>JAWWEV010000095.1:45085663-45116905 GCA_035583235.1 Hafferia zeledoni | reverse complement strand
TTTATAGGGTTGGGTGAGGGAGATGCTGGAAACTGTGAGGTAACATGGGTATTATTGGGCAGAAGCAGGGGCGGGGTGGGAGACAAATGACCAATAAGAGAACAACCATCAAACAACCTGGGCAAAGACGGGAATGATCTAAAGGGAAGAAGACAACATGGAGGGAATGACTAAGGGAAAACAACAACAGGGAAGACATTTTTAAACGTGGGAGGGTGGTAACATCATAACATTAAAACCTATATAACTGACAACCATACAATAAAAATGCAATATTTAAACTTCTATAATGTTCATAGGAATGTCTTTCAAAGTCCCGGTCATCTCCATTCTGTCATTGTCTTCATATATCCATTTCTTGTAATGTTTCTTACAGTCCTCATCACCCACAATGTAGTTCTGCTATTTCCTCTGCTACTGTCTCTCAGGATCCTGACCACAGTTACTTCAGGCAAGGCTTCCCCAGTCCTCACATCTCTGACCAGTTATTCCTTGTTTGTAAATATGAGCCTCCGTAGAGCATTTTTGCTGCTTGGCTTCTCAATCACCTGTGTCAAGAATTTCTTATTGACATACTTTAGAAACTTTCAGACTTCTTGTGGTCTGCTGTGTCGCCCCACCAGCAAGTATCAGGGTAGTTCAGTGTCTCAAGGCCTCCGAATGTGAGGCTTCTTCTATTTGTTTTAAGGTGTCCCTCAATGTCCCTTGTCTATTTCTTCCCCCTGAGCAGGTGAACTTTTCAGCAGGCACCCACTGCAGTATCACCCACATTGGTCTGCTCTCTAGTTCATAAACTCTTAGGCAGCTTTTTGGTTGTGCCTGGGCATAGCTATACACATACCCATTGGTCACTCACACAGGCAGGATGCAACACTGTGTAAGAGCTGGAAAAGTCATTTTTAATAGAACAAACTCACAGATGAGCGCAATGTAGACTACAAAGCTGGCGAATTTTTCCTTATGTGTTCTCTATGTTTGGCAAGATGACATCTGTGTTTTGCACTTTGCGGAGGGCAAACATTTCAGCTTTTAATACCCAAATCTTAAATGAAATCCTGCTGCAGACAAATTCAAGCTCATCTCTATGGTTCTGTACAAAGAAAATGTGCAGTAAGCCTGGATTTTTGTACCATGGCTGGATAATCTTAGAAAACAAATATGAAACTTAAGCAAGGAATACAAAAAAAATACTGATATTATCTAAATATTTAATGTTTGTTTTATGTGACTAAAGCAGCCACACGATCCTGGAAGGGGTCTTCTATTTTAATACCTCCCAGAGGATATGTGATAAGAGGTATCAAGATTGCCGAGTTAGATTCTTTTATGACCCACACAATGAGGACTTTTGAGTGACTGTGAAACTAAACTATCTCCTAAACATCTATCAACACATCATGAGACACTTAACAAACACATTCTGTTACAGCAGTACTTTTGGTGCCTATGTTACTGCTCTCTGCAACCAAATGCAGCAAAGCTCTAGTTCCTTTGCTTGCTGTATTTTGACTGTTTCTTCTTGCCCTTGCTTTGCATAGACATTTCCAAGCCACACACCACGATGTTCTCACCTACAAATAGTTGCCCCAGGGTTACAATACCACATAAAGTGAAGGCAGCTTCCTCACCTGTGATTTACTGCATCACTTTGTGGAAGTGAATGGGACAAATGCTTGTTGCAAGAATCTTCACTCTCCTAAGGACCTCAAATAAGTGCATATCTACACAGCTTCTTGCCACAAGCTGGATCGTCACATGCATAGGCAGCTGGTCAGGTGAGATAAGAGAAGATTCATTGCTACAAAACCCACGTAATTCATCCCACTGTACTACTTTGTTTCTCTGTCCATCTGGGATGTAGACTGACAGCCATTAATAGCAATTGAATTGCCCTGGGAAAATCTGCGTAGCAGAAGACTTAGAAAGTCACTTGAAGTTTTTGTGCTTTTGAAGGATGAGGGGGCATGGAGGAGTTGTCCCTACTATGTCAGCTACCAGCACTCTCCATCCTAATGTCATTGATTTTTAGCACATTGTCATGTCATCCCTCAAATGTGTCTTTCGAGCTAGCGTACATTGGCAATTAACATGCTGGGTGTAAAGAGGAAATTGCTGTTTCCAGTCTCAGCCATATTTCTAGGTGTCATTAACTCATGTCACTGACATTTTATGCTTCACTTGGATTACATCTTATTGGCTTTGGGCCTTCCCCTTCTCCCAGTCAGAGTGCACTAAAGCTGTGGCACAAGCCAGAGGCTAACAGCTGGTTTAGTTCTGACTGCCACCTTGCAACAGCACCAGTGATAAGGCCAGTACTCTTTCAGGTTTTTCTAGACAAGTGTGTCACCAGCACTTATTCATGGTACTGTAGCTCTACAGCAGAAATAACCTGAAAACAGATATCCTTTAGTTTATCTATAATATTTTAAGCTTAATCCCCAAATTTTCTTTTTTTTTTTAATACTGGAAGTCTCAAAGCTTCTTAAGATTTACCTCTAAGTTAGTCCAGGATAGAAATGGTGGAGCCAAATTCGCAAAAGTCTTTTTTCCCCCCCACAAACAATTTCTACTGTTCAGTCACTGTCAAAGTCAGAGGCACTGTCACCTTTGCACTTACACCCAGACAAGATCACAGATACTATCAAAGCATAACAAAACCTTGTGGTAGGGAGGGATTTCCAGGTCCACCAAGACACTGGTGAAGAAAAACTTCTGTGGATAATGGTTATTACTCCATGCTATTAAGTGGCTTTCAAAAAAAAAGTGGCTTCAAAGAGTTTAAGAGTCTGCTCTAGCCATAAGAATCTCTGTATTACATACCTTTCAGAATAAAAGAAGGATTTTTTTACATCTTTTTGTTGTTAAGGAGTTGCAGTAAAAAGTTTGTGTTTAAAAATACACTTTATCAGCAGCTGACTGACAGTAGCTAGAAGACCAAGATACTTAATTCTATGTCTTGTGGTTACTCCATGGTGCAGAGTATGCTGTTGATGTGCGGGCAGTTCTGGGGGTAATAAATGGGTTCTGCAACAATTAGCATATTGGAAAGTCAGAGGCCCACCCCAAGCCCCATCAGTGTTTGGTAAAAGTTGTTTCAATTAAAGCATGCAGAACCACTAGCCTAAACCTTTTTTGAATTAAAGTGTTTCTTGGTCTGATGGGGATGTTAATACAAGACACAGACAGAGCTAGAACTCAAATTAATCCCAGACAAGGTTGGTTTAACATGCCAGAGACATGATGAAAGCAAAGTGTTTTCTCTGCCTCTCTCACAGTGATCTCACAAAGACATCTGATACACATAAAACATTATCTGCTGGATTATCCAATGAGTCCAGTCCTCTTTGTTCAGAAACAAAGATGGGAGAGGTTAGTGTTTGTATAACAGTAAAAGCATTGTGTGCATTTACGTAGCTGAGCAATTTCTATTTCTGCTGGTCTAGGAATGGGGAGAGTAGCTGGTGTGCTAATTTTCACCTGGTTTTGCTCAACGCTACTCAAAACATTCCAGTACAAATTGAGTGAGAAAAGGAGTGTGAGGAGGCTTATTAGTGCTCTTCTCTTCATGGAGAAAGCCTATATAATAAGCATATATTGGCACAGATACCCTTAAAGCCATATAGAGTAGGTAAGTAAGGCCAAAAAGAAATTTTTCTTCTCCTGGAAATTCAGATTAGATTTAATCTTATTAATGCAATAAAATATTTACAAAGCATTTCTACCATATGATAACTGGTTACTTCCCAGAGGTTTCTGACCCATATCCTTCCATTCATATAGAAGTTATTACCTATCCTAAGTTTATGAAAGAAGGATGCTTCTTTATGGCAGTTTGCTGTGCACTTTGAACCTGCTTCACATGTTGCACCCCCTTTACAGGAGATCCAGCTCTGCAGGTACTGAAATCATGATCAGTTTTACTGCTGGCTTTGCTGGGAACCAGGGTTAAGTCCAATATCCTGGAAAATCTTCTGCAGAGCCACTAGCCCGCCTGAGCTGGGAAGATGTGTGGGATTACAACCAAGTAGAGAGGGCCTCATTAACTATTCTGAAAAACAGGGGTGGTCTGTTCTGCTCCACAGTGGTGTTGCTTCCCCAGTGCTACCAGTGTGGGGGTAATGTGGGGCTGCCCAAGTGTCCCTTGTGGAGGTGATGGGACAACCACCAGTAGGAAGCTAAACACAGCAAAACACCAAAGCCACACTGAGCAGCCTATCAGTGGCAAATCCAAAGCAACTAAGGATGTATGACAGAAATCAAGCTGAAGCAAGTGGCAAGGCTGCACTAGATTTCTGAAAAACAGCGTCCCAGCAGGGGAGCTGGTCTTACACTGGGATGTTGGTGACCAAGGTGTTCCTTACAGCTGGAAGTGCAGTGAGGTGGTCAGCAAAATGAGAGGGTTCATCTGCAGTAGGAGCCTGGTTTGTGGTCTGTGGCACTTGGGAAGGATGTGGACAACACGGCTCAGTATCAATGAGGCCTTCCATAAATGATTAGAAAACAAATTTTTGCAGAGATCACAGAGTGGAATTTCCTTTCCCACCCCCAACCCTTTCATGAAACACTAACTACAGCATTCAGACAGACATCTTATTGCAGGAGACATTCTTTGTCATAAGAAACTTCTGGGAACATACTGGCCTCCTCTAAGACAGGGACACTTTCTAGGAGTTCATGGTTTCAGAGCAAGATGCAATTGTCCTTTTACTGAACTTTATCAGGCTATCACATCCAGAAAAAAATCTTGTTCAGGGAAGAAGTAATTCAGCATCATGAACTGTGTGTGTACAAAGCTGTAAATAGCACATGGAACAGAATGCAGAATGCATCCTGAGTGTTTGGCAATTATAAAGACAACAGTGGGGTTTATTGGAAGCCTAAGAATATTTGTCTTTAGCCTTTCAAATTTTTTTTTTAATAAATTCACAAGAGGAAGTAAAGCGTTGTAAAGCCCTAAAGATGCAAATCAGGACATACCTTATGAGTATTTCATCTGGACAACCAGCGGTCCTTTGTCTTCTAGTGTTAGCAGTGATTTTGGGGAGTTTCTATAACTCCCCAAAGAGGACTGAAAAAAGCTTATACGAATATAAAATGTATAATGCAGATACATTGCATCATCAGAACGTAAATGTATTCAGCTATGCTAGATAATTTAAAATGAGAGAAGCATCTCGGATTTTTTTTTCTAATAAAAGAAATAAAACTGTACAATTCTTGCCTATGAGTAAAGGAACATTTCCCACTTTTTCCTTCATTCCCTGCTGATATGTTCAGAAAGAACCTGCAGCAGCTAACAGGAAATTGGGGGGAAAAAAGGGAAAGAGAAAAACGAAAACTTTCCAGGACTTCAATGGTACATTTGAAAGTTTTTAATATCTTTTCTGAGCATTTTGATAATACAAATTGCTAGATATGTAATACATAATACCTGATTTCAGGCCTGAAGATTCGCTTGGCTTCAGAGTAAGTTCCCCCTCTCTTTGCCCCTCACTCCCAATAGAAGACATTTGTTAAAAAAATTTGAATGTTGCTGTCTGCAGTTTCAGTCACAGTACCCTACTTCACTTTGTGCTCTAAATGGAAAGGTGGCATTCAAGAATACAGCTAAAATAGCAACAGGTACTTGTGTGCCCAGAAATACCGTGAAGAGACAGCCAGGTCAGCATGTATGTACCTTGCTGGGGAGATCCTGCTATTGCTTGGAGAAGAAGTAGCACTAACCTGTGCTTTCTTCAAGTTTGTCTGATTTACAGCTTTTGTAAGTATAGTGCCTTGTCTTGGAGACTACTCTACTAAATATTTATACCTAACACTTGTATACAGTTTGCAATTCTCTAGGTTGAGTATGCAGGATGAACCATCCTGGGCATGCACTTGTAGAAAGTTAATACCTTCAGCTCTATCCTGTTTGCTGGCATGTGTTGCTACCCATGAGGATGATGCAGAATCACATCCTTCACTGAAATTTTGTGTGTGGTATAACAAACCTCCTTTATTCTCCTGTTTGTCTAGATGGTGCACTAGGAGGACTGACCTTTCAGAACAGCTTTTCCCAAATGCAAAAGATTGCAGACTACCAGCCTCAACTATCACAAGTTTCCACAGAGTCTATAACCACCTGTTAGCTATCTACTGAGAGTAAAAGCTCTTTCCCTAGTGTGCCATCCCACGCTTAGGGGAAAGGGAGCATACAAGATTCATAGATGCTTGTGGTCAAAAGGAATGACAGAAGTCAGAGGGTCTGCAAAAGCTGACAAAGTTTTATTAGTAAATTATGCAGCTTGGCAGGGAAATGAGTATGCTAGTCCCTGACCTTCTAGTATAAGCACATGGCAGTGGGTTTAGAATAAAGGGATAGCATGAGAGAAAAGAGAGAAAGGGAGATATGAATTAAAGAAGGAGAGAGGAAAAAAGAAAGGAAAAAAGGGGGAAAAAAGAGATCACTGGTCCTGGCTCCAGCACTGATCCAGCTGTCCAGGGTCCTGGGGCAATGTGCACTTTGGCTTTGTGGGGATAGGTTTTTATTATGTGTTTTCCCCACCTTGCAGACAAGTTTTTCACTCTCTATGCAAATTAGTTGTCGTGCATAGTCTGTTCTTCTAGACCTTTCTGGAAATGGATGGGAGGGCTTTGGGGGTCTTGAGTGGTCTTGATTACCCCCTACAGTCTATGTCTGCTTCTTAGTCTCATTTCTGTTGTGCTTATCTCCAGGAACCAGAACAAGTATGTTTGCCCCAGAAAAGTGCTGTCCTACCTCTCTGTATGGTCCCCTTCTCCATCCACATCCTGTTCTTTCTCACAGTGTGTTATTATTAACAGTCCTTGGCTGTTATTTCCAACAATCCTTGGTTGCCTCCACAGATACCTGACCATTGGTGTCTGAAACATACACATTAACCCCTTATCTTTTAGGCTTCTACAACAAGACTTTCAGAAATGTCTGTGAACCTGCATACAGTTACCGTCTCTTCTGTGTTGTCTCAGCAATTGCTAAGCAAACAATGGCCTTGCAGTGTAAATAAACCCCTTGCTAGCAAACTTTTTAATGACTTTATTTTGATCTGCTTGTTTCCTATACAAATGCTTTGATGGCAGATAGTAACAAATTCATCCTCATATTCCTCCCTAAAATCAGAGATTCTTCCTGTTTCACAGCAGAGAACTGCAATGGAGATTGAACAGGTTCTTAGAAGTCACTGTGAAAAGCAATGAAAAACGAAAGAATCCAGACCTCCAAAGCCTTAATCCAGAACACAAATCTGATTTAGCATTTGTTTCCTCTCACAACAGACAACCAGTGCAATCCTCTGGATCATCATTGTTTGGCATTATTGTTTAGAGAAAAAAAAACAACCCTCTCAAAACAATATGTTACAGAGTCTTGACTTTGAAAGAAACTAAGGCTTAGTAAAGTATTAACAAATTAGGTACCCAATCAATCTTCATTATTTCCCTATCATTACTGGGTGCTGCATTAAAAACTTTCTGGTGTGTGTTTCCTCTGTCAGATACAAACTTTCTGCAACCTGTAGATGTTAAAAGTGATACATTTTTCCCATATGCTGCCTGCCAAAAGTAGGAGTGATACCAGACATTCACCACTCCACTACAGAAAGCAACGCCTGCCTTGCATTTAGTAGGATACAGAGACAGATCAATATGCAATGGCTACACTGTGTGTTGTGATTTGCTGGATAAATAGATGACTCAGCACAGCTGACAGTACAAATCCAACCTGTGCGAAACCATGCCAACTGCAGCTGCACCTTTAACCACAGCTTGTAAGGACTTCACCACTAATAGACTGAAGACTGCAACCAATTTAAGATTTGCTGCGTCAGCACTCCCTTCCAGCTAGCAAACTTGTTCACTAGCATGATTTATCAGAAAGGTAAACAAAGAAAAAGAAAATACTATTGACAACCATCCATTTAAAAACATTAATAAATACTGCAGAACAGTTTGCTTCTGTGTTTCCCTATGCTGAGCAGGACCACTTGGGGGGTAGGAGTTGATTCCTGCAGGTCTCTCCGAGCCAGGGAATGAGATAGAGAAAGTCTGTTCACTCAGACAGATGCATGCCGAAAAACTATTTATTGCGTAACCATGAGGGTTTTAAAAGCTCCTGAGGAGAAGGTGCTGGAACTTAGACTGGATTGGGTAAGGGCTCTGGAAGGGGAAGTGACCTAAGCACTTGGATAGCCAATAGGGGAAACAGAAGGATCAAACCCAATAGGAACTCAGGGACTGGGGATAGATGGGTGAGATAACCAATGGGGTTAGGACAGAGGTGGAAACCAACAGGAGCGGCAGGTACAGTGCCACAGTCTACACTGGCATCTCAAGGCAGAGGCAATTCCAAAGCCAGGGTCATCGTGGCCCAGACTGGCAGGATTGCCCTGGCTGGTGCCAGCTGCTGCCACTGGACAGTAGCTGCAGCCACCACAGCAGCTGCATTGGCAATGCCAGGAGGGGGACACCCCCCCAGGCAGTCCCAACCCAGGAGGCAATCCCTACACCTAATTGTTGCAGGACTCATTGGGAACAAAGCCTCCAGGGGAACACATGGGGAGGGTGGCAACCATGCAGGGGAGGGTGACAATAAATGCTTTTGAACTCAAACCCGTACAAGTAAAATGCATAACTTTCAAACTCCCGCAACCAAAGTCTTTCATATTTTGTAGCTGGTCAGATCCAGGCTGTGTGCCAGCACCATTCTTTCCGTATTTTGTAGTCCAGTTTGTTCCCTACAGACCACTAAATTAATTTGAATATTAAACCTTCTGGAAAGCTTTGCCAATCAGGCATAATCTTCAATATAGCTGCAGGGAATAGATCAGTTTCAGTGTTCTCCAGATCCTCTGAGAAATATATACTTATGTTTCCTGGTCTCCCTAACTAATGTCTGACAGCAAGACACCAGCTTTAAGGCTCTGATTCAAAAGCTATTGAAAACAATTGAGAACCTCTCCATTGACATCCATGGATTTCGGATCAGAGACTGAGTTGTTTCAATGCAACTCATTCTGGTCTGAAGCACCTAAAGCTGTACACGTTTCCAGAGATTTGTGCTGTTCTAGAATGATATTGTATAACAGTGAAGATCCTAAGACATTTCTAGCTCCAGACTGCTCACATTCTCCCTGAAATGTTGCTGTAAAGACTGGCACATCATGTAAGAAAGCTGTTTGATTTCCATATTTATAAGTCTCTTAAAAACCTTCCAGTTACAAGGCAGGTTGAACACATCTCAGAACTCAATCACTATGATATATTCCGTAAAGCTGCTGATAAACGGACAGTGCAAGAATTTTTCGGGGAAAGAGGTCTATATGAGAAATTTATAATAATCCATCCTCAACCATTATAAAGGATTTGCTGTCTCACCAGCATAAAGAATCATAATGGCAAATAAACTCATCTATAGACCTAAACCAAGTACTCATGTATCCCTCTCTTTCCAACTTTGTAATTATACTTTTCTCTTCTATAAATCTTAGGTTGCTTCTACTTTTCCTAATTGCTCTGTTGTACTAGGCTTATTATTTTATAAATCAACTTGTAAAAATACCTTTCAGAAAAAATATTTAGCTATAAATCTCCCTGAAAAAGGCTAGACCTTTACTGGAAAGCAAGAGGCCTTAGTATCTCTGAAGGAATATGTATTCAGTGCCTCTACAGCACAACTTTTCCCTTATCTTACCACTTCACCTTTGCTTTTTACAGTAAGAAGATCCATTCACTCTACATGGCTGTAACCAGAGCACATGTGAGCACATCAAATACTATTTGAGGAAGGTGCCTTTATTCCAGGACCAAAGCAAATTCAAGGAAAGAGACAGATCTGAAAGAACTCAGCTATAAATACTACATCATGTAAATACTACATCACACTGTCTCATAACCCAGTGAACATCTTTCTTGCCACCACCTCATAAAGCAGAAAGTATTACTGCTGTTTTCTGTCTTAAACTATTAGCAGCTTGGATGTAATTTTAGAATAGTTATAATTATTTCTTTTAAAATATCAAAGTCTTTTAGAATATAAGTTATTGGCACATAGCAATGCTTGAAAGCAAATTGAATCACGTGTTCTAAAGAGTTTCCTTAGGGACTAAATAGCAATAGCAAATAAATACAAAACTAAGAGCTCTTGTTGGATCATACATCCAAAGCAATGGAAAGGTCAGAAAGGAGGCAAGAGGGAGATCTCTGTGTAGACTGAGGAAAAGCCCAGTGAAGTTTTGAACTCAATGCTGATTGAAAGACATTTTATGTCTGGAAGAAAGCAAATGTAATTCATGTGCATTTCATGACTGGTGCTCCAAAATCATGAATGGCATATAGTTTTCACTTAAGTAAACATGGTATCAAATGTCCCTCCTATTGATTCCTCTTCTGCCTGGGAGGGGCAGTTCTGAGCTTTGGGCGCAATTCAAAAATGGTATGGAAAAAGGGAAATCTGTGTCCTTCTGAATCCTACAAAAATAGGCTCCATGTCTTCCCGTTTTCCAGATCTGTGTGTAGCACTGACATACTTTCAGAGTGTAGAAGCCTCATTCAAATCATCTACAGACCATTTTCAAAACTGATTTGAACAGTTCACAAAGCATGGGGGACTTTATTTTACAGTATCTAATAAAACAACAAGCATATGTTTTATGCACTGTTTCATAAACCCTCAGAAATACATACACACTACAATAAGTGAGATTCTAGTGTGCTCTGCTTTTAGAAAAATCAACTCTTCAACTGCATGGCAGAGCTCTTTTTCAAGGAAGAAACATGGGAAAGTATGTCATTAAATATTCAAGGCTAGGAAAAGACCTTAAAGGTAACATACATTTTGACAGCATCCTTTTAAGTAATATTTGTGCTTTTCCTTGAACTACTTCATCAGTTATTTATAAGCAGTCTCACAAAAATCATAAACCATATGAAAGAGCAATTTACAAGCAACAAAATCTGTATTAACATCTGAAAAACTGTGCCTTCTAAAATAACAAGACAAAAGAACATGCATTGCATTCTCTTCATATTTCCTGCTCTTCCCTCTCCTTCCCCACGACACTCCTTGAAATAAGGAAAGAAACATTCACAGAATTTTTTCATTACAAGCCTAATTCTTCAAAGTGCTAGTCATCCTCTGATTTTTAGATTGCTTCTCTGTGGTGTTCCTTATGCATATAAAGAGGTTTACAAAATATTTTATTGTTTTCTTAGCTTTAACGGACAAAGTCCTTGGGACTTCAGTGCCTGCAATCTCTTGCACCTGCTGAAGTCAATGTAGCCCCACATCAGCACATAATTCTACCTGCAGAATCAGACAGACATCCCTCTGCATTAAAAGATACGTATGACAACAACTACAAATCCTCCACAAAATTTATCAGTGATTGTCCTTTGAGGATGGTGGATGTTTCATTGGCTTCAACTACCCATCAACTAGTGTCCTTGTTCTTACTGGTGGAAGAGATAATACTGTGTTTGAACCTGTATTGGACCTTGTTCGAACAAAAATGTTGATTATTGCTGCATTTTTCTTGCATCAATGAACCAAAGTATTAGTCATTAATTTTTACAGACTTTCAATTTTAATAATGAGAAATATTTTACAGAGGCAACACTGGTCACATAATAGAGTAGTTCTATACTGAAGTGAAATATCCTTTCTTTGACATTCTTTTCAGATGCTAAAATATCCAACAAACCAAAAACAACAACAAAAAAAACCCCAATTAAACAAACAAAAAAAAAAGGAAGAGGAAGGAACTAGTTACTTTAGTGAGACTGGCAATGGCAAAACCCTCTATCTTGTTCATGTCACTTGGACAGTTTTATGTTGAACAACTGACATATAGCTCTGTTGTAAGTCTGCAAATCTCATGATCAAGCACAAACCTGACGACATGAGTCACAAGACAAAGCCTGCTGCTTGACTAATTGAAAAACTGTTGGAAACAAAGTGGTGTCTTTTAGCAGAATGGTGCCTTGGCAGGCTGTAAGACACGTAGTGACTACTGTTCCCTGCCACACAGCTAACAAAGTGTAAAAGCTGTAGGTAAGTAGCCCCTGGTTTACAAATACAAATTATTTAACATCATGCTCTCTGCTGAGCTGCTGCTAATACCAAGTCTGACAAAATGACAATTTATTTTTCTGGACTTGTTCTCATTAATTGCTATAGGGGTGCTGTATGATGAGGTACAGCTGCTATGCTCAGAGCTATCACTCCAACACAGGCCCAACACAGTGACACATAAGGGAAGGAAAGCACCCCAGTTACCCCATCCTCTACCCACAGTTACTGAGGGAACTGGCAGAAATGCTCACTGACCCCCTTTCCATCGTAGTTCTGGCTAACTGGGGAGGTCCCAGTTCACTGAAGGTTGGCAAATGTGACACTCATCTACAAGAAGGGCTGGAAGGAGAATCTGGAGCCACAAGGATAATCAGAGGGCTGGAACACTTATACTGTGAGGAATGCTGAGAGAGTTGGGGTTGTTCAGTCTGGAGAAGAGAAGGCAACAGGGCAACCTTTCTGCAGCCTTTCAGCCTAAAGGGGGCCTACAAGATAATGTAGTGATAGGACATGGGGGAGTGACTTTCAATTGAAAGGGGGTACATTTAGATTAGTAGAAAATCTTTATTGTGATGGTGGTGGGACAGTGCAAGAGGTTGTTCAGTGAAGTTATGGTTGCCCCATCCCTGTGAGTGTTCAAGGCCAGGTTGGATGTGGCTTTGAGCAACCTGGCCTAGCAGAGCATGTTGCTGCCAATGGCTGGGGGGTTGGACTAGATGATCTTGAAGGTTCTTTCCAACCCAAGCCATTTCATGATTCTGTGTCTGGTGAACTACAGAGGCCTGTCAGCCTGAATTCAGTGCCAGGGGAGGTCACAGAGGAGATCATCCCAAAGGCCATCATGCAGCACATGCAGGAAAACCAAGGAATCAGGCCCAGCCAGCAGGAGTTTTTGAAAGGCAGGTCCTGCTTGACCAGTGGGATCTCTTTCTGTGACAGAGTGACCCAGAAAGGCTATGGATTTTTCTGCTTGGACTTTAGTAAGGCATTTGTCACTGTTTCCCACAACATTCTCCTGGAAAAACTGGCTGCTCATGGCTTGTATGGCTGCACTGTTCACTGGGCTGAAAACTGTCAAGATGGCTTGGCCCAGAAAGCGGTGGTGAATGGAGTTCCATCCAGCTGGCAGCTGGCCACCAGTGATGTTCCCCAGTGTTCAGTAATGGAGTCAGTCCTGTTTAATATCTTTATCGATGATCTGGACAAAGAGAATGAAGGTACCCTCAGTACATTTGCAGGTGGCACTAAGCTCCGCAGAGGTGTTGATCTGTTGCAGGATAGGAGGGCTCTACAGAGGCTGGACAGGTTGGATTGATGGGCTAAGGCCAATAGCATGAGTGAGGTTCAACAAGACCAAATGATGGGTCCTGCACTTGGTGCACAACAACCACATGCAGAAGTACAGGCTGGAGAGGAGTGGCTGGAAAGCTGCCTGGTAGAAAAGGACCCGGAGGTGCTGGTTAAACAGTGGCTGAACATGAGCCAGCAGTGTGCCCAGGTGGCCAAGAAGGCCAATGGCACCCTGGCCTGTATCAGCAACAGTGCAGCCAGTGGGACCAGGGCAGCGATTGTCCCTCTGTACTCAGCACTGGTGAGGCTGCACCTCAAATCCCATGTTCAGTTCTGGGCCCCTCACTTGAAGAAGGACATTGAGGTGCTGGAGTGAGTCCAGAGGCAATGGAGCTGGTGAAGGATCTGGAGCACAAGTCATACGAGGTGCAGCTGAGGGAGATGGGGATGTTTAGACTGGAGAAAAGGAGGCTGAGGTGGGACCCCACTGTTCTCTCAAAGGAGGTGGTAACAACATGAGTGTCAGTTTCTTCTCCCAAGGAACAAGCGCTAGGACAAGAGGAAACATCCTCAAGTTGTTGCATAGTAGGTTTAAGTTGGATATTAGGAAAAATTTCTTCACTGAAAGATTTGCCAAGCACTGGAAAAGGTTCTTCAGGGAATTCATCACTCCTGGAGGGACTTAGATGTGGACATGTTACATATATGGACATGGTTAAGTGGTGCAGGGTTAATAGCTGAACTCAACGATCTCAAGGGTCTTTTCCAACCCAAGATACTTTATTAATCTATAACTCCATCTATTAAAATATAAAATACAAAGCTATAACAAGGGAAAGCTGGTGTGAAAGTGAAACTAATGTCCTAGGAAAGTCAAAAAGCAAAGTTAAACCAACACTGGGAAAACATTAAATTCTTTTTCCCTATGTCCACTCCTTTTACATGGGCTTACCTCTAAGATACTCCATTTTGAACAGGGCATAGTGTGTATAAAATTTATTTCTAATTAAGTGTATTTCTGATGGATGTGGAAACAAAATCTGACATCAAAAGCATCAGCCTTGAGGCTACAATGCTACAAAAAATGCATATTTGTAGCCAGTGAAGTTATTTCACTCTACTGTTATCTTTGAAGCAGTAAGCTCTGTTTAAAAGATGAATTTTCCACTAGGCTGAATATGGCAATATTTCTCAAAACTCATTCATTGCATCTCGAATCGAATACATATAGAAGCATAGCTGTATTGTAGTAATTCTTCCTGTGGAGCTAATCATGATCTTCTTGAACTTATGTAGTTTTCATATGATAGCTTAGTTGCCATTAGGCAAAACATTTGGATAGGATTGGAGTGGCAGCTTTGTCCTCCATACACACATTTGGGGTGAGTAGTTGAGCACTACAGAATCATTTCCAGTTCAAAGATCTAACAGACCAGTTCTTGACAGCCTGAAATATTTGGGGAAATATCTGTCCTCTGGGATTGTCTGACTTTACATTATTCTGTAACTCTAATGAATGGTGGGGAAAAGAGGATGATCCCATAAATATTTGTGCCTAATTTGGTCTAACTTACACCTGATATAAAGTCCCATAGCACAAGGCTGGAAACAGTAGTACCTACAAGGCATACATGTTATATCCATTAACATGAGCAAGTTCTTCTACCAGGACATGACTGTGCCTTGCTCTTTTCATATTCCTTTCACTCTTCGGTTTGTCTCAGACTCAGAAATTGTGCTTCAAAGTACATCAGCAGTACTACTAATGTCCATAAGTACCTTTTTCTTCTCATGATACTTTATGTTAAAATCACTTCTCTCTTTTCTTCTTGCACAGCAAATCCCAGTAACAAGTCAGTTGGGGTAGTTGCAAGTGTAGCAATAGATTTCAGTACACCTTCAAGGTACTGACACTCAACTATTCCAAGTATGATAGAAATTCCAAGTATGATAGAAATTCTGCTATTTCAAGCAGAAGTTTAACAAGAAAGAGGGGAAAGCTCATGAACTCATCTTTGAATTTTTCTTCAAATGAACTTTTTTCTCTACATTGCTCATGTACAGGATAGTGTTGTAAGGGAGCAAGCCACTCAGGAATGATGTAGCAAACTCTACAAGGTTATTGCATTTCTGGAGGCAGTCAGATGGACAATTTCTATTAGCAACCATTAAATATCTTAAAGGAAGAGCAATAGTCCCCCACCCTGTCCCAAATCCTCCTGAAAACGCAGGCTCATTTAGACCTCCAAACAAATGTGAAGAGACTATGTGAAGCAATATTTTAAATTATCAGTGTTCTGGGAAGTATTTTCTTACCTAATAGCAACAGATACTTCTATTAAAATAAACTGTATTGTTGTAAAATCCAACATCAGTCCTCCAAGCAGGACTTATCCACAGTGCTAGCAGGTTGCACCTAGACTATGCAACAGAAAGTTGTGCCAACTTCTTTCTGTCATCTTTGCCAGACTGGTAACTATTGAACAGAGGATAATATAGAATTGTTACTCCAAACGTCAGAGTACAGGCAGAAAACCTTTTGTGCTTAGTGGAGGAACCAAAGTACCCCAGCTGACTATAAAATGAGCATATGGTTGTAGGATTTTAGTCCAGACAATCCCATCTTTCATTCATGGACTTTAAGGAGTTCATCTGAAGGAAGGGGAACAATCATCCATCACCTTCTGCTCATTACAGAATTCAGTTAGTATCCACCAACCAGCAAGACCAAGAGCCCTTCCAGCTCCATATTACAAAGAGCAAAATGAGCAACCTTCTGAAGTCATGCTTCTGTAAGTTGTTCTCTGCTTCCCTTTAAGCTGAGGGCAGGACTTCCACTCTGACTGTTGTGAGTAGGTTTAGATACTACCTGGGAAACCTCTTTGACCAGTAACTGATGGGTACTTCTTTTCCCCACACTAGAACTGCACTGCACACCTTTTCATAAACTAAAAGTTCTAAACAATTTAGCAGTTTAAATAATTTCCAAGTACAGAACTATTTCAAAATCTGGTGTGTACATCTGCCAAAGGTTCAATTCACTAATTCAAATGTCACGCTCTCTTTCAGAGCACTAACAGTGTCAAGTAATTGTGTGACTGAAATCACTGTAAAACTCTGACAGAAAACCTATGCCAAATGCATAGCTCAACGTGACAGACAAGAGCATTCAACAGGGAATCTTTTGCACCAAAGCTGCCTCACATAGATTCCTAATTTCTGTAGCAGGTTGGGCGCTAACACAACTTAAAATCAGGAATGCTGGCATGTGGCTTTTTTTTCAGGCACTATTCTGTGATATCTGACATTAGTCCATCTGCACCTTTTTCCCAAGGTGCCAGTAAAATGTGCAAAGGCAGACACTGACACTAACATACAGGTGACTTATCCCCATGCACTCAAGTCAGATTTCATGCCAGAGTTTTTCAGCCTAATTTCTCTTTTCAGTGTAAAGTTTGTTTCTCTTAAAGTTTAAAAATAAGAAAGTTCTAGGGTACCTATCTCTCAACCAAGCCATAGTGAGAAGCATGGGATGTTACAGCAAGTCTATCCACATGATACAACTGATTTGTTTCATTCTGTCATAAAACTCTGAACTTTTACACAAAAAAGTTCTTGGCTCACTGTTCAATGATGCAAATGCCATAGATGTAAATGAGGTTATACTGAGACTGCATGATTGATGGTTTATCAAATCCTATGCTTTAGTATACAGGAATTCCCTTCAACCTTATTGCTAGGCACAAGTTTCACAATCAGATGTTCCCAGGCAGTTCAAAGTTTCAGCTCATTCCCTAGCTTTTTCACTCCTTCCTAGTACAAGCTCCCTTGATCTCAATAACAAACCTGTTATTCTTCATACATAATCTGGGGGGAAAAAATGTCTGCACTTCTTAGTTTGTGACACCTTTTTTTTAGAAATAGCATGCTCAGCTGTTTAAAAACTGTTAGTAAATGCAGCTTGATTCCTAGGAAACCATATTGCATTAAAATGCTAAACAACATCCACAGGCTGCTTTAAGCATCTAATATGCAATTTCTATTATTTAATGTCTGTGTTAGCACACCCATAAGGCACTGATCTCAATTATTGTCAAAAACAAAGCTTAGCTTGTTCTTGGATGAATGGTTCTCCAGAAGAACAAAATACAGAACTTCTTAAGATGGCAATCTCTCAGGAGGTGGCATTCTACTATGAAAAGCTATCCTGTTATCAAATGTAGTAAATCTATGGCTACTGAATATCTTGACATGAGAAAATATGAAAGGATCCAGTTTGGGAACAAGAAAACATACTGATAATTAAATCACATACTTAGAAAATACCTAGCCACCTATAAGAGCAAGAACTGAGTGAGGCCTGTAGAATGAAAACTGCTATGGTCCTAATTTGTGGACATTTAATATTTAAAGAAGAAATCCTCAAGGTTTGACCTATGTAATAATATTATTTCCCAGGAGACTAAGGCAAATGCTCAGAAAGCAGATGCATTCTGCTGACCTGAGTTTCTTCTGCCTCATTATCACCCTCTTATTTCAGGTTAGCTGAACTATAGTTTGTCTAAGAAAATCTTCATCAGAGACTGAGACATGAAAGAGAAAACAACTTAAACAGGTCAAAGATTTGACAGCAGAAACTGTTGCTTCTCTTGCTCTGTTTTTAGGTGTCATGCCACAACCTTAGATGCAAACACTACTTGTTTTAGCTTGCTCTGAAGCCAGGCCATTTGTGTATGCCACAGTAAAATGAAGCTCAGATGGGTAGAAAGTATAGACTTATTTATGGTGCTTTATATTTTGTATGTTACAAAGCATTAGTCTTTTAATATAAGAATTCATACCTTATGGGGAATAGTGTCCTGGTAAACAAGACCTTGTAAACAAGTTCAGATATGGAAGAGTCACACTGTTTAGAAAACATCACGACTATTAGAAACATTTCTGAAGTCAGTTAAAGTTCAAAGTTTCCTATGAAATTAAATCCCGGTATCTCCTACTTTCTTCACTGTCTCAGGTCTGGTTACCTCTTTCCCTTCAGACCATTCTCTTCAAAGCAGCTGCTGACCCAAATATGAGTTTTGCTTTGCATTGCATTTGCAGGGTGCATCTGTCTGGGTTTAATACACTAAGAAGGTGATTTATGCAAACCTGAAACAAAAAGCAGCAGAGCACTGATTTAGTTTTATGCTCAGCTTCTCAGCAGTGTTCAAGATCTGTGTCATGTATTTTCTTTTCAATCTGACTTCATCAGAATATTTCCAAAGTTTTAAGACAGCAGTTAAGTTTTTACTCCTCAAAAATCAGATTTGTTCCACTTTAAAACATCATACAACAGCCTAGGTTTAAAACAGAAGGTTTCAAAACTAAACATGTAATCTGTGGCATGAATATCAACATCAGTGTCATGACTGGACCTTACTATATTTACACAAAACAGCAGCATGTCCTTGAGATGTTTTAGGAGTGCAAGACAAGAGCTTCTCTGCCCACATTCCTCTTCAAGACTAGAAAGATTACCAGGTTTAGATTTGAAGTGTAATACTGGGCTCTGTTCTCTGAGAAAACAACAGCAGGGCTAGAAGCTGTATGCAGCAGTGAGCCCGTGGTTCCTGTTGCTTCAGAACATTCCCATTAGGCAGGTTAACACAAAAAGGAGGAGTAAAAAGTACGTCCTGCTTTCGGTGTGCAAGGCCACATGGTGGTTTGTTAAAACTCAAAATCAATGTCAAAGCTTACACTCCACTCAGGAAATCCTAGCCCAGTACATAGCTACAAGATTCCTTCATTCAAAGCAAGGAAGAGCCACTAGGAAAATGCTTTCCTTTGGATCAGGGTGTGTAGTAGGGAAATCTTTAGCAAAACATGATCTATGCACTTACATGTTATGTGCCTCAGAGATAATCCAACTACAACCACAGAACTAGAAAGGCAATTTGTCTGCTTGACTTGAAATACTAATTTTGTTTATTGCTTTTATTTAAATGCATAAAAAGCCCTCTTGAAAGTAACCTCTTCTACAGCTATTATTTGGACAGTGCAAGTGAACGTGACACTGCTTATCTGCCCAGTGCTCTTGTAGTGAAGGTCATTCTATAAGGGAGGGTAATGAGCAAGCACAGGCTAAAAGAATGCTCATCCTCCTCCTTTCCAATCTATAGAAAACTTTATGGAGGCATAATGCAGTCATCTAATATACCAGTTGCTTGCAGTAGGAGAGACAAAGAGAAAAGAGTCTTCCTGAGTGTTACTAAAAGTAATAATAATAAAAAAATTGTTATCAAAGGCTATCTGAGATAACTTCATGTGATTCCTAATTGCAAATCACTGCACAGGAATGGCATATTTTAAATTGGTGATTAAGTCAAACTCAGACTCTTGCCATATCCTATACTTTTTTAATTCAAGATTTTATAGTATGCCTATCCTTCAGCCTATCACCCTGAGAGTGATCTCTGCTCTGGATATAAAAACCTTGACACCATCAATCATCTGTACATTTGATGTTGCATGAGCTATCAAGCAGCACAGATTTGTTTAGACCATGGAGGACAGAGTCCTGATACAATATTTTTAGTGGCAGGAGAAGGGCAGGTTAAGTGTTTAAGGAGAAAGGGATAAGCCGCTGAATTGTTCAGCATGTCCCCCCCTCAGAGAAACGCAAAGATTATGGGCTACTGACCTACATAATGGGTAGAAATGTGTATAACACGAGATTAATTTTTATGAACACAGATATTTGTAAGACCACTAAGGTCTACTCTGCTGGCAGATACCATGTACAGTTCCCATGATGTTCAACATGTCCAGAAAACCTTTCTCCTTCCAGCCAACTTTCTCCTTCCAGGCCTGTATATTATTGTATTTTGTATTGTTATATACATCTGACAAAATATATGTCAAGAAGAATGCAGAATCTCATGATATCTTCGTCACCGCAGCAGAGTTGCGAGGGGAAGATTTTAAGGTTACCTCCTTTCATTACATGCATATTGAGTCCAACTCAAAATAAGAGAGTCCTTATAATATCTGCATGCTTTTGCTTGTATTGGGGTTTTTGCTGTCAATCTAAGGACTGTGAACTATTGACTCTTGCCATAGGAGGCTGGACAGAAGACAGCTCTCTAAGAGGAATCCTAGGTTTTGCATAGGGCAGGGGATTTTGGAATTCAGATGCCAAGATGTTATTTTAAAAGCAACAGAAGTGCTGCAGGTCAAACAAAGGATTTGTATGGGACATAGTACCTTCCTCTTATCTTAAAAAAACCACCTCGCCCAAACTCTTGTGCAGGAAAGCATGCAAGCTTCTGTCTTATGGGGGACTTACAATCTTACAGATCAGAAAAACTTTGGCTAAACAGATTTAGTACAACAAGCTATAATGGGAAGGGGGTGGGGGGAATGCTCTTAATGTGACACCAATGAATTCCAGTGAATTTTAGTGTGGTTTCTGAGCAAAGGGAACACATTAACAGTACTGGCTGGTTCTGAAAGACAGTGGTGGATAGATGTACAAATGAATCCTGTTTGGACTAAAGGGTTTTATTCTGGGCACCAGAAGAAAGTATTAAAGACTATCTTTTACCAAAAAACCAAACCAAACCAAGCCAAACCAACTAAACCAAACCAACAAAAACCAAAAACAAAAAACCCCAAAGAAATTAAAAAACAAAAACCCTCCACAAAAACAAAACAAAACAACCAACCAATGAAACAAACAAAAAACCAACAACAAGCAAGAGTTACATCACCTAAACCAACCTATAAAGCAGAGTGTGTCCAATCCTAGAAATTACCCCTGTGTACAGCATTTACCTGATGATTATTAAGACAGGCAAGAGAGGGTATCTGCTTTTCTCCTGGCATCAGTCTTCACGGGTCAGGACCATATAAGCATCACAGACTTTTTCCCAACAAGGTTAGATAACTTGGACCTTCACAGAAATGCACAGTATGGACTGACGGGTAAATGCACAGAGGCTTCCAAAGGACCAGACTGAGCAGAAGAGCCTTGTGCATAATGCAACATTTCAACTGAGGTAAAGGACCTGACTAATGCTTTCAAAAAGAAAATATATCAATTGTTGAGGAGGACCAAAATCAGCCACAAACTTTCAAAGGTGGAGTTGAAGCTACATACTTTCATGCTCACAACAGTATCCTGAGCATGGGAAAAGCATGTGGGTACATGTTTTTCCACAGATGTTCTACTTCACTGCATAAATTATGTGGGTCAGTGAAACTACAAGTTATCTAAGCATGGTCATACCACTCCTTGCCCACCCAAGGGCCTTTGTCAGAGCTGAAACAACTGGGCTGAACATAAAAAGACGTAATATAAATGCTAAGTGGATGTGTGGGGAGGGGGTGGTAAAGTTGAGAACAAAAACCATTTACCTAGATATCCTTTTACAGACAAGATGCTGTTTCTTGGAATGACACTTTTAGTACTGTGGTTTACCTACCATAGTAGACTCCCAAGAATAGGACTGGAGTAATTTTTGTAGATGTTATGTTCCATACATTATTATTATTATTATCTTGGAAAAGGTTATTACAGCAAAGATTGCTTCTAGCCCAGCTGCAGAGAAACATTATTCCTTCCCCTGCAAATAATGCAGCATTTCATTTGTCTGTAGGAGAAAGCAGCCAGAACACTTCCAAACCCTAAAAGCCCAGTTATGCCTTTGGAGTGTTGACTGGTTGTCACAACATTTCCCCACATATTTGCTCACACCATATTTCCCCACAGGAATTTAAAAGAAGCCATCTTGAACTAACAGATGCCTGGAATCTAGGGAGCTAAATATCCCGATAAAAATTATTTTATCTTTAAAGTACTATTCAGGGAGATGAAGAGAGGAATATATTCCAGCCCTTTTGGTAATGAAACTTTTAAAAATTCATAGTTGATTGCTGTGGAAGAAACCTGACAAATTACACACGGTGCTTTTGTAGCAATGATCATCTCCCAGGTTGTCTCCAAAAGTTTCAGGTCAGGTTCAACAGAATTTCAAATGCTTAACACTTAGAAAAACCACGTGGCTTCTAGAGTTGCTGGAAAACATAGGAAACTAAATCTCACCAACATCTAACTGGTCCATGGCCAGAAAGACCAGTTTTCACTGCTGACCTCTGGCAAAAGCAGACTTTTAGCAAAATTGCATGCAAACTCACCAAACAGTCAAAATCAAGGTCTTGCACACCACAAATGGTATTACAATACTGCAGCAACTAAGTAATAAATCTTAGGTAAGACCTTAAAGAGGACAGTGGTGAGGGGGTTTTTTAAACAAAACTGAAACAGAAGTGATTCTACTCTCTTGCATTTATTTACTTACAATCAGCAAGACATTCACAGCAGAGTGGCCTGACCAGCAGTCAGGCACTGAAGTGCTTAGGTCTCAGTGTTTGCCAAGAACTCCCTAAAATGACATGAAATATGAGGGAGAAAGTATGAAATTCTCTATTGAGTCCTCCTCCTGTGCCCTGGATTCCTTTGTTTTGGAAACAATTTGCCAGTCTTTGGTCTGTTCTTTTGTGCTACAAGCTGAGAGTCCATCTCTCCAATCATTCCACCTCTGTGGAATCCTTCGTATTTGTTTGGTTGTCTTATAGTTCCTGTTATGTTTTCTGCCATTTGTCATGATCTTTAAATAGCTCTTCTAGCTTAAAAGAAGGGTCTTCCTTCTTTAAGGCTGCCTGTCTACTTTGTGTTCCCTGAGAAGCTGTACATACTGGTGCTGGGGTCACAGTGACATGCTAATCTAAGTGCCATGGGAAAACTATGTGGCACTAGTATAGCCTTTCTCCAACTGCTTCTTCCTCCTGCTGCCCCCAGAACCACACATGCCCATTCACATCAGTTTTAACATTCCTATCACAATATTCACACAGATTTGTCTCAGTAGTGCTACCAACCTTAAAGAGCCTGGGAGGGAATAAAAAGACTTTTTACTTGCTTAAGAATTTTGAGAGCCTGGTTTTGGCATTCCAAAATTTTTAAGCTTGACTGAAACCTCTGCCTTGATTCCCTGCTGTGTAAACAATGATGATGACTACTGTATCATCTGTCTGTACTAACTGTAAATACTTGGAAACACAGGTTGTCTTGGGCTGCAAAAGATGTTCTGGGCTCCTGACTTGTAACATTGACTCATATGGTTATTCCAGGATAAGTATTCCAGAGAACCTCTCAATAGACAAGCTCAATATCACAAAATTATATTGGTTTATGCTGTTAAAATATCACCAGAGAAAAACTGAGCAGTGTCAGAATCACAGTGCTTGAGGTGTAGATAATAACCAGGAACTTGAAAGGGAAACTGAGTATTTGCTGACCCATCAAACTGTTAGATGTCTCTATCTTCATTTGAATTCTATTTATAGCTTCATATTAGGTTATTTACTACAATGCACCAACACAAGAACACTGCTTTTAGGCAGCCAGAAGTAAATGCTGAGAATCTTTCTCTTGTTTTGTTCTACTTAGAATTCACAAAAGTTCAGACTTCAATTAGCATGCGCATGTAGGAGACTCTCTGCAGCTCCGTTGAAGTTCTATAGCTTGCAATGCCCTCATTAAACCTTCTGGGAAGGAACTAGCTTGTATTTGCATGAGTAAGTAGATAAAAAAAGCAAATGTGAAGGAACACTGATGAATGTTGCACAAAAGCATTGACATGGGTTTCTTATCCTTTTTTCAATATCTGGGAGCATATCCAACTTGAGGCTATAACAATTAACTATTGGAAAATCTGAACAAAAGCTATCTGAGTGCCCTTATGCATACTTAACAAATTCAAAGTGCCAGTATAAGGTATGGAGATTCTGTATAGCTTATTCTAAACAATACAAAATTTTTTGCAGACTTGTCAAGGTGCACGCTTTTTTCTTAACATGAGAATTAAATTTGTTTTCAAAGTTATTAAAAGGTATTTTCATACGACTTCACATACAACATCATGTACAGAGATACCCCAAATCCTCTCTGTTTATGTAATTGTAATCATAATGTTGATGTGTTGACAATATTAGCATGTAAGAATGTGCAAAATCACAGTTTAGGAATAAAACTCAGTCATGCCATTCTGTATTCAGAGCAGTTTCCTATACCACTGTGCCATAGAAAATTGTTTCATTTTGTCTATATCTCATTATATAATCAACATTATCTTACAGAAAATTCATCTGGGCCAGTTAAGATTTTCTGATTTTAGCTTGCAAGAACTATTTATTTTATCAACTTAAAATGGTCTATAGAGCTGTCATTGGTCCATTTATTTAAGATGTATAAAAGCAATCCTTAATACAATTGTTTCTATGAAAAAACACTCAGTGTTTTCTCAGGTATTCCAGGACTGAATCCCATGAATGCTAAGGTGCCCTTACACTGACTGGAAAAATTGAAGAACCCTGCAAAGACAACGGGAATTAGATCCAGGCATACTTTATTTTTTCCAGCTATATCAGTACAGAATTACCACTTTAGTATGTTCAGAGTTTTCTGTGGTGAAGTGATCAACCAGTGCAGCTGAAGCAGAGCAGGTCTTTCTGCATATTTGTATTTATCTCAATTTTCCTTAAAAAAACCAATGGGCTATTTGGCTTAGTAGATCTCTCTTACTAAATATGCACACTGAGAACACAATGTGTTTTTGCTAACCCTGGTTTAACTTTCTAAATTATGTCAGAAATTTATCTATCTCCTATAATACTATTTTTACAGTTCAGAATACAGAGAAATTGAATGATAAGCAGTTCAATCAATGTTAATCATCGCTGACAAGCTGCTCATATGTAACATATCTTGAGTAGCAAAATACATCCCAGAGTGGTTTCAAACTATGAAAATCACATCCTATGCTGTTCAGTGCTAGGCTGCCCAACTTCCCCCACCTATGCATTTGAATACAGTAGTTTCATTGTGTTTTGATGAAGGACTGTGCTTACACCTTACCTCAGGTGTAAAGAAAAAAGCCACATCATGAAGTGTAAGCACAACACACATGAACTGTTCCTTCTTTAGCCTAAGTTTTCACCCCAGAACAATTCCAAGGTCCTGTTTTTCTCTTGCTAATACTTTTGTTACCGTTAATGTGACCAACTTTTTCTAAAGGAGTATTATTGAAAGTGATGAGTCCTAATATATTTTATGGCCAAAAGTTTGCTTATCAGATCCAGTTTTCTGTTTTGGAGGAATCTCCTCTAGAATGCCTTAGAGCATGTTTAAGCATAGATAGTAATGGGTATCAGAGAGAAAAATCTATTACCTTCTTATTATCCAATATTTTTGGCACTGATTTGTATAATCCACTTTATGGCAATGTTACAGTGTACAAAAGAAACTGGGCTTTCTCATTATATTTTGACTTCCTGAAGATGATTTAATAAGCCTACCATTTCTATTAATTTGCTGGAATGCAAGTGACATGCATTGTCTTGATACTTAACCTGCATCACTCTAAATTTGGAAGTTGTTCCTGAGAAGTGAAACATCCTTGTCTTGCTATAGAAATGATCCCATTAAGTAAGCAAAGGCCTGGCCAAAGGGATAAACTTCACACAAATATTCACTGGCAACTCTAGCTTCCTGGCTACCTTGATGGCTTAGGTCAGAAAACAGACCCCACTCTTGTGTCAAAACCCAGCTTTAATAGGCATGCTTCACTCCAACACAAGCTATGTCTTAAGGCTAAATTATACTATTGTGCAAAGATCCAGTACAAGGTTCACAAGCCACTTACGTCTTCAAAGTGACTTGAGAAGAGCACTGGTCTTGGGGAGTCTCTCACTGCAGAGGAGACTATGGTAAGCACCGAAATCATGGTCTGAAAGTTACTTTGATAATTTCCCTTCTCTCTTCCCTCTTCCCATGAAATTCACAACACTTTCCCATAAAGTCTCTCTCCCTCCAGCAAACTATTTTGGGATCACCAAAATTGGGTTGTTACCATAGGATGCATACCTACTGAGTGATTACGTGCGAAAATCACACATCTTTATCACAGCAGCACAATGTAGTGAGGAACTAACAGAACACTTCTTGGCAGAAGAGTATTTCCATGTAGCTCCCCAGTAATAGGTTTTGGCTAGTGTTCCCAGACTTGAAGAACTCTTGTTATTTGACAGGGCAATTATATCAACACATACATTCCTCTCTTCTTCACCATGACAAAATGCATTCACTCTTCCAAAACCACCTCCTCCAAATATTAGAATTCCATTTTCTCTGAGCTTTCTTGCTCCTCCTAACTTACTTTCTTCCTTCCTGTTCAGTTTTCTGCAACCAACCTTACCCCTACAGACATTCATCTGTGCACAATCTCCTTTCCTTTTCTTATCTCTCTAACTTGAATGTTATTCTCTCTACACAAGCTCCAGTCTCAATACTAATCTCTCCTTCCATAAGCGCATCAGCTTGTTTCGCTCCATCTTTCTGCTACTCCATTATGACAGCATTTAATGCTTGGACCAAGGATCCCACTCACCATTTACACTGATCACTCTCGGGTTTCTTTTGCCCTTCTATAACATACTCTGAGGGTGTGCGTGTAGCGCATGTGTGCACACACACACACACAAAGTCACACACCGAATCACAAATGGCCTCATTCCTAAAGGGGATGTATTAGAAAGTATAGAACCAGATACAGGGGACATTCAGACTGTTTCAGAAACTTTGTTATGAGGATCCAGGAGGGATCTCTAGTTAAAACTGTAGAGAGACATAAGAACAGGTTTCAGTCAATAGATATGTAAGAAACTGTGTGCAACAAGTGTGCTGGACACCATCAAAACACCACTAAACCTGTATTTTCAAATATTTTTTGGTTGGTGTTCCATTACTTCAAAGACCAATAAACCACACTTAAGATCAGTGTACTAGTCAAACATCAGCCCATAAATACTACACAAAGTGTAATAAATTGAACATAAAAACTCATTTGAACTTCAGGAGACTTTGCTGACTCTCACTCCCTAGTTAGAATTTTCTTTTCTATGTGAAGCACAGTGTACTTCTGCAGGTGTCTGCAAAAAGCAGTGTAGACATTTCTGAGATTCTGATTTCTGATTTATAAATCAGCAAATGGTCCATTCACTCCCCTGATGTGGATTCCCATGCTTTATCAGTTTCTGCAAGGTGAACTTGCAAAGTCAAGTGTGAAAGTGTTAGTCTATCAAAACACCTAGTGTCATTAAAGTCCAACTAATTGCTACCCTGCACACTATCTGCCTTATAGGGCAGACTTCTATTGGCCATAATGGATCTCATTTGGATTTTGATTCTTTTTGTGTCAGAAAGTACAAAATGCTCTACACAGACACAGGTTTGGAAGTGAGTCCTGTGCAGTCCAAGAGAAGATATAAGGACTCCCTGAAACAACATCTCAGCCTTGGCCATATTGACTGCCATCAGTGGTCCACTCCGGCCTCCAGTTGGGATTCATGGAGACACATCATCCAAGATGCTGCTGCCTCCTTTGAGAATGCACAAAGAGTCAGTCTTGAGGACAAAAGACAACACAGAAAGAACCATTCCTCGGCAATATCATCTAAGGAGACTTTCCACTGTGCTCTTTGTGACTGGACCTGCCTATCCCACATCGGCCTTTTTAGCCACCAGCACGCTTGCAGCAAGTGTGGGTAGAGCCCTTCCCAAATCTTCATTTGCGAAGCCTAGCCATGATGATGATGATGACTGTGCAGTGGATTGCAAATTGAAAAAAGAAATAAAACCCAAGATAATTACCTATGTAGGTGTATTTGTTCCACTAGAACCTACAAATACAGATGTATCAGAGACACTTGAGACCCAGAACCTGGTCTAACATTTGCCCATGGACTGAACAAGAAACATATACAGCTGATGCTAGGTCAAAACTTGGACTCAATCTCAGAGGTCTTTTCCAGCCTAGTTGATTCTGTGACTCTGTGATATTAATATTCATCACATCTATCAATTCAGTGACAGGGAACAAAACAGAGAACAACAAAAGAAAAGACAGAAACTGAAACAGAAAAGATCTTGTTTTAAACAATGCATATTGAGAAACACATGTTGATAAAGAAGTAGCTCAAAATCTTTCAGAGTGACTCCTTGATGGTGACTGTGGTGGCTTAAGAATGAATAGGCGTGCTGCCATAGAGAATGGAAAAAAGATATTATTCAATTTGGAGAGGTATTGACTCTTACCACAGCATTTCCACACTTCTTAATACTAGCTGATGGCCACACCTTCCAGCTGCCAGGAGAGAGCGCCAACAGGTTTTGTCAAGTATCAACATGAGGTGGTAGAGTGACAGTGAAGTTCCACTTGGCATTTCCTGTTGTAACTGTACTACTTGTGTATTACACAAAAGAAAATTGTGACATCTGGAAAAGATTCTCGGACAAATGCATTGGTCCTTCTTTTGCTGTGCAAGCTGATAGGCCATCCAGTAAAGCTGGGTCCAACAGAGATGGACAGGATTTCAAATACCCATGCATAGTAGGTCATATTTGCTGTCTCTATGTAGCTCCAAGCTGAGTACGCATCACTACTCATAACATCCCTTGCAGGGACAGGGAGTGCAGACACCTCACTCCTGGTCCCAGACTGCAGGACCTCAGTGCCAAAGAGTCTGGGACCTCAGCAGGTGAGCTTAGATTTGGTTGCCTCAACGATATAGATGTTCAAAAGGGGAATAAAATTTAGAGAGCAATAAAGTATGTTCAGAGCCTCGCTCTGAGGATGAGATCAAAAATCACCATCTTTTGACTCCTTTATGAGCCAGGAAAAGAAGAAGTAATGATAAAAAGACATAAGAGGAAATAACCCTGCATAATGGTGGGCGACTTAACTGTTAGTAGTATCCAGTTTTAATTCACTAGGTAGCATGTAGTTCCAGACCTTTCATTCCTCCACCACAGGAGGCACACTCCTTTGAAACAAAGTGAAAAAGTAATGTTTTTTTCTTTCCGAAAAGAGCACTTACGTTCCTGTAAGCCTTCCCTGAGTACCTTGAGAGCCCTCAAGACTACTCTGACTGGAGGAACAAAAGGAATATTCAAAGTTTTACAATAATCCTTTTCCTCAAGAGTAGAAGAAAACATCAGATGTGGCTGCAGCCTTCAATGCATTATTAATACCAACCACTTGACAGCATTTGTTTCTATGAGATAAATTTGATCTGTGAACACAAAAGAAAGAGAAGACAGCTGGTCAGATTAGTCACAGAAATACCTGCTGAGCCCAATAAAAAAAGAAAAAAAAAAATTGCAAAGGGACCCAAGAAATGTGGACATAAAACAAAGCATAAAGAGTAGCAATATTTGAAGAAAATGTTTTCAATTACTAATCTCAAAAAACAATTGTAATGCAAATTAAAGCAGCAGTTAAGCAACAATGCAGACTAATTAGAGATATTAAACCATGTAAACAAACCCTTTATCAAATAAAGCAGGCACTAAAGGAGATCCAGAGGCATTTACTGTGCCAGAGGGTTTTCTGCAGGGGTCTTTAATCTGTGAATGCCTAAATGCTTCCCAGGAAAGCTGGATACCTTGCACAGCAACACTGAGCCTTCTGCCAGTAGGCTCTCTCTGCTTAGCTACTTTATGTGGACTATGTGGGTTTAATTACTACTCTTACAGGACTGGGACAAAGAGGAACAAAAGAAAAGCCAAGATGAGAAACCTCTGTTTTGGTGGCTCAAGTCACCAAAATAGAGAACAATTACACAAAAAGGGTGCAATTGTATGCCTGCAATCTGCACACTGTTACAGCTCCATTAGTCTGCTGAGGACTGGACTCAAGTGAACAAGCAATCTATGATATGATATGTAACAGCAACTGGGAAGAACTCAGATGAGGTCACAAAAAGCTCTTGCATTCAAAATGCATGCTTTCATGTCAAAAAAGTCCCTGTGCCAGCTCAGAACAGACTTACTCCCAGACTTCTGCCAAATGATTTGAAGTGGGAAAAGACACTAACAGTGAAAAGTGAGATGCAGCTAAGTGCCCGACACAGGCACCCAAATTAGGCAGATGACTCAAGGGTTCTTGTTTATCTTTTAAAAATTTCTCACTACCAAAAGAAATAATCAAAAAACTCAACCAGACTTCTTGGTGGCATTTAGTGTGGGTTTGCCACACCAGGACTGTAGAAGTACATCAATGCAAAGTATAAATTGGATTCATTAAACCTTCACCCAGTACAAGATTGCCATTCACACCAGTACTTTTGTGCTTCAATCACATTAACTTATCCTTCCCTAGAGTAGGAGAAACTTGCTGCAATCTAATAATGTTATACCTGGATGGGAGCTTCCATGGCAGCATAACATGACTTAATTCAACAGTTCTTCATTGCTTCTGCTGACTTGACTTAGTTTTCTTGAAAAGAAATTACTTTAGGTGTTGCCTAAAATAATAACCAAAAGAGCTGCTCTTTACCTTACCCTCACTTCTGTGTGTCTGTGTCGGATTTTTAGGATCTGGGCTTCTTGGGTCGATGTGAGAAATTCTTTTAAAAGTGCCAGCAGAAGAATCTCTCATAGACTAAATCTCTCATCCAGACAAGTCACAGGCCCCTTGTTCCATCTGTGTCACCAATCTATTGCCTAAAATTGAGGTAAAAATCTTTCAAGACAATATTAGGATAGATAAAGTAGAGAACAGTTCTTTAATGAAAGTTTTCAGGTGCACAGAGTATACAGGTGCATGCACAGTATAGGCTTCTTACCAATTAATAACACTACTTGATTACCAGATTTAGTGGGTTTGTCCAACCCGAGAACCCTTTGCCCCAGTACCATCCTGGTACCACCCTCAGAACTGCCCTCTTGGAGCTCCTCCAAGGGTTCAGGGTCTTCTGTCTTGTATTGA
>JAWWEV010000095.1:45049413-45067905 GCA_035583235.1 Hafferia zeledoni | reverse complement strand
GGAAAGGGAAAGGGAAAGGGAAAGGCTGGATCAACTGCTAGCCAGACCTCAAAAGCAGTGGCCACAACCTGAGCTATGAGGCTGAGTAATTTGGTGCTGAGCCATAGAGCCATACTCACAGGGAGGTGAGCAGTATGCAGGGCTGGTTGTAGGGGCAGCACAGTGAAACTGGTGCTGCACTGGAAGGAGTGGTTTCACCCCCTTCTCTCTACCCACAGCAACTTTGCCCTCTCATTCCAGTGCCACCACTCAGGTGGCCATACACAGAGGCTGGAACCAGGAAGCTGCTTAGCTAAAAGCCAGCAATAGTGAAATGTCTTTAGCCAGATGGTCCACTAGTTCTCCATGCACTTGCAAGAGGGAAGCCAGAGGGATAAGTGGTCAAGCACAGTGGCAGCCTGCACTGCAGCTGATTGAGCAGCCAGAGTGGGTAAAAACAAGTAGGTAAAAACTGTCCTGCAGGTCAGGTGTGTCTGCAAGCTCCACACTGGACAAGACTGGCATAGCAGTACCTTAAGCGTATGTTAACCTGCCTTTAAGTAAAAGCCTTTAACCCCCCTTTTCATGGCCTTTAAAAGTATATGAGCAACCCAGTCCACAAGTAATAGACAAGCTTGCTTACTTATAGTATTGTTCAAAAGAGGTCCAGAGCATTCTATTAATTTTTCTTAACCTCTGTGTTACTGCTTATCCTGTGCAAAGACCCTTGTAAGCTGTTATGGGATGTGGATAAAATAGCTACAACAAGCACTGAAGGAGTTCCCTTTTCCAGCACACCAATCTAGTGGGCCTCCAGCCAGCACTGAACTGAAAACCCTCGTGACCTTGCTAGGGTGACACTGTGCCAGAGCTAATAACCTGCGCACAGAGGCAGAGCGATCTGGGCTGGGCTTCACAAACATGCTTTTGAACTGAAACTGGCTGCTGTCCAGGCCACTGAACACATATGCAGAGGGCATTTGTGCGTGAGTGCAACCAACCATGGAGACATATCCATTGTCATCAGACTGCAGGCTACAGCTTCTCTCCAGAAGATCTGAGAATGTGCAAAACCTCTATTCTAGATTTCAACATATATGCACTGTATTTCGCCTAACCTTCTCTTCTGAGACAACTAAAATCTCTTGCATTACACAAGCTATCCAGTCATCTTCTTATTGGTTTATACCTAATAAATCATAGGATCAATTTGGCTGTTCCTTTTTGCAGGAACTACCCATTTCCATATAGTTTGAGGAATATTCCTGAAATTATCTATGTTTTATAAGGCATATGAAGAACTATGATCTGTCTTCCAGTTATGCAACTACCTTGTCTCACAAAGCTGAAGTTTGGCCATATTTTTCATTCAAGAAACTTGTGCATTAGGAAAGTCCTGTTCAGTTAAGCTTGTTTTCTAAGACATCAATAAACTTATACAAACTACAACTGTGTAATACAGTGAACAAGTATTTTAGATCACATTACTTCAATCACAGCTCAACGCAAATAAAAGCTAATGTATTTTCTAACTTGGCTGTTACTGGTTTTACCCAGTTCTCTGAGTACTTCAGCTGGGCTTTTACAATTATTTACCACACCACCACTGACATGAAAGCAGGTATTTTTATTATTTGCATTATATTATTAATACAATTGGAACTTAACTCCACCCTTCTACTTCCCCCCCCTCCCCTTTTTCTCTCCTCTCTAAGACTATTAACAAAGCTGGATGTCCTAAAGCTCCATATATCTGAAAACATGTAAGGTTATGCAAACGGAATGCAAAATAAGTGTAGAAAAAGAAATTGAAAAGCAATACCATGCTGTGTCTATGCATAATAGACTATACAAGGCATAGAGGAGAAAATGGCAGCTGTACATAGATATTAGTGAGTGCTTCCAGCAGGAAAAAGGAATCTAAAATCAGCACAGGAAAGGGAAGGAGAATTGGGCCTATGATTGTGTAAGTCTGGTAGAAATCAAAACGCAGCATTTCAAGTGGGCAAAAGGCACATTCTGTATGTCAGGCAGCTATTCTGACAACTTAGGTGTGTCTGGCAAATATCAGCATGCCGGATGAATGTTGAAATTTCCTTTGAGAAGTAAGCCTATACAATTAACACATGTAATGTCTTCAAAAGAAGTTCAAAGATTTATGAAACAATTCTGTGCCTTTACTGTGTAACATCTATCTAATGTTAAGAGAGGCCCAACAGGACCTATGTAATTTCATATATACTTGGTCACAAGCCTGTAACTGCCTGTATTATTTGCCATTATGCATCTTGCAGACTTCTTGGTATTCATAATACCTAGTTTAGAACGGAACTAGGAAGTGTGATTCACAAGCTGGACACTGTGAAAGAAAAAACTGAGGTACCATTATTGATGTGTCATTAAACAGTTGGAAAAACTCTACTGGGCAAAGAAATGTATTTAAGCATATCAACTAGCGCAATTAAATCAGAAACTTTCAAATAATTTAACTAAGCCACTGAAGTTAAGACCTGACTACAGTTGGCCTGCAGTGCAAGAAACAGCTCAGCTACTCAAAATCCAATATCAAAAAATAAACAATCAATACTTTTACCCTCTGAGAATGGACACAAGTACCATCTGCCACATGTTACACATAGCTGAGATCTGTCTCCAGGACCAGTATTCAGATTTTCATTAGAATGAGCAAGGAGTGTTTTTAAACTGCCTACACTAACCCAGGAACATAAGTGCTTGTAGTGAGAGCTAAAACGAGCAACCTAAACTCCATCCTTTAAACTCCTCTTTGGTGCTGTTACTCTAAATCACCTAAATATGCTGGTAGGAGATGTCTTGAACAGGAACAGAGTGAAATATGAGCACAATGAATAGCCTACAATATAAATGAAGGGATTCCCATCACCACCAAGGAGGGCAAGAATTGGGCCTACATGTAAACGTAAGTGTTCTTGCAAGATTTGCACAGGTTTGCTGGAGTTGATGGCAAGACATTCATGTTGATAGAAGTTTGTTACATGTTATGCCAGTACAGCATACTGCATCAGAGAAAAACAGCTTGTGGCCATGTTTTTCATGTGCAGTATGGCTAACCTAGTCCATATGGGAACGTGCACCAAACTCTTCCCAGGGCTGTAGCTGTATCTGTCAGAGGGAAAGGATCTTAACTGCTGCTACCCAAATTCTTTGCTGTGTCACAGAGGTCCTGCCATGGCATTGGGAAGGTTGTTTAATCTCTTGTGCCTTGAGCTCTCTCAGCCTGTAAAGCTGAGGTAACAGAGCATCCCAACTCCCATCCCTGCACTTACAGGAAATACATTAGGTACCGCAAGCTGCTCATTTTGTGATATAGGGCATGACTGATCATTGCAGTTATAACATTGTCCTTAATCCAGGCCATTATGAGTAAATTAAGGCTCCTCTTTGTCTTCAGTATTTCAAGAAACAATTCCAGTTCCAAATAAGGAACTACTCCTTAATTAACAGGTATTTTCAACATTGTAAGTTTTTCAAGCTTTTTAACATTAAGATAACAAAACAAAAACCCAAACAAACAAACAAAAAAACTAAATAAAATAAAGCCTATCTAAGGTGACAAATACTAATTCAATTGCAACATTGTAGCAGTTAAAAATGGCAACGTAAATAACACCGAAACACAAATACCTAAAACACAGACTCTCTGACCTTCTGTCAGAGATCGTTGTTTCTGTACCATAAAAATGCATTCAGCCATCCTACTGTGCTGGATGTTTCATATGTAGGTCTCTCTTTAAACTCAAATTGGATTACAATGTCAGTAGGTCATAATGGAGGTATTGTTCTCATACCATGTGCCTTCCTGTGCAATTCTGCTGCTGATAATTATTCAAATCAAGGAATTTACGTGGAAGAATGTTATACCTTTTATGTGCACTCATTTAACAAATGTGAGTGTTAAGAAACAAGTGCTCAAGTAAGTATTTACTTCTGACATTAACACTGAAGATAAAACCCCAGGCATCTTTCTGGTGTGGCAAAGTCTGTGAACATTCACCCAGTCTGACCTTTTAAATCAGAACTGTGAGGCTCACCACTAGAAAAAACCCCAGGGGTTATGTTTATGGAGAAGTTGCTTTGGCCATGGATGCAGTTTTACCACATTGCCCCTGCACACGCAGTTTGAGATGCTTGCATTTCCATGATAGAAAACCTGCCTTTCTACGTGAATATGTTGGAGCTACTGAATGGAAAAGGTGGGACTGAGAAGGAACATGTTTATATACTGTGCCATCTTTCTGTCCTGTGGCCCAGTGCAGAGAGGAATTGCAGTACAGGACACTATCTGCTAGCACATGGATCAACCATTTGAAAATAGTCTAGAGCTTGCACAGGCTCCTAGCACAGGAGTAGCTGTCACTTGACTTTGTTACTGCTCTGCAATTCGCAAGTGCAAAAATACCATGTCATGGAAAACTTTGTCTTGGAAAAGGCAGAAGGCTGGGGCAGGAGCACAGGAGTGGTCTGGCTTATTTCCCTGAAGCAGTGTCAGAGGATGGAGAGGGAGAGGCATGGAGACAGGCCTCACCGCCTGTGCACATGGGAAAGGGAGCAAGCTGCTGGCTGCCACCCTGCTCTCTGCTTTCTGCCCTCTGGCTAGCAGAGGGTAGATTTCATCACCCACCTGCGTCATGACTGTTACGAGCAAGGAGCCCAGCTGGCAGTGTGTACACTGAGCATTTTATTTACAGGATTCAGATCCCTTTGACTTCTGCTGTGAGCTTTCGCCAAGTCACATTCAGATCAATTAATAAGGTGAATCTGTGCATAATCCTAGGACTGCTTCTGTCTCACACAACAGCTGTAACTGAAATTTTCACCTCTGCCTGAAGTGCCCTTGAAAATTTCTTCACACATTAGACAAGCATGCTGTAAGCATCTGGCTTGTTTAACCAAGAATAAAACTATGTAATTTAAATTTGCAAAGGTATGCCACAGCCTCAGTCTTGTCCAAGACATAAGTCAAGTGTAGCATCCTTAGCACACTGTTAACTTCCTTCCTATAAGGTTTAATGCATCTTAAATATCAGGAGGTAACAAAGTGAAGAGCCAACACTGTCCCACTGTTGCAGAAAAAGCCTGGAGTCTCAACTGTTGGAGGGGTTTAAAAAATGTTCGACATGCTTTTTCCTATATCAAGAGCAACGCAGCGGTATCAGCCTTCCCTAGAGGCAGGAGCTGGACCAGATGACTCTGGAGGGGCACTTCTAACCCAGTTTTTCTGTAGGTCTGCCTTGCATTACTTACCCCCAGCTGTACTTAGCCAGATGCCAAATTACAAAGACAAATGCTAACATCAGTCTTTGCTCACCTTCAAGTCTGGTAACAGTCTCATTGGAAGCCATAAAAAAATTGAGTGAAGTTTTTATGATTTTATTTACTACTGTCATAGAGATTAATTAATAATAATATTTAATAAAGATGGAAACAGCTATAAAATAATAACACATAAGAGTTAACTCTGTCATTGTGGTAAGACAATTCTCTGATTATTTACATCACAATAATTCTAGGTTTCTAAGGGGCAGCTACACTTCACCTTCACAAATATTTCTTTTCCAAAGCTTTCTTTTCACTTAGGATGATCTTTCTCCAGGTTATATACAGAGTGTTATACATTTCTCCAGGTTATATACAGAGTGTTATACATTTCCTCTACACAGATATACAGTTGCTTACCAACTTATGTTTGCAACGCTAACAGACCACTTCAGTTAGTGGACATTATAAATGGTTTTTGTTAAAGTAATGGACTGAACTATTAGTAAAGCCTTCAAATGTAAGAGTGAAACTAGTTAGCTAAGTGACCATATGAGCCCTTCCCCAGCTGCTAATGCAAAGGTAAATAATATAACACCCTTAGCCAAAACTGAAGCCTGGGAAGAAAGTCCATTGCTTCATTTATAGCCGTACTAAAGTCAGAAACACAGCAGTTAACTATACCCAGGCTGCTGCCAGGTGTGTCTTTGGCAAGATGCTGCTCTGAGAATTGTTACTGCTCATAGTTGCACAGGGGTGGAAAGGAAAAAACAGACCCACTAAATGAACCAGATGCCTGCAGTTTCATGCATACAACCTACTTAGCTTTGAGTGTGAAGTAGCAAGATGCTTCTACTTAAAGTCCAAATACAGAAACTATACCTCAATATAAACCATACATGTAATGACTTTATTGAAGAATTTGGATTCAAATTAAACTAATGGGGAAAAGCACACTCTAAACTGCACAGAAAAGACTCATATGGACATTTCCTTAAAAAGACTGAAACTCCTGATCCAGGTAAACCTTAGACAGGAGCTCAGCTGGAAAGGGTCATTCCATTTGGCACAGCAGAAATTCAGCACTTCACGACCAAAGTGGGGGGTGGGGGTGGGGTGGTGTTGGTACTTGGAATACACAGATACTCCAGTTTGACGACCCCCAGGGTGTCTGGGAAGATTTGGGTGCTTACACTTTTTCAGCCCCAAGGCTTTGTCCCTCAGATACACTGCTCCTGGGGATCACTAGTCCAGAACCACCTTCTGAAACAGTAACTGCATTGAGAAGTGAAAACAAGTAAGATAGGGCCAGGGACTCCATGGTGCAGTGAGGCAGCAAGAAGTAGATAAACAACCAGGGCAGCTTAACATGGCAATTGCCTTCCTGCTGAACCAGTCCTGTGGCTGTCCCTCAGGCTCATCCGCATGAGTTCTTCCACAGAACCGTCGCAAAGCTTGAATTATTAATATCCATGGAGTACAGCACATCAGTAAGTACCAAAGAACACAAAATAAATAAAAAGAAAGAGCAGATCCCACATCCACTTAGAGCCTGCTCTGATCTTAACCCGGCAGATAGGCCTTCCTGATCCATCTGAAGAACACTATAAAGCACCAAGCCTGGTCGTATTCCCATCTTGCAGTTAAACAGTCATATTCCCATGCGGCACTGGGGGGCACAGTGGAGAGAACAGTTTATTGCAGAACCACATGGCTTTTATAGGTTTCTGAGGGGAAGGTGCTGGAATTGGGACAGGATTGGGTAAGGGCTCCAGAAGGGAGGGACTTCTGTGCTTGGCTAGCCAATAGGGGTAACAGAAGGATCAAACCAAATAGAAACCCAGGAACTGGGGATAGATGGGTGAGATAACCAATGGGGACAGAGGCGGAAGCCAACAGGAGCAGTGGGTGTGGCACCACAGGCTACATCAGCACCTGGAGGCAGAGCTATCCCAACACGGTGCTGCTGTGGTCCGAACTGGTGGGATTACTCTGGCAAGTCCTAGCTGCTGCTGCAGCTGCTGCAACAGCTGCACCAGCAGCTGCGTTGGCAGTGGGGGAGGGGGGGACAGGACACACCCTGAGCAGGGCAATCCCAGGCCAGCAGACAATCCCTGCACCTAATGATGGTTCATCAGGAACAAAGCCTTGGGGGGAACACACGGGAGGGGTGGCAACCATGCAGGGGAGGATGACAACGTTTTGAACGTTTTGAACTCAAATCCGTACAAGTAAAATGCGTAACTTTCAAACTCCCACCAACAAAGTCTGTCATGTATGCAGTTAATACAGCCCAGGCTGTGTGCCAGCACTGTTTTCCGCATGGGTCTATATCAGGGGTTGTTCTTTCCATATTTCATAGCCCTGTTTATTCCCCACACCCAGGCTGTAGTTTGTCATTGGGGCTGCTTATTTGTAGCCTAACATTATCTCTGAGCTAACTTTCAGGTTAAAAGCAAGAAGTCTTACTCCTTGTTACTCACCCAGACCAGTGTAATAGCCATGAAGAACATGATCAAACTACCGAGTACCAGATTCCTGGTGACACCTGTGAACAGCTTGGAGACCAATGCATGACATGTGAGACCTTGGGAACTCACACACTTTGAAACATACATCATGGGGATGACTGCTTAGCAAAAACACCAAACAGGGATGATGGTTCTTGGCTATTTGCAATAATGAGGACCTAGAATTTCAAATTCCTAACATGAGAGTATAAAGGATACAGGAATTCTCCCATGATTTTTTTTCCCTCCAGGAATATCTTAACACCACAAGCGCTTCTGCCATATCCAAGCCAAACACAAGTAGACTTTGACTCTCATTTTTTTCACCAAATAACCCAAGTAAAGACTATATAAGCCCCCATAGCTGTATTCATCTGCTGTAATTAGTCATAAAAACATGGTGTCACTAGCATAGCAAAAAATGAAGTGACACACATCAGAAGAAACAGGTTAGGGTCCTACTGAACCTTTTTTGCATGCTTTTGCTGATGCCTACACAATAAGATAAGCAATGCAGTGCATTTGAACATGACAATAAAGATGATAATGAGAACCTACTCACTGAGTAAACAAGAGTCTGAGAGAGACAGGGCTTTCTGGGAAAAACAGAGCTGAAAGCACATTTATTTTCAATGGACAATGAGATGAAACAGACCTACATTTGACTGAAGCCAATGGGACTCATGATTCTGGCTGCAAAGACACATTTCAGTATGATAGCCCATTGGAACAATGTGACTGGCAGCTGTAGAAGGATTTATGAAGATGATGTAGAGAAAGAGATTGGCTTTTGTAAGCTCTTGAAATAACTAGCAGCTGGAGAAGCTCATCTACGTCACCTAATCTGTCCAGCTCCACTTTGCAGTAATGTTCATGCCATTAGTAGCTCATCTGCGGTGCCACTGCACTGCCCTCTAGTTCACTGCACAATTACTCTCATTGTAAGAAACACTCTTAATAACTTGAGATTTTCCTGTTTCAGCTTCAGGCCATTGCACCTTGTCCTTCTTCCTTCTGAGAATGTGGGTAATTCCCTTCTTTCATTTATACTATCATCTCTGCAATTATTTATAGTCTGTAACTGTAAATCTCCCGAGTCCTCCATTTAACACAGTTTTTCAGAGCCTTTTTCTGCAGTATGTCTTCCTTTTGTATCATCATCTATTACTGGATTTGTATCATCTCTATTTTAAAATAATTTTTATGATATGGGACTTGATTTCATTGACCATTCTAATGGTAGCAAAATCACAGCTACATTAACCAGGGTCTCATTATTTTAATACTATCACTTGGGAAAAGGTAGTTTTATCTGACGGTGAAAGACTCAAAAGGCACAGGCAACCTCATTTTCAAATGACAAATCACACATCCTAAACTTGGAAATGTAGAAGCAAATATCTGAGAATTCTCAAAATGAATGTACAAAATACAGCAGTTTTCTTCAACAATGTTCTAAGAAACACAAGAGGAAGCAATCATTGTTAAAGTAATAAATAGGAATGAGAACATCAGCCTGAAAGCAGGATCTCATAACAGAAACTATTAACAAAACCTTTTCACTAGGTAACAGTGAGTCTCTTTTACATATATCAATATAAATCTAAAATGTAAATAATGGCACATATTTCCCTGAAAATAAGCCAAAACCTCCAATAATAATAACAACTATTGGGAAATGCATGGGTAGAGTTTATTGTACAAAATGGTTGGCATAGTTTAAAATTTTTCTGAACTTCCATTTTATAAAAAAATCTGAAAATGTATTAACTGCTGTTCTGAAGAGTCAACCATTCAGTCACTTGAGGATGTATTGCAGGCAATAGACTCTATTTCCACAATATTTACCACTGAATTACTTGAGCCCTTGCCAAACATTGGTAAGTATACCTCCTGGAAATGCCTTTTGACACAAGAAAATATTATTACCTCCATTTTACTGGACGAAGAGGGATAGAAAAACTGAGCTGCACAAGAACATTTGAAAAAATTTCTACAAAGCCAAGCCATAAATTGAACCTAGATCTCCTGAGCTTCTGTTTAGTATCTTCACATCAATATTATTAGAAAAAAATAGACAAGGTAACTGCAGTTGAAAAGCCCAAGGAATTCTTCATTATATGCAAATAAGATTTATCTTCTTGTATCAGGAGAAGCTATGCTGTATTGGCACTGAAACTAATTGAGGAGATCGTGATAAAATGGATCTCCAAGGAATAACACAAACATGATAAAATAGCAATCATGAAAAAACATATAGTTTGAAAGGGTGCTTGCCTAAATTTTAAAGCATTCAGGTAAAATGAAATAAAGATTATGATAGTGCAGTAGTTTTGCATATTAATGATGTGATAGACTTCAGGAAAAAAGGTATCAAAATTAGTCAGGAAAAGAAGGGCTGAATGGGATAGAGTTGAATTCTGATATGGGCTACCAGTAGGATGACAGGTACAGCTCCACAGTGTTACATGGGGGGAAAATGTGTCAGGGCAGTGTATTATTTCTCAAACTTCCCATACACAGAAAGAAATACTACTGATCACCAGCAGTTCTGGCTACTTCAGCACATGAGTGATGTGATAGTGTATCTTCACCAAGTAGCCAATGAAACACTACAGTGGTCGACTTTCTTTTTTCTATTAAGATTTTAACATCAGATCTGGTAAGATCTGACTTGAATAATCATGACCTACTCACTTTAAATCAAATGAAACTCTACATTGAATTAAGTTCTCTATTGTAAAAGATTGAATTGTTAAAAAGTCAGAGAACTACTGAGCTTAAGAGTTTGCAATTCCTTCCAATGCCTATCAAGTGCATTAATTAAAAAAAAAGTCCATTACATATGTATTGAGTATGATATTAAGATTAAAGATCCTCTATAATCTATAGAGTATTGCACTATAACTAAATTAATACTTGATTCAGTTTTCAACAGAACAATGACTATACAGTCAAGCGTAGGATGGTCAAAGGAAAAAAAGGAAACAGAACAAGAATTTCAGAAGTGAAATTCCAAAGATCTGCAGAGACATAGACAGTCTCTATCTTAAGATATGTGCTATAGGAGAACAAAATGAACATTGTTTAAGGGAGACAATGGGAGAAGTTTCTCATAATGCTCAGCCAGTCACCTCTAGTCTTGACTTCAAAAATATATGAAGTTTTAGGGCAAATAACAGAAACTTCATAAACTTCATGTGTGCTTGAAAAATTGAGAAAGCACAATGTAGATTTACTAGAATTAGATTGTGCCCAGCTAACTTCAGTCTTTCTTTCAATAAGCCATCTGAATTTTTCAACTAACTAGCTATATCAAGCCTAAATGGCACTCACTAAAGTATCTGACAGAGGCCAACATGGGAAACTATTAGTTAAGCAGCAAATGCCAGCACATTTGTACAAGAGCTGCCAGACAGGTAACATACACCTTAAAGGGAACATGACAGGTAATGGTGAAAAGAAAACTTCAGGATAAAGGAGGTTATGAAGAGGTCTTCAGCCTTGGCACCTATCACATAATATAATCAAGTCTTACGTATCATCACCAACAATCTAGCCACAGAAATTAGCGGGTTAACAAAATTAAGGACATGAAGTTGAACAGCTCACTTAATAGACAACATTAAACTAAATATTACAAATAGCCTAAACGTCTGTGAATAGCCATGCAGAAATACCCACCTCTCCCCTGTGATTATACAGGTAAATTGGATCTGAAGTTAAACATGTAGTGTAGGTGGATGTATACAGCAGAGACCATGACACCATTTGATGTAGCCAGAAAAAGGGCACACAGGATGTCAGCCAAGGTGCTCCTAGCAAGAAAAAGTGTCAACTTAATGTCAGCATAGAAGGCTTGGACGAGACCTCCTGTGGAGCTCTTCACATCCTGAAACACCATCTACCTTTCTGCTCAGGAGGGGGCCTGATGACCCTAAGCACAACAGTTAGGGGAATGGTCTACCACCACTGAAGTGCCCAAAAGAGTTTGGCTAGTTTAGCTTGGAAAAAAGGGGGACTAAGGGAGGACAGGGAAGAATGTCAGGCACAGTCACTAAACACAAACATCAGTCTCATAAAAATCAGGGAAAAAATACCAGAATAAATAAATTCTGTGTGGGAATTAGAAAGTAAATAGGTATTGCAGAAACAAGACATCAGGGTATTCTTGATAAGGCTTACAGTAGATGTCATTGTGAAAAAGAACATAAACAAGAAACTCTCCTTTTCCTTTTGAAAGCAGTTGTAACAAGGTAATATTTGACTTTACAAGAATAGAATATGTTTACATCTATCCTATCCAGGTATGTCCTCAGATAGCCCAAAGCCTAAGGAAGATGATTTTCGATCTGCAGAACTGGAGTCCATGTATTGTTACAGACAGACACATTAAGTACATTATATTATACTATATTATTCAAATAGATAAACTGTATTCCATGGCGTCATTCCATTTCACAGAAGCAATTTCCTTGTAAGCAACATCTGACAGTATTTCAGCACACAGAACAGTATTATCCTGCATATAAATGCAAACACATCAGTACTGATCAATTTCAATGTAATTTAAAATTTAAGTAAGTCCCATTATACTGCATTTACCCAGTTTGTAAATCTGTCTACCACTTCTTGCCAAACACCACCTGCACCAGAGAAGAGTTTCACCATTTGCCTGTCAAATATTCCACTTCCTCCCCAATGGCAGTATCCAAAAAAAGATTGTGAAACTTAAACATATGGGGAAGAGGAAGGGCTAATGAATGAAAACGGCAAGAGTTTACAACACCCTTAGGGATGAAAAATTATATTTATATTTAAAATATGAGTAGGCAATGCAGAGGGTGACACAGCATAATTTTTACAACTATGGGACATGGAAAACACAACCCAGTGTTCAAATAACTGAGGAGCCCAGGGCAGCTCTCTCACCATGTGCTTAGTTTTGCCTTCTTTTTCATCATCCAATGCCACCGCCTGTCTGCACCTAACAGGGAGAACTTCCCTCATATGGCTCTCTGCAGCCTATGCTTCTACAGAGGCACACTGGTTTTCTGCAACATTTTTTATCTTTTATGTGAATCAAGAACATATTCAGAAATTTCTATATTCAGGCTAATACACTGTTTCCTGTTTCCACACATTATTCTCCAAACCTGGACATTCCCAAGACCCTGCAGGTCATCTGTTCACATGTCCATGTGAAGGGAAATGAGTATTTCTTGTCACATATCTCTAGTGACACCCTCATCAGTACCTGGGTAAAAACTTCTCTGCTATCATTCAACAACATCATGTCTCACTCCAAGCTTGCCAGTAACATCTTTTGGCTCCCCATTATTTCCTATGTTCTACAGGCACAACATCACAATCTGAAGTTTTAATCCATTTATGTAATTATTTATTTTTCCATTAATTATTTTTAACACACACCACCCCACTTTCCATCCTTTGTAAAGAAGAGCACAAATATTGATGTCCTTCTCCAATTACTATACAGAGTTTTTTTCAACACAAATGTCAGATTTCCCATGTTTATGCATGTGTACTTTCACAAATGTGAACACATATACTGTTAATCAGTGTGCATTAAAGAAAGGCAAATAAACTTTTAATTCCTCTTTTTCCACTGGGAAACTTTACAAACATGCACTTCCAGTGGAATTTTAATAAATGTTCATATTAACAGATTTTGTTACAAGAAAATCTGATCAGAATATACTCCAGTTTATGTAAACTTATAATAAAACTTGGAGTATCAGCAAGATCAATTTTGTTTTATTGCTAAGCATATAGAATGGCACATGATATTCTAATGGGTATCTCATTTCTAAAGATAAATGTAAAAATGGGAAGTAATCACACAGCTGCAAAATTGGCAAAGACTGTATTTTGATGTACACGTTCTGTTTCACTTCTGACAGAAATGGAGACTCTTTTTTTCCCCATCTAAGGTTTTACCATATAATACTGGGGGGGAAAAAAAAAAAAAAAGGACAGTGGAAATTCTGGTTCCAAAGCACGACACACAACTGTATCATTTGCACATTTATGCACTGCACAGTGCCACCAATGAAGAACAAACTTGCATTTTGAAAACAAATTAAATGCTTCCAGGTTCAGTTCCTAACATGATGTAGCTATTGTGATGACTTCCAATACCATAACACTAAATAAAATGCATTTGTGCTCATACCATACATGCTCACAAACAGGGGAACTCCAATAGTACGTGACCATACAAAGAAAACCAACTAATTTGTGGCACTGAAGAGGAAATCCTGTGCTCACAGAAGCTAGCAACAAATTTCAATTGATGGTAACAGATCAAGAATTGTATCCATTGTTTTAGCCATTGTTAAGAATACACACAAAAGAAACAAGTATTTTCTAGCCTCCTGTAGGGATGAACTATACGTACACCACTAACGATTACAAAAATTGTAAAAAAGTGACTTCAAATCAACAGCGAGGCTTAAATTCTGCCTCATTTTTACTGCTCAGATGATGATGGTTGGAAGGGTAAGAAGAACTTTTCTGTAAATTTTAATTCACTGTTAAATATCCTGAGAACAACACAGGGACGGTGCTTTTTTTACTGCAAAGTCATGTATGTGTTTGTTTTTTGTTTGTTTGTCTGTTTGTTGTTTTGCCAACAGTTGCAGACAAAACACAGAACACAGACATGTGTAGCACTTTTAACAACAGTATAACCCTCACATAGTTTGCAGAGAAGCTTTGTGGGCGGGGGCAGGGGGGGCGGGGGGGGGTGGAGGGAGGAAAAGGAAAAAAATAGGCCAAATTATTCCTTAGACACAGCCACCAATCACATGGATCAGGATTCAAGCACATACCTATTTTAAATTATTCCCAAAGGATGCATTCTTTCTCTCTTCTCCCTCATCCTCTGTACAATTCCTCTGAAGTCAGTAATACAGATCCTGGCTCTGCACTTCCAAAATACAGCTCTTAACACACCTCCTTTGTTTACTGTCAGTTCAGGCATTCAATGATCTTATGGGAAGTTAATATTTTTGACAGCAACACACAATGAAGAAAATATGTTTGCAGCTGATCCTAAGGCAGGGTACTATCCCATGATACATAGTTGCTGCTTTTTCTATCCATGAAGCCCTTCCTTTTCTTTATTAAGTTGCACATTGTAGACACATCCTCACTTCATGTCCTTCACCAGAGGAGCTGGAGGCAAAGTCCCATTGATTTAAGACCTGAGGCTGAATTAGTAATCCCAGTGCTTCAGGAATTCATTTAAAAATGGAGGCTATATGGTCTTTAGGGCAAAAAGAGAAAGGAACACAAACCACACTGAATTCATATTACATGTACTCCAGAAGATCCGTTTTGTTATTTATTTTCTTTTGTTGACTTTACACTCTATAACCAACAGGGTTGGAAGGATGGAACCAAAGGATGGAACCACTTATCCATTTTTGATAAGTCCAAATGGATTAACAAGTGAATTGATGTTGGAAAGCCTCAGGAGCCCAATATCCATGACAATTCCCAAAAGGAAAGGTTTTGCTGTCATTTCTTGCATCATATTTTAAGGCAAAGGCAATGCCTAACAGGTTCACTGGTTAGCTTCTCGGCAATACTTTCCAGTTCTTTTCAAGGGAACACCACATGTTCAAGAATATTCACCAGTTACAGGTCAGAAAACAGAATGGAGACTTGAAGACTTCTCTAACAGCAATTAGCAGTAATAAAACAATTACGTATAATATCTAATACCATATACCACTTGACACTTCAGTTTTTTGCACATACACAAGCAGACTCTTCCATAGAATATCCAAACAAAGATGGCATTTCCTATTATCACAAATGAGAAATCTGCAACAAACCTTCATATCCAATGAATTTTCACTGAATCTAAATGCATATAGATATTTTATTGTACTGAGCAATATATACATGTATTGCTCAGTACAAAAGAAGCCAATCTGGTTAGCCCTGCATAATTGCCTATGTAATTTTCAAAACATTAGCCCTGTACTCTGCACAACATATGTATTTACAGTGCATAATCTATATATCTCTATCTATCTATCTATATATATATATATATATACTACTTCAAATACTAACAGAGATGGATCTAGTTCTGATATAGATTGGTTCTGAGAGCAGTACAGGAGCATAGCACCCTTTGAGATGGTTCTTGACTATGGGAACTTGCTTAACTGAGGTGGCAATGCCAGCTTTTTCTCACACTCCCTCTCTGTGTTCCTTGAGGTCATGCACTTTATCTACCTGCCATCTGCAATTTCCTGGCTTCCCCAAAGCTGAAGAAGTTCAACTCAAGCAAAAACCAGATTGCAGGTCACACACAGAAACAAAGCAGATGATAATGTACTTCTCCAACAGAAGACAAAAAGAATTGGGGTTACAAGCGCCAGCTCATATTCCCTACAAAATTCAGCACTCTTCCTAAACCTTAGGCCATCTTGGGTGCTTTGATCCTACACTGTCATTAGTAGAGTAGGGATGCTATTCTCCCAAGTGTGCATATATCCAACTGAAACCCACAATTTTATTCTCTTCTCCTGTACAGATATATTCTGACTTGTATCCTTGTGTGTATGAATAAAAGTGACTCTAAAGTGACTCTGAAATTCATTATACACCCTGCAGATCCTCCCAGATACCTTCCCATTCCCATATGAAGCAAGGCTTTGCAAGACTATGGCCACTGCAAAAGCACAAAACCGCAGTGCAGATGGCTCCCACAGATCTTGCAGATCATCTGGTAGTATCCAGCAGACTAACTGCCCTTTTCTTCCTATAAGGGTGGTGCTAAGGAAGGAGTTCTGAAAACCCTTCGTGGAGATTCCACAAAAACCTGTGGATTATCAGACTCATGCACTTACTTATTCATGCATTTCAACTTTGTTGAAATGCCAAAAATTATTTCACAGCAAGTGCTGCTTTTGAGTCTAAACCCTAAGGCATACAAAGAGCTAAATACATCCAAGACAGAAAGCTGGATCCCCCTCACAGAACCAGTTACAGGTCTTCATGGAGCAGTTATAATGCAGGGGATGCAGCCTACTTTTCTTCCTTCCAGTAAACCATAGAAAAACAAGGAGGACCATTACCAGTATACACTAAGTTATTTCCAGCTCATATTTCTGCATGACTGGAGTCTTCTTGTGTGCTGCTACAGTCAAGTGTGTGGCTTATAAAATATTTCTCTAACGACAGCAAGACATTTGTGAAAATGCAGTTCAGCTCAAAGCACAGCAGATCATGCACACTGAGCACCTGACTGAAGGCAGTACGTCATGCTGAAGATCTGCAAGAACAATGCTTTCAGCATGCCACTTATGCTAAGCCATCTTCCTGAGGACCCCAGTCAACCCCATTGCACACAATAGATTTTTCTTGCTTGAAGCAGCACTTGTTTGCAAGAACTACCAGACAAGCTGGGAAGGCAGAGTCTTTGCCCCTGACATCATAGGTAGAGGGGTTTAGGGAGGCAAACACCATAAGCAGCTCGCCTTCACATTTACACACATATCAGAAATCTAATTTTCAGATGTATTTCAGTTATACAAAATGAAATCTTGGCTTTTTAAACAAGGCTCTGACATATCAACAATTCGCCCATTTGGATGATGTGGACACTCATTCATTACATGAACTGCAAGAGATAATACACTCTGAAGTTATTCATGAGGTAGTATGATATCTCATTAGTGTAGTAAAGATACAACTGGATGCAAATCAAAAAGGAATTCAGTTTGCAAATAAAGAAACATGATATGACACTCAGGAAACATGGAATCTCAAAGACACTTCACTGGAGGAATCATCCACATTACTGGAAAAGACTTAAAATATCAGCCTAATAAATTAAGACTTCGTTTCCAAGAAGAGAAACAGCAAACAGTTTTTTTGTAATTTTTGGATGGAGCTGTTGGCTGATATTTATGCCTCCGCTACAACATTAAAAGCACAGCATACAGTATTACCATAAAACAGCAAGTCCAAGAAAATGAAAGAAAAAAACCCCATAGGATTTTAGAGAGCACAAATTCGAATACAAAGAGCGCTGTGTACAAACCCAACTTTGCATTTTACCAGCCCTCCTCTTCTTTTTATATTTCACCACGCCACAATTGGATGCACAAAACGCTACAAACGTGGAATAAAACTACCAATTCTCCTCCTTAAAATCAAAAGGTTATGCTTGTAATTACTGGACTTTGACATATATAATTTCGTGCAATTACTAGTTAACTACGATGCCCCGATCGGATAATGCAGAAGTAGTGATTTTCTTCCTCGAGAGCTGCGTCTGTTTCGGTTTAAATCAAGTCCCGCTACAGGAGGGAAAGCCCCACCGACACGCGAGCATATGCTCGTGGGGCGGCGGGCACCGCGGGCAAGGAACGCTTCTCTGGAGGCAGCCATCGCGCAGCGCGGATTCCGGCACGCCTTGGCCGGACCGGGGCAGCCGCATCGCCCCCTCCCCTGGGCCGGGCGCGGCCGGCGGCAGCGGTGCTGGGGGGAAGCAGGACAAACAAAGCCGCCGCCGCTGCCGCCGCGCCCCGCGCCCGCCGGGGCTGCCCCGCTCCGCCGCCGCGGTGCGGGGTGGCGGCAGGGTCGCACCGCCTCCGCCCCGCGGAAGGAGGGCCGGGCGGGAGGAGCGCGGAGGGCTCGGCCCGCGGCACCGAGCCGCGCC
>JAWWEV010000095.1:45038936-45049346 GCA_035583235.1 Hafferia zeledoni | reverse complement strand
GCGCCGCGGCCGCCGCAGGTGCCGCGGAGGAGGAAGCGGGGGCGGGCGGCGCTGGCGAGCCAACCCGCGGCCGGCGCGGCGCCGTGAGTCACCAGCGGCCGCGAAGGGCGGCCGGGCGGTGGTATAAGAGCGCCGCGGGGACACCCCACCCCCCCCGTGCATGTCTCCGGCTGCCGCCTCTCCTCGTCGCCTCTCCGACTGCGGCGCCTGCCTGCCCGCCCGCCCTTTCTCCGTCCCCGGCGCGGCGATGAGGCTGGTCCGGCAGCGCGGAGACCCGAGCGCCGCGGCTGGCGGCCACGGGCGCGGCATGGGGCGGCGGGCGGTCCGGCACTGCTGGGCGCTGCTGCTGCTGCTCGCCCTCGGCTGCCTGCGCGGCGCCGCCGCCGCCGGTGAGTGCGGGGCTGGGGGAGCGGCACGGGGCGCGCACCGCCGGGGCAGCTCACGCCGCTGCTCCCCCCCCGCGGTCATTTCTTCTCCCACCTCCGTTTTCTCTTCTCTCTGTTGTTTTTCCCCGGGTCTCTCGGGCTGCCCGCACGCTGCACTAAGGGGAGTGGGGTGGGCCCAGGAGGGCGGGTGGCACGGCGGACCCCCGCCGCCCCTCTTGTCGGGGGAGGCGCCCCGTTCCCCGCCGAGTCCCACGCGGCGCGCCCGGCCGTGAGGGTAAGACCCAGCCTTCGAGTCTCGGACAGCACATCGCCCGGGAGCCGCCCGGGGGCCGCGGCGGGGGCTCTGTTTCCTGCTCCATGTTGAGGAGAGGGTCTGCGTGGCTGGGGACTACGGGGGAAGGGGGTGGGTCGGGGAGGATGGGGGCTATGTTGTGAAGGGAGGAAGAGGAGCGCTTAGGAAGCCTGCGGCGTTAAAGGTGCCGTCAAACTACGGTGCAACTTCGGCTTTGTGTTAACCAGCGGTGTCGGCATGCTCTAGATCAGGGCCCGGGGTAAAACCACCGTGAGGGATCTCCACCTGGTGGCAAGGCTGAGCCCTGCCAGCGCAGGGTCCTTTCTCCCGGGTTGGGCGATCGCCAGCAGCGGTGCCTCCGGGCGTAGAAGCTGTGGCAGGGGTTATGCACAGGGGCTACTGATGGTCATTTAAAAATGTTTTACTCTTAAACGGAGGTAGTAATCATTTGGCTGACACATTTCTTCTGTCAGGAGCTGAGGCCCAGGGTACTCCTGGGTGGGAGGTGGTCAGCTGATATCTGCATTGTCATGTGGTTCTTAAATCTCCTCGCTATTGCCCTAAAGTAGGCCTAAGTGCCAGATCTTGACTGTGTTGGTGGAGTACGCTTAGAGGTAGCTGGACCTCGTAGTCCTAACAGTGTGCAGTAGTTCAGACATCAGGTCTGTTATGTAGAACTCAGCCAGGGCATTGTTGTATCCAGTCCACATACAGAGAGGAAAAGGAGAAAATCTGCCTAGTCAATTCTCAATTCCCCGTCCTGGCCTCCCATGCCCAGTCTACAACAGACATGATTAAACAGCTGTAGTATGAAGGGTCAAGCTTGCTGGCACAGAAACTGCTAGTGCAGGGTGCTCAGAAATGATCACAAGAGATATGCAGTGGAGGATGACTCCGCCAAGTCAGTCTGACTCTCCCGTCAATTTCAGCTAGTGACTCCATCAGGTCTCTTCTACTATTAGTTGCAATTGCCAGGATCTAGGGAAAGTCTAAGCTTGTTCCTGTATGAGCTCTCACAAGGTTTCCCAATCACTGTTGCAAGCTTTTCTGGGACTTGGTGTCATATGACAGTATACAAGTGTCACATGTTTGAGGCTGCCCAGACGAGTAATCTGACAACTTGCTTAAGGGGCTGAGACTAACAGTGATAGCAGAGATATGGAAAAAAAGGTAGTTTAACTTGAGTAGTCAGTGTAACTGTGCTCCTTCATCCTTTCACTGATTTCTGCTTTTAAGCAACTTCTACTAAGTAGTTCCCTGGGGAATGGTAAAATAATACACATTAGCAATCACATGCTGTGATGTTACTGGTTGTCTACATTTTTCTGACTAAGCCATATTCTAAGGAGGGGAAAATATGTGAAGGTGCTTCTGGTGTATGAGTAGCACATAAAGAGAAGCTTTGAATTAGTGGCTAGTTGATGCTGATCTAAAAATTGTTAAGTGTTTAATGACCGAAGGTGCAATTGAAATATGAATCTCTTGCTTCAAACAGAGTGGATTAGACTGGTAGTGTCATGACTAAATGGTTACCTGGTATTGCAGAACTGTGCTTAGTGTAACACAGAGAACCTCACTTACTGGCAGGAACTAACCTTCGTCTTAACTGGAGCCCATTTCAAGTGGCCTTTAGAGTTTGACAGACGTCCTGAGGAGCAACAGCAGATGTTGACCTTTACCTTTGTGCACCTGTGTGGGTGTTAGGTGATGTCATTTTTTTTTTACTTGTTTGTGGGCTAACAAAAGTAGTTGCTTTGACATTTCATTTTTTATCAGCTGCAGAAGCAATGATATCTTCTTGGAATGGCTTGTTGTAAGGGTTGTAATTTTAAACTTATAGCTGTTACTCCAAACTCAGCTACAGTTTCGTTTAGCCGTGTTTGTAGCTTTCCTGTTGCATTTGGTCAACATGGTGTGATGTTTGTAAGTCACAATGTACCCAGCAGTCTTAGCAAGCCTTTTCTGGTTATTCTAGGTTGAAATAGATGAACTAAGGACTGTGGAGTTATTTTGGGATCCCCTTAGTGACAGGCTTAGTCTAATATCACTGTATGCTATTTTGGGAAAGGTTGACTGTTCTCACTCTGAAAGCCTGGATGAGAAAGTCTCAAAACTAGCAGCAGTGAGTTATTGTTACATATTTTACATAGTAGTACAGTAACAACTGAAATAACGTACGATCAGGGCTTGCAGACACAAGGCTACTTCTATTAGAGGTTGCTGGACAACAAGGTGATGTCAGGCTTAGAGCAGCTGTGGCTTCTACACTTGCTCTAAGCTGGCTGCAGTGTGCCTCCTACTGCAAAGCAACCTGCTTGTTTGACAGCTCATGACCAAATAGTAGTGGCTTTACAAAACCATGCTATTAGAAAGTGCATCCTGATGTATTTCCAAATGAGAAGTGGAAATAGAGGACACAAGGGATGATGCTCTGATTTCTAGCACTCTTAGAACAGAGTTCCCATGAAAAAAAGTTGTTATGATTTTACTCTGTCTGACAAGTGGGTTACTGCTTTATTCCACCAGTAAGGCTATTAAAGCAAACATTAGCAGAACTCAATAAGCTGCTGTTTCAAATCTTTTGCTTTGATTATGAATTTACGTGAGATACTCAGCAGGTAGAATTGTTCATGTTGTTCTTGCTTGTACTCTGTCCAGGATTTGTGATTGCCTAGGGCCTGATGGCTAGTCAATAAAATGTGAAATGGCTGAATAGCTTCCTTCTGTTTGGAAACTGTCTTACATTTTGCACATCATACAGATAAGATATAAAATAAGAAATAATATTCTTCTAAAGTTTGATGCCCTTTAGAATGACAAGACAAAGTACCTTTACTAAATGATGCAATGAACCAAGAACAAGTGCAGGTCTTACTCTGTGCTCTAGACATATGCAGCCAATACTAACGCATGATATTACACACTTGCCTGCGTGCATTATGTGGAACAGCTCTGGCTTAGCTGCTGAAGAAACAGGCTGCTGCTTTTTGTGGCAGTTATGACATGGCTTCAAGACAAAGTAGGTTCCCCTAAAGGGAGAGGGTTGTACAGTTGTAGAGCTGAAGATACTCTGGAAAATGCACTCAAAGGACTGTGCAGAAAGTACCTTACTAACAAATCAAACTTATAGACTTGATTGCAGAAGGAGGTGATATATTAACCTGCTCTCTTAGCACCACACTTCTTTTAGTGTATACTAAGGAATGTCTCTGGGTGCCATTGTGTGAGGAGTAACATGAATCATGAAAACTTGTTCAACTACAGAGCAATGATCTAAGCTGTCTTTATGGATATTCTACTGTAATGTGTTAGCAGCAGAGTACTGAAATGCTAATCCAGCTTGACATTAATCAAATTTAAACTCCATTTTCTTAAAGTTTGAAGAGTTCTGAGAATGCAATGCTAGGTGCTAGACAGAAGTAATTGTGTGCACATATCCATCTATCTTAAAAACTTGACCCTGCCTCGAAAAAAAAGGAAAACTGAGTAAGAACAGCACTGAGACTAGTGTGCTGCTGTTTGGCAGGTGGACTGTCATAGTGCTTAAGCTCTGCACTTGCACTATGAAGGAAAGCTTTTGGCTTTACTTTCTTAGTTGAATAAGGTGATTGCAGAGATTTGGAGCTCACATCTAGTGTCATGCTGATGTTATGCTGGTTATTAAGCTGGGTAGCTTCTTGATCAGTGCTAGGGAAGAAAGTGTTGCTAAAAAGTATCGGGGCTTAGGTTCCTTTTTTTCATTGAAGGTGCGAGAGCAAAATGTGAGGATTCCCAATTTGTTTGTAGTAATGGACGTTGTATTCCTCAACTCTGGAAATGTGATGGTGATGAAGACTGTTCAGATGGCAGTGATGAGAGTGCTTGTGGTAAGTAATCAAAGTAATACCTCTACGTATAGTACTTGTTCGCTGTGAGGGCTTAACAGTGAATAGTTGGAGAGAGGCTTATCCTGTCCAGCACTTCTGATAGTTGGAATACAAAGAAGATAAATGCCCTAGAACAACTGTGTGACTATTTTGATGCCTTGTATCTATCCAGGCAGTTGAATTTTCCTGAATACTATCAAACTCACCTGGTGAAATTGGTGACTGAGACAAAGCTTGACCAAAATTCTTCACTTGTGAGCATTATGACTGACAAGAACACAATACAAGCCTGTTCTCATTTATTTCTTGAGTACATAATATAAAATGTTTGCTGTTAGCACTCTGCAGTTAGCTATTCTATGGTTAAATGCCCTGTCTTTTGTGTGAAAGTAATTCTTCTGAGTCTCCTATAAACACCAAGTCTAGCTTTGGCTGCCAGACCTTGCTTTAAGCAGACACAGAAGCCAAGACAGATGACTAGATGTACTTGGAGATGAGGCAAAACATACTAAATATCCAGCACTAGTGTGGTTAAATTGGCAGTGTGCTCAAACAGACCTAAACTGTTACCTTTGAGTTACGTAGTACCATGCTTCTCTAATGACAAATCAAATGCCTCAATAATAAACTTGGAGTTCAAAACCTGAATATTTATATCAATAGGGCTTACTTTAACTCGAGTCTATTCAAAGCAGCAGATAGTATACCAGGTTAGCCTCCTTAACAATAGTGGTACTTCAGTGCCTGCTTAGATGAATATAAGTGTTGCTCTGTGCATAGAATAACCTTCTAGGAGGTGTTAAACAGCACTGTTATCAGGCTGGTGAAGGTTGACACCAGACATCCAAGAGCTAAGGATATTGAATAACCTTTGAAGGGCAAGGAAGCTTATTACTATCAGTGACAAACAAGCTGAGTTCTAGTCTCTAAACAAGTGGCTGTCTTTCTCCCTTGCAGTGAAGAAGACATGTGCTGAATCTGACTTTGTGTGCCTCAGTGGCCAGTGCGTGCCTAACAGGTGGCAGTGTGATGGAGATCCAGACTGTGAGGATGCGTCTGACGAGAGTCCTGAGCTGTGCCGTAAGTGACCCTGGCTTGATAGTGTAGGCAAGCCTGTGGGGAGTAGCATTCTTGCCTGCTTGCAGCCTGGTTCTCCTCCTAAAGGGAGGATAAACTTGTCTTGGAGAGCACCCTCCTAAGAGCTAGCTTGGTTTTGGCCACCTCAAGGTCTTGTTGAGACTTTTTACTGCTTGAAAATATATACTCTGTACCTGTTCTGGTAAGAGATAGCAAGTACAAGGTTTTACTGGCAGTCTGAAGCTGCAAGCACAACATTCTGGGCCTGATAATTACTGTGGCTTGTTTACCAAGTAATCACTGTTCTTCAAGGCAGCTACTTTGCAAGTACAGTCCCTGTGCTGCCAGAGTTAGTGTAGGGACTGTGTCTGACTATGTATTGGGGGTGGGAGTGGAAGTGCAGAGGCTTGACTGTGAAGCCTCATGATTAGCAACCCCAGTCTTAAGCGTGATAACTTATCAAGGAATATAAGTCCAGGAAGCGTCATCTCTCTGTATCAGTAGGATCCACACTGAGGAATACTTCAGCCCAAGTCCTACTGCACTTTGGCATTACTCCTGCCTACTACTACTTCTTGTGATAGCTCAGGCTTCTACCATGTAACTGGTGTGCAATCACAAAGCTACCACTACAAAGATACTCTTATAATACTAATCCTAATAAGGAGTTGAAAGCATCTTCTTTTACTGAACACTACAAAATAGTGTAACCTTTTCCATGATGAAGCCATCAACTTTGATGGATGTTGACATCAAAGTAACTGCAACTTTGTCCAGAGGTGAAGCCTTTCAGTCTCAACTTTCAGGACAGCTGCTGAAATCCAAGATCAGGAGCTCTTAAATTGAACTTAAACTTTTTTCAATAGATATGAGAACATGCCGGGTAAATGAAATCAGCTGTGGTCCTCAGTCAACCCAATGTATCCCAGTGTCCTGGAAATGTGATGGTGAAAAAGACTGTGACAGTGGAGAAGATGAAGAAAATTGTGGTAAGGGAAGAAATGATGGCTGCATAACTCTATTTGAAATTGACTTGTCTGCAGAGGAGCTAGCTGGGCAGTGTACCTGGGAAGATAAATTTTTCATAGTATCACTATATCTCCTACCTTCATCTTGTATTGCAACCACTTAAAAAAGCAAACGTTTTCTGGTACTCCTCTATCCTGCTAAGTTAAAAGCTACACTAATCAAGCTATTCAACATCTGTCTTTCTTCTCTGGCTAATTTTAGCACTAGCTTAGTCACATGGCAGGCCAACCATCAGAACTTGTTCTCTGAAGAGTTTCTGAACAGGTGACTCTAGTTTCTGCTTACATTAACGAAGGGTCTCCTAGAAGTGTGACAGCGACTTTTAGTAAAGGGCACAGCTGATATGCTTTATAGCCCTATCCTGAAGTACTCTGTAAAGCTGGATTTCAGGTGTTGGGGGGAGGAGGGGACCAACATCAGGCTGGTACACAAGTAGAGCTGCCACTGACAGCGTTGAGTGCAGCATTCTTGGCTTATTCTAATGAATCTGCATACATATGAATTGTCTGAGGCATCCTGAGGCAGGACCAAACCAAAGCCACAGGACTGGCTTTCCGCAGAACCACCGTACCTGGATGGCTTAAAGAGAAACAAATCTCCAGACTTCCGCTATGTGTCTGTGGAGTTGCTGCCTTACTCCTCCAACAAATGCCTTAATCTGACAAGTAAATCTACAGACAGCGTTTCTAATGAAGCTGATAAAACTATCCGCCTAGGCATACTGAGTTGCTAGCTACACTGCTACTGAACCAGCATAATTAGGACTGGCATAAGCTATGTGGGTGTGCTTAACCACAGGATCAACTGATGCAAGATTTTGATCTGTTATCTCTGCTAGTCAAGGCAATTGGCCTACTGCTGTCCTGGGGACCAGTACAAAACACTTCAGGTTCAAACTGCAGTAACTACCCTAATCTTAGTCTGTACTTTAGAGTTAGCAGTTCTCTCACCTGTTTCTGGTTCACAGGGTTAAAGCCTTTTTTCTGAAAGGCTCAAATCTGAAGCATGGACAGCCTAGCTACTTCAGAAGGTTATTTTCATGCAGTAGTTCAGATCTGATGCCTATTACTCATAATGTCCAATGGCAAGGAGGATGGTCTATGGGACCCAGGTATCCTGTAGATGGTCAGCTAAGCTTACCTAGAGCCTTATACGCAATGCTGATCTTCTGTTGGTTAACAGCTGATGAAGAACCTGCAAAGCAAAACACCTTCATACAAAAGTCAGCCTTCTTGTGATAATGTGCTAATCTCTTTCACTCCTGTTACTACAGGCAATGTGACTTGTAGTCCAGCAGAGTTCACATGCAGCAGTGGACAATGTATTTCCAAGAGTTTTGTCTGCAATGGTCAAGATGACTGCAGCGATGGCAGTGATGAACTGGAGTGTGCACCTCCTACCTGTGGAGGTCATGAGTTCCAGTGCAAAAGCTCCACTTGCATTCCCATCAGCTGGGTGTGTGATGATGATGCTGACTGCCCTGACCACTCAGATGAATCTCTAGAGCAATGTGGCCGCCAGCCTGCACCTCCTATGAAGTGCTCTGCCAGTGAGGTGCAATGTGGCTCGGGTGAATGTATCCACAAAAAGTGGCGCTGTGATGGAGATCCTGACTGCAAAGATGGAAGTGATGAAGTCAACTGCCGTAAGTTAACTTGGTCCTTCTCTAGGAGGTACTGCTTGTCTTCTGTTTTATTTTCCCTCCTTCAGTAAACCTCAGAAGTAAAAGTCTGTAATGGCTGTGTCCTCAGCTTCTCGGACCTGCAGACCAGACCAGTTCAGATGTGAAGATGGGAACTGCATCCATGGGAGTAGGCAATGTAATGGTGTGAGAGACTGCCTGGATGGCACTGATGAAGCAAATTGTAACAATGGTAAGTGTGAAGCTAAACAAGAATGAAGTCTTTGCTGAATATCTGTTGAAGCTGGTAGTTAGCCTCACAATCTTCATTATCTCAGTTATTCAGTGCTCTGGACCTGGCAAATTCAAGTGCAGAAGTGGAGAATGCATAGATATCAATAAAGTGTGTAACCAGCAGAGAGACTGCAAGGACTGGAGTGATGAGCCCCTAAAGGAGTGTGGTAAGTGAATAAACTTATTACACCATGTTGACTACTAGATATATTTGGATGCAGCCTTTGAGCTGTCAAATGTCAGTCTGGAATGCTCATCTGCACTTTTTAGTGGCAAACATACAACCAAGACCAACATATTTCATAGGCTAGTTTTATCCTAGCCAAACTGAAATGACTTCTGTATGACCAGAAGGCACTTGAAAGCATTAGAAGTACTGAAACTTCCAAGATCCTCAATCTTTGCTGCTGCCTACTTGTAACACAGATAAGGCGCTGACAGCTGAACAAACAGTAATTTCCAAAGGGTCTCTTGCATGCGGCTTCAGGTGCGGGAATAGTTAATCAGATGTGGCAGGCATCATTAGAACAGGGATGGGTACCTGGTAAAGTGCTCCATGACTAAGACTATAAGACTAAATATGCATGCTTTCTCAGAAGTGGCCAATTCCTCTCTTCCAGACATAAATGAATGTCTAGTGAACAATGGCGGATGCTCTCATATCTGCAGAGATCTTGTTATTGGCTATGAATGTGACTGTCCAGCTGGGTTTGAACTTCTAGACAGGAGAACCTGTGGAGGTAAGTATCTGGTAGTTTAACATGGACCCTAGTGGTGGTATTGGAGGTGAGAATAAATTAAATTGTTGTTTTTACAGATATTGATGAATGCCAGAACCCTGGTATCTGCAGTCAAATCTGTATCAACCTGAAAGGGGGCTACAAATGTGAGTGTAGCCGTGGCTATCAGATGGATCTCGCTACTGGAGTGTGCAAGGCAGTGGGTGAGTATGGGCATGAGACTTCTATATGCCCACTTTAAAATGAGCTAGGAAGTGATGCACTGTTTATGCTGCTTTGGTTTAGACACCAGTTGTTGTGCTGTTACCAATATAACTTGTACCGAACACTGCTCACACTTTGAATGATGCCATGATATAGTACTTAAAGCTGCCTGACATAAATTGTTGGTGTCTGCTCTCTGGGCAGGAGGACCCTTGTGGAGGGAGAAAAGGATGAGGTATGGTACAGCGAAGACCTCTGTGAGCATCTGCTAGAAAGTGTGGAATGGCAAATACTAAATAAGATGACTCTTAAAACATCTTGTAACTGGATATCTAGAAGTACAGATAACACTTACACTCTTTTCACAGGGAAAGAACCATGTCTAATTTTCACCAACCGCCGTGATATCAGGAAGATTGGTCTTGAGAGGAAAGAGTACATTCAGCTAGTAGAGCAGCTGAGAAACTCAGTAGCTCTAGATGCTGATATTGCTGAGCAAAAGCTTTACTGGGCTGACTTCAGCCAAAAAGCAATCTTCAGGTAAATGGACTCAGCTTCTGAACCCAGTGTGCTTCCCTAAACCATCCCATGTTTTACCCAAGACATTTCACCAGTCTGTGGTAATGAGAACTAGATCCCTTATGTCCTAAAGACAAAGTACAGTTGATGCAAGTTCTGACAACTAGCAATGTGCATGGCTTGTTGCACTTAGTAGTAACAGCTGCTACAATTGTACAGAAGGCACTCCATGGGAAGTCCCACATGCGTTTTCTGCATTGACTGCCTGAGATCTGTGTGCACTATTTGCTGAGGTGTATGCCGAGGGGTAGTATCTGTGGCAGAGGGGATTGAAAGCAAGTAATTCTTGTCTTCCAGTGCCTCTATTGATACCCGTGATAAA
>JAWWEV010000095.1:45026477-45038836 GCA_035583235.1 Hafferia zeledoni | reverse complement strand
ATGAACCTAATGGACTTCCCTAAACCATCCTGTGTTTTGCCCAAGCTATTTCTCTAGTCTCTGGTAATGAAAACTAGATTCCTGGTGTCCTAAAGACAAAGCACACTTGATGCAAGCTCCCACAGCTAGCAATGTGTATGCCTATTGCACTTCCTAGTAACTGCTGCTACATTTGTACAAAAGGCACTCTGTGGAAAGTCCCACATGCATCTTCTGCCTGAAGTCTTGTGCAGTATTTGCTGAGGTGTGCCAGGGAGTCGTATCTGCAGAGGAAGTGGTTGAAAGCAGGTAATTCTTGTCTTCCAGTGCCTCTATTGATACCCGTGATAAAGTTGGAACCCGCATCAGAATACTGGATAACATACACAGCCCTGCTGGAATTGCTGTTGACTGGGTTTATAAGAACATCTACTGGTCTGACTCAACTGCAAAGACCATTTCAGTGGCTAGCCTAGATGGCACAAAAAGAAAGGTTTTGTTTCTCTCTGAACTAAGAGAGCCAGCTTCTATTGCTGTAGATCCTGTCTCTGGGTGAGTGTTTGTCTTGGTTCTTTTGAAAGAATGAACCTACCAGCTACTTCATGTTCTGATAACTGACTTAGGTAGCCTTTGTTAGTTATTGGTCATAATAAAGAGTGATACTACACAGTACTATAGTGCATCATACAACATAAATTCTGCTTCACAGCTTTATGTACTGGTCAGACTGGGGTGAGCCAGCAAAAATTGAAAAAGCAGGAATGAATGGATTTGACAGACAGCAACTTGTGACAACAGAAATCCAATGGCCTAATGGAATTGCTCTAGGTATGTTGAACTTGTCTCTGTGCCAGAAGTATTCTGGAGCTTCAGCAATTTTTTTTGCTACAAAAGCCAAGGTCATCCTTCAGAAAACTATTTTCAGCTTCTGAGAAAGGGAAGTTTCTGCATGCCTGGATACTCTGCAACAGGCACAGACAGCACTTCTCAGATACTGAAATTGTAACTTTACTTGCATTGCTCTATATTATAGTTGAGGACAGGCCTCTTAGGCATCAGTGCAGCAGCCCCCTGCATCCTGGAATGGTAAGAAATTAGGTGAACACAGCAACTGTTCGTAAACCTGTGAGTGTTTCAATTCTTGCAGGAGGCTTAGGAGGTATTTTCAATTTAGACAGTAAATATGTTTGATGATTTCCCCTCTTGTAGATCTTGTAAAAAGCCGCCTGTACTGGCTTGATTCTAAACTACATATGCTGTCAAGTGTGGACTTGAATGGCCAGGACCGTAGAATTGTGCTGAAGTCACATATGTTCCTTCCTCATCCTCTTGCTCTAACAATTTTTGAGGTAAGAATGACTTCCTGTAGTCATTGTCAAAGATGATCTTCTTACTAGTGTGTGGCAGGCAAGGATGGGGCTGATGGCACCATGGAGGTAATGGGATGCAATGACATTGTCTTCTAGGACCGTGTGTACTGGATTGATGGAGAAAATGAGGCAGTCTATGGTGCCAACAAATTTACTGGATCTGAGTTGGTTACCCTAGTGAACAACCTCAATGATGCACAGGACATCATTGTGTATCATGAACTTGTTCAGCCCTCAGGTAACTTCTATACAGTTTGTAGTTGTCAGTGGTGTATACTCGTAAGAAGCTTACCCTGCTTGGGTGGTGGCAAATAGTATTCCTTTGCTGTATAGCTGTTCCACTTCTACTTGTGCTTGGACCTTCTAAAATAGGCACTGTCACCAGGATTGAGAAAAGGTCTAGTTGCAATTGCTCTTTCTTAGGCAAAGCAAATAATTATGCTATCCACATGGATCATGAAGTCTGACTCCTGTTAATTGCTGTACCAACAGGCAGGAACTGGTGTGAAGAGAATGTCGTGAATGGAGGGTGTAGCTACCTGTGCCTGCCTGCTCCTCAGATAAATGAACATTCTCCAAAGTACACCTGTGCATGTCCTGTTGGATACTTCTTGCAGGAGGATGGTCTGAGATGTACAGGTATTGCAACACAACTGAAATCTTTCCCAAGATGGATGGGGAAGGAGTAGGGAAGTACTGGACCTGTTAGTGGAAAATATGGCAGTGTAGTCTGACAGCTTTAGTTCATCTAATTGGTGTTGGAGGGGAAGGTCTTCTAACATGCATTAATACAGCCCTCAAAGACTACAGGTGCTGTTCAAAGTCCATGCTTGGCTTCTGCATCATCATCATTTGCAACAAGACTTTGGAGCTCCATGGCTTTCTGTACACAGCAAGCACATGCATAAAGCATACTCAGCCCCTTATAAAACACGGAGTATAACCTAACATGGCTGTACATATAAATACACAGTGTTGAAAAGTTGATCAGCTAATATTGCTGTCCAAGGAAGTTTGTACCTCCTTCCGTGGTGCAGATGAACATGCTGTTGTTACTATTGTCAGCACTGACTATACAGCAGGCTTGTTTGTCCAGTGGAGTAGAATAGAAACTCCAAGGTGCCACCTACTATATATTGCATGTTGGTTCTGACTGCCACAGTTAGAGTGCTGAAGTGGAGGATACTGGCCTCAGCTGGCTGCTCTAAAAAGTTACTATGGGTATCAGAATCTGTACCTAACCAAACTTGTGGAACTAAAAGCTCACTCAGAAAACCTTATGTGAGGGATGGGAGGGCATAGTATTGTTGCAGCTCTAAATAACTGATTACTGTCTGGCCTTGTTCTTGGAACTATTTTTCATCAAAACCCCTCTGCTGAGGGTGTGCTAGTGAAATAAACTAATGTCAGTTTTCCCAATCAAGCTAACAAGCTGCATGATCATTTCTGGCATTTGCTAAACATTCACTACCATGGCTCTCATAGCAAAGCCATTGCAGAACTTCAGGATTAACTGGGTTCTTGATTTATAATTAGTTTCAGGTACTGGAACAACTGTGGCTTACACTGAGGCAAAAGATACCAGCACAACAGAAAAATCTCCAACTGTTGGACTAGTTCCTGGAGGTACTGGTCCCAATAACTCACACTGCTAAACATTAGTGAAATTAAAGCAAACTCACCCCTTAATCTACTTAGATATTTTCTCCTTTGCATGCAAGTAGAGAACATAGGCCAGGTCATGTGTGTAGCACAACAGCTGGAGCATGTGTTAAACAGAATAAGTTCACTTATGACAGTGTGGAACCTATAGGTTCCATGAAATCCCAGGAGCATTCAGAGGAAGGCAAACAATGAAAAAAGCTTCCTGCTAATACAGGATGAAGCCTGTTAGGCTATTCTGGTGGTGTATTACTGAGAAGCTAATATAATAGCAGTTTCTGGAAGTGCCAGCCTGTGTGACGATCTGCCAGCCTGTCAGTAAGCAAGTTCACTACTTAAAATTCTCATGCAGGGTTCAACGCTAGCAGTACAACATCTGAAGTAACTGCAGCTGGAAGAACATCAGCAACTTGGATCATTCTTCCTGCTGGTGAGTACAATATTCACTAGCTTTTTGGACCCTGTGTGGGGAACAAGCCAGTGTTAGTCAGGAGCTCAATGATTGCAATCTCTGTCTTCCCAAAGTGTTGTTGGTGATGGCTGCAGCAGCTGGCTATTTCATGTGGCGTAACTGGCAGCACAAGAACATGAAAAGCATGAATTTTGATAATCCAGTCTATCTGAAAACCACAGAAGAGGACCTCACAATTGATATTGGGAGACACAGCGGTTCAGTGGGACACACCTACCCTGCAGTAAGTAAACCTGTTAAATGTGTCTGAGAATCCAGATTAATACTTGGAGTAGACAGACTGCAAAATGGTATCTGACTTGAGTTTGGGAGGGATCTCTGCTTTTCAAAGCTGCTGGCTGCAGTAAAACCACGGGGCTGAATCAACTGAGAACTTGTCTGTCCCTTTAATGAAGATTAAAGTTGTAGTAGGTAACTGGTGTCTTATACCCAAGATGGAGTAATCTCTGCTGAGTGTGGTCACTAGTCTGCAGAATTAGCTATGATGTGTGGGCGGGTTGTGTTTTTTGTCAGTACAATTGTAGTTAACTTGTACTTACTTTGTTACAGATATCTGTTGTAAGCACAGATGATGATATGGCCTGAACACTGGATCAGCAATCACTTCTAGTTTGCTTGTGTCTTACACTCTTTGGGGATAGTAACCAGGTTTGTGGCTGAAGGACTTCCTCCATTCTTGGAAGAAAGAAGATACTTTCTGTATTTATGGAACACTTATGTAAATAGCTATTTTATACAGCTTAACAACAAACTCTGTAAATACATGTCCACAACAATTCAGCTGTTACTGGTTACAGTTTTATCAGTAACCCTTGGTTGGTTAGTCAGTAACACCACTGACCAAATATAAAGCACTTTCCATAGAAAGCCATATTTCAGCCACAACTTGTAACACCTGTACATATGTGTATAGCCCACTTGTAAATAATTCTTGGAAAATCACTATCAAGCACTTTGAAATACTTCAGATGTAAATTATTGTACACTGTCTTTTTCAGTGATTGGGGCAATGGCAATAGGAAAAAACGGGTTACTATGATTGCCAAAAATTTGTAAACATAAGTAATTTTGTATGTATGATTGTTTCAATCTTGTCTGTTACCTCTTAGAGGCCTACAAAAATGAATGATTTTTAAGAAACCACTGTAAAACCTAAATGCAGAGGAGGGGATAAAAATAAAAAACACGAAGCATTTAAAGTATTGTTCTCTATTATGTTAGCAGTGAAGTAAAATAGAGTATCTCCTAAGTTGAACACTGTACTAGGCTACAGTACTAGTGCTAGCCAGATCGTGATGTATTTCTTCAGTTTCTTCAGGAGTACTCCACATAGCTAATACACTACTGACTTGCCAGATGACAGAGGTTTGTACTTGAGACTAATACTCTGCAGAGTACTGAAAGGGAGGTTCCTATCATAGGAGTCCAGCTGGACTTTCTGAGTTAGGATTGACACTGGCTAAAAATACTCACCTACTCTTGCAACCTCTTAGGAGGCAGCATTGACAGATATGCTGTGTGGAGATAGGTCAAAACATTGTCAGCAACATAAGTATAAGGTCCTTTCTTGCACAGAGTGTTATGCACAAGCTCACAGTGGTGTCAGTCTATCAGCAGTTGCTCCTTATGATCAGTGGAAAGGGGGTTGTCATAGTTGGTACGCTTGTGCACAGGAATGTTAGAATTGTGACTCAGCAGCTCACCATGCCAGCCTGCTCCTGGAGGTTCAGTGCTGAAAAGTCCCTGAAAAGCTACATGTGTAATGACTGAAGTCCCCTGCAATGCACATTAGTGAGGCAGGGTCCCCTTCCCTGTGGCAACTCAATTCATTGCAATGGCTACAAGATACCAATCACATGCTGGAGCCTCATGGGTTGACTGAAGGAGTGAAAAATAAATTGTGCAATTGCTCTGGTTCTGGGAAGATAATACTCATGCCTGATAGATAGCCCCATACTAATTGTAGTAGCACCAGGTATGTTCCTTATCCACCATACATGTATAGCTCATTCCTGCAACAGAGAAGTGTTAAGACTAAATTACCTTGCAGGTTCTGTAGTTTTGAGGAGCTTTGCTCTGTGATCAAATTTTGAAGAAAAGAAAGATAAAGTTCTTGATCTTTATGGCAAAACTACTTGGTAATCTCCAGCTGAGTAAAGTGTAGATTCCCTAGTTGTTAGTATAAACTGTTTTTCTGGGATAAAATCATGGTTTCCCTCCTGACACTGCATGATCTTGGCCAGGAATTGCCACCCCGTGACTGTTGTAGTCTGAGATGCTACTTGACTGTTGCTAATCCTTTCACCTTCAAGGTAAGAAAAAAGTACTTCAAATGGCATGCAGGTTCAAGGCTAAGACGTAATTCTGAAAGAAGCAAAAATCTCTGCGCTATTCCTTTGTGACAACTTGTTAAATCATTCTCAAGCAATCCTGTCTCTAAAATACTAACAAGGAAAATCATCAAGTCAGAATGTGGGTCAGTTCCTGAGCTTGGTTCTAATGCCTGTTCTCATTGCAGCCACATCTGGGGTCTGCTTTCTTAATGATCTTCTGTGTATTGTTGACTTCTTTATTGACAGATAAGGCCAGCTGCCTACTTGTGCAAAGTTAAAGTAAGTTGTTTCTGGGCAGCTCACAATTCCTTGGGGAGTTGAAGCTTCTAGCAACTCTTGACTGCTGCAGACATTTTCAGTTTCTGGAATGCATGTGCACTAAAATGTCTTGCAAAGATTAGGATGTAAGGGGGGCCTCTAAAGTTTCTGGGCAGTGATACTGTATCTATTTTGCCAAGTACTCTTTGGAATAAAGTGTCTTTTACATCAGCCTAAGATGTAAGGATCATTAGTTATGGGGCTGAATTTAACTGTTTCAGTAAGATGTCAAACTCAGAATATTAAGAGGTGTTTTGTGTTCTAATGTGACAAGCAAGAAAACATGATTTTCAGTCAGATGGTTAATAATAAATTCATATGGCAGCTAATGACAGGCAAAATGCTCTGCTTTTCTAGTCTTTGCCCAGGAGAACAACTCTACTTTTTGCTGAATTTCATTGCTGTTACCAAAATTGTACTAAATGGCATAAGGAGTAGACCAGTAAGACCAAGAAAGACGCTTCATCCTGATGTTACCTTTCAGTTGAAGTAACAAGTTAAATCTCTTTTGGAAACCTGAGGCAGGTCTTACAGAAACTGGGCTCCAGGAATTTGTTTAACTTTAATGTCCTGAACAAAGTTGTCATAATTGTGCCTTGACATACAAAAGTAGTTCCTGTAGTCTAGAGGAAACTTAACTCTTTACCAGATAAAATTTCTATGCCTTCAAATAGCAGGAGAGAGGAGTGGGGAATATCAGGAAGTAGCAGAAGATGATACAAGATGGCCTGTACTTAACCTGCAGATATAGTTCGGTTCTAAGTCTCACTAGGATTTAGTCTTCCCTGCCCTTCATTTTTGTGTTATGAAATAATTGTTTGGTTCTACAGCAGGCTTGGAGAAAAGTCAAGAATTCCTTCTGTAAAAACAGGTCCAACTTGCATTGACAAATGCCTTACTCTCTAAACTATTTTTCTCCCTTGCCATCTCCAAGTGTTTGACTGTTTTACTCATTGTCATATGACTTTTTTGGCATCTAATGCAGGTGATATAGCTGTACTGTGTACTCCTGCAGTGGCAGTCCAGGGCTGTTCTGGTGTCCACTAAGCAAATTCTCAAAGAGCATCCCTAAGCTCCTCTGCTGCAGTCCTGTGGGCTCAGAAAACAATGGGATACTAATAACCCGTTTGACTGGGTTTCACTGTGAAGTTGACTCTGTATTTCTCCTGAAGAATTTTCTGCTAATAGGTATAAAATACAGCTTTAGTTGGTTATTGAGATAGAACTCAATGTAATGGTATAATTTCTGCTTCCCAGATGAATGCATAAGCCCTTTCATTCTAAATAGTGCCTATTTCTGTTCAGTGTCTGCTAGCCAGCATGACTGCAAAGCTAGATTTCAAACTGGCTTTTTCTTTCCCTTACAAATATGAAGATATCTTGTAATGCACTCCCTCTGCTCCTACATTTTTTCTGCCTCCTATTTGATCTGCCTTTGAGCAATAATGTAAAATACTTACAGTGCTGTAAAAACAGAGGGAAATTAACATAAATGGAATTTATCTTGCTCATGTGATTCACTTCTTCCCCTTCTGCACCTCATTCCTTTACAGATAGCTGCAATGTGCCTTTTCCCAACCCACCTTGTATTTGCCTACATTTTTAATGAATATACCTTTTTTCCAATCAGATCTTTGCTGTAACAGTGAAGATCCATTTATCTATTTTCATATAAGTGCTGAATCATTCTAGTTTATGGAAAAAGTGCAGAACAAAGAGTCTAGCTGGAAAAAATAGTGTGGAACTCTTCAGAATTTAAAAGAAAAAAAAGTCATATAACTACAGAAGTGTTCTTCACTTCATAGCCTTGGATGTAAGTGGAAGCCTGTCAATACTTCCTGTAGCTATGCCACAGTGTGTCTGTGAAGAAACATGCTCCTATTCCTTCTTTGAGCTGACTCAGTAATGGTTGGTATAATCACTTACCAGAAGGTGTTTGAAGAGGTTTGTCTGCTCTGTTGAATTGCAAAAGCCAACTTAATACATTCCTGGCTTGCTGGTTTTTCACTTTTTGTTTACTGGAAATCTTCAAGATTTGCCCATAGTGAATGAAAAAGTCTTCATAGCAGGGGAGGAACAGAGATGCTGTGCAATCAGTTAGGCTGTGAGTATCCAGGCTATTGAACACTGAAATAAAGGCTGCTTGTGGAATAAGTGATGAATGGTCGTGATTCTCCTGTGCACAGCCCTGGCCAGGACACTTGCACATCTCTATCAAGCTGTGGAAGATGCTTCCTATTGTATTTTGATGGCTGGGCTTCGCGAACACAGATTTGGGCAGGGCTCTCCCCACGTGGGTGTGCCCTTCCAGCCTGTGCAGTGGATTTTTTAGGTGAGGCACAGCGTGCGCAGAACTGGCCCCACCCTTTAACTCCTGAGGTTCATCTGCCACGGCTGAGCGAGCTTGGACAGTGACAGTGAAGTCCTCAGGACTAGAACCTGCAGCCCCCAGTACTGCCAGGTGGTCTCCCATCCAAGTGCTAACCGGGCCCGACCCTGCTCAGCTTCCAAGATCTGACGGGATTGGTTGTCTGGGTGGCATTTCACTGCTGCTGCTTCCTATTGTATGTGAAAAAAAATCACACACAACAACATGAACAGGCTACTGAAGACTAATTTAACTAACACACTCTTTGGTCTATAATGAATTGCTTGAACACAGGAAATACTAAGCGCTGAATCAAGACAAATTACTGGGAGAACCACGTATTTCATAGAAATTTTTTGCTGTGGAGATGTCCTCTGTAGAAAAACTAGACAGATTTTAGGTATATTTTTGCATCCTCCCCAAGACATATTTCTTAGAGTCAAACTTCAGAATATATGGAAATGTTTTATGGTACTGTCAGTGCATAGATTCAAAGTTGATGGTTTAAATTTGATAGCTGGATATCAACTTGAAAAGATTAACTTAAAATTTCTTCCAGTGGAAATTATTGTTGTAAGGTCTCTTGGAAAGGTTGATCATTGAATACAGCCAACACCATAACAATCTAGAAGCAGCACTGCCTGCTCTAACCCCACTTCCGTGGATATGTGCAACTGAGAGGTGGTGTGTTTGTTTGGACACCTTATTGCTTATTCTTTTTTTTTCTTGGCCCTTAAATATATGAGCTTGTTTGTGCTTTGCAGTTAAGACTTAGACTTTCCAGAAAGTTAGATTGTGATTTGTTAATTTCACAGTGTATTGTAACTGCTACTGTCTAGGTAGCAAATCCTGTGAGTTTATAACTTTTCAGCTTGTGCCTTTAGTGGTGAAAGAAGTTCACCCATGAACTTTTTTAAAATAATGACACTTAATAAAGCCTTAGAACAAAATTCAAATTACATGTGAAATACTGATGCGGGAGAAACTTGGTCATTCTGTTTTTACAAGAAGAAACATTGGTTATTCTTTAATTACAGAACATTCAACCCACCGCCTCTCCTCCTGCAACTTTTTTTGAGTGAAGAATAGGTCAAAGAGATTGAGAGGGAGGAGGGGTGGGTAGGATGATGTCCACAGAATTAATCTGTAAGTTATTGGTTGTGATCTATACTCATTCTCAAGTTCCTGGTACCAGGTAAAACTTGGCAATTTTGTAATTGTAATATACCTGCATTTTTTCTCAGAAACAGAGTTTGAACAATTGCTTGGATGAAAGGGGGTAACTGACAGATTGTAGCATGTAGCCTCCACTAGTGGTTTAATTTATGTAAGTGAATGCAGAGAAAGAAAAATTGTAAAACTGCCTATTTACAGACACCATAATTCAAATGGTGTCATGACAACTGCATTTCAGTATTTGACATAGTGAGAGACTTGACATTTGAGACAAAAACCATTCAAAAAAAGCCATTTTTCACCATCTTAGGTTTCAGATGCAAATAACCACAGACTGCTGAAGACTAACATTTTGTTAGCTGTCTTTGTCATTTAAATGTCACATGCAAGCAACAGACATTCCCAGTTACATGACACCACTTGTAGGTCCCTTGCTGACCATCAAGAATCTCTGGCAGAAGGTTGTTAAGTGCTTCCTGTATAAGCATGACAGACATGACTGACTTGGAGTTACTCCAACACTTTTATTTAGTGATCAGCACTTAAAAGGATCCATTTCAGAGTATGGAGTCTGCAAATGGCTGTGAAGTATATCAGTATTAGTAGTTTGTGGGTTTTTAGTGACATTTATTTTCTTCTTCTAATCTGAAACTTCAGTAGCAATCAGTTAATTTAACAAACACTAAATGGCACTTTTTGACCTGGTACTGCACGAGAACTGAGAAAACAAATCTGCCTTTAAATTATTTCAGAATGGAAACAAACAGCCAGACTGGTCATTAAGAGCTTAACAATCATGTTAAGGAATCAATGAAGAATTAAAATAATCACAACTTTTGTAAGTGAATTAATTCTTTTCAGAGCCTGTTTTGTTGTCCCTATAGGAAAGAAGTGAAGCTTCACACTCTGACTAAAGAGAAGGGGCTGAGCCAGGGATCTGCTGTGGGTAACCCAACCGTCAACAGAGAATATTTCAGTGCCTCTGGTGCACCTAGACATGTGGCAACTTCCCCTTTGCTTGCACCTTCCCATTTAGTTTTTTTCTGTAGAAGACTCTCTATAATGTGAAATAAGGTCTGTAGGACAGCGGAGTGCAAAGTGGGTAACCAAAGATGGATGAGCAACCTTGAATTTCCCAGTGCCAAAGAACCTGTTTTGGGCAGTGTTTGCATGTGGTGAATGCACTGTAAGGTGTTGGCTGAGCTATCTTCTCATTTTGTTTTTGTCATTACCCTTAGGTAAACTTTCAATCTTTCTTGTGATAGCCATAAATCACAGAAAGGAACCTGACCCAAATTCATAGATCAGAAGCAATTGCATGGCTAAATCCAAGAACAGAAGCAAGATATGCAAACCCCCCACTGTTCACGTTGCAAAATGTAGGGCAACCAAAAAAGCACAGAAAGTCTGGGAGGCCTCCATAAGGCCTACAGCAACATCCTGAGGTGCTCTTTGAAGGATGAGTCCCTGCCAGAGAGTCTGGGGGTTGTGGAAAGGCTCCAGCCCTCTTCTGAGGGCAGCATACAATGTCTCATCCATCTGGTGAAACAAAGGAACAAGGAGTAATAAGCAGGCAGAAGGACTTTCTGTGTTATTTAAGATCAGAAATAAATACTAAGAAGTGAAGCAATACTTTGTAGACTAGAGCATAATCAAATCAGCTTAAGTCAAAGATGAAGCTGCCATATTAACTCTTCTTGCTGGGGATTCTTCTCAGCATAAACTGTTACTTTCTGAGCTGCATTAAATACCATTTTCTAATTTGACTATAAATGAAAGTCCAGAAGACCAACTAAACACAACTCAGATATTGAAGTGATGAGGATTAAAAGGGCCATAATGAGGCAGTAGCAGGGAATGTACATTTCCAATCAGTTAATTTTAGTTCTATTTGTTACAAATACAAAGGAAATAAAATCAATGTGTTTTCAGCTTGACAAATTTATAGCTTGACTAGCTACAAACTTGCAGTCTGCTTTTAAAAGAAGTACACAGACAAATGAACCAACAAAGAGCCCAATTTACTTTGTATATTGTTCTTGAGAAAGCAAAAAAAAATGTGCAGAAGTCACAGAAATCCTCAGCCTGACGTAGGAAAAAATCCCTCACTCAGCAATTTATCTTCAGCACACAAGCTGACATGGTTAGGTACAAAAAGGAATTGTCACAGGATCCCATGACATTTCAGTTTCTGTGCTCGAGTCCATCATGTTTGATTGTTTAAACTTCATGGACCTTAGGAGTGTGACTAGACAATATGGTCCCATGCTTTATAAGGAGTCCCAGCTGCCTTCAGATTTGGTGTGTATGAAAGGCTGTTAAATAGCTCATATGGTAATGTGTGAGGTTGAGCTGGCAAAATGCCGACAGCCCAACACAGAGAGAAAGGGTCCCTCCCCCACCAAGGGAAAAGGAGGGAGGAAAAAGCCCAGAACCCAAATTAGCAAGCTTCTTATATTATACAAAAGAAAGACAATTAAAACCAGAATATGATATAATACATATATATATACAAATGTGAGGGGAAAAAATAGCAAACTAACAACAATAGCTATGAAGTCATCCAACCAAATAATACAGATTCCAACCACCCAAACCCCACAAAACCTCCCAAAAACTCTTCCAGAGAAACCTTTCAGCAAGAGAGAAGAAAATTAACAAGAAAATGTTCACCTCCCTAG
>JAWWEV010000095.1:45009894-45026377 GCA_035583235.1 Hafferia zeledoni | reverse complement strand
TGTCCCTTCTAATCTATGTCACATCCTTTGGGCCTGCTGAATTGAGGCCTAGCTAAGGCCTAGCTGAAACTAAAGCCCAAACTACTACAGGTAAGTAAGTGGAAGGTGTATTCAACTCATTCAGCTCTTTGTTTCCTGTTTCATTTAGGACAGATCTCTTCTTTGCCTCATTTTTTCCACTTGTAACAAGTCACAGGGCCATTAACTAGGGCTTGTAAAGCTCAAGGGGAATCTGGGTGCATACATATATATGTACTCATACACACAAGCTCACATCTAAAAGCAGATTTCACTTGAAGATGCCCAATGCCATAATTTAACCAAATTTTAGCAAAGACCTGAGGTGAATTCTGCTAGTGTTCTGCTGCTGTGGTTTATCCACTAGGCAGTGTAAGAGATGTGCACCACAAGGACATTTACTTTGCTGTTAGTTGTAAGATTTTGCATTAACCATATTGTGCTTAAGAAGATGAAAACCAAAAATTATATATATACAAAGTTTAATCCAACCAACTAAATGGTGTATATGTTCATTGCACAAGATGTGCTGCACTAGCCTGAGATGTAAGCAGCGTATTTGAAAGTAACAGGAGGAGTAAACAAAAAATAATTTGTCATTAACTAGATTTCAAATATACAACCACAGAAAAATCATCTTGTACAGCTTCCTGCTCGAAGCAGGGCTCCTTTCAAAGCTGAATCAGGTTGCTGAGGGCCTTGTCTGGGCAAATTTGTATTTGCTGCTTAGATCAGACTTTATTACTCAGTTTTGATCAATGTATTATTATGATGCTTGTTTCTTTTTGCAATGAGTCAGTAAATCTTCCCTGTACAGGGCTACAAAACAAGACATTGTTCTTTGAAAAGAGTAGTGGACCCAAATGCAGATGTCAGCCATCAAAGTGAGTAAGAAAGTGTTACCCTTTGGCACAACTAGCATAATACTTTTAATGAAAGTAGATGTACTTCAGGACCTGGGTCAGTGAAGCTTCTATGTTGACATGCTTAAAACAGAAAACTGAAGCTTTCTGTACACAGTCTCAGTCAGTAGCTGCAAGGTTCATCCTGTTCATATGTTCAGGTTACGCAGGAAGTTCAACAATAGTCTAGACTTACTTTATGTTGTTTGGAAGTCTCATATACATGCCTACTCTATTCTTCGTGTATTAACAGACTCAGCATAAGTACATTTTCAAATCATCAGTCTAAAAGAATGAGCAAAGGCCTTAAGGATGTTAGTGTTGCTGACCGTCAGATGTTTCTATTCAGTTTTTATAAGACTATGCCACTAAGAACATCAAGATTTCTCTTAAATGTAACAAAACCAAGATACACTTTCTTGACTGTAACCTTTACAATATTATAGTGCTAAAACATCTATATCCCAAAGGAGTGGAGGTTTTATGAGAAGCATGAGTTGAAGGAGAAAAAAAGGAAAATGTCCCAAAGACAAAAAATAAAATTCAGCTTGAGCCAACTTGTGCATTATACCATTTTGGCTTAAGGACAAAGGACACTGGCATAGAAGCTGGATATATTGTACCAGTTTGCCCATCTTTTGTTGCATTGAAAGTGCACAGTTGAATAAAATCTGCTATTAGAAAACTGTCTGTTGGCATTGAATAGAAAAAGAAAAAATCAGTTATTTTTTAGCTCTTTGCTAAAGGTATACTACTGAACATGTGAATCGTTCCCTGACTTGGAAAAATCATCATTTACACTCTGCCTCTTTCAGTTCGAATCCTGCACTGCCTGCTCACTGAGAGTAGACACATTTCCACTACAACTGGTCATTTTTAAAACAGGTACAATGAAACATTTAACTTCTGTGTTAATATTGCCCTCATGCTTTCATTTTTAGCTTCTGCAGTGGTACTTTACCTTCTCAACAGACTCTTAAGTCATTAGCAAACATGAGCAGACTGGGATAATCAGTAACACAGGAAGCAAGACATCAGTAATGTAGGAAGAGACAGCCTTCTGCTGGAGACTGTCACCCCCGTGTTGTTGATGATTCCAAAGCAATCAAAGGGGGTTTTTGTTAGCTTTGCAAACAATGCTAAGCATTCAAGTTGGTGTGCTGAAGTAAAATTCACCAGTAAACTGACAGACTACTCCTTACCTGACTTATAATCCTTTGCCCTTCTAAAGTGACACAAAAGTACCACAGGTGTGGCCTCGGGAGAACTGAAAAACTTTGGAGTGTGATGTGGCCAGATCACACTTAAACAGAGCACTGCTGCAGCCTGGCAAGCCCTTTGCTCAGTGGTACTTCTGTGGGAGTGATCTCCTTCGTGCTGGGGGATTAGGCCAGCACTGGGGAAGCAGAGGAGCACAAAGGTCGTACAGTTGCTCATTTCCCTCCCTCGCAGCAGGGACTTGTGCCAAGCACAGGCAAGCCCTGAGGACGTGTGCAGTCTCCCTCCCTCCTCTCTGCAACAGCTGTGCACTCCAGCACCCAAATAAATCTTAATCACTCGATGGTGGCTCTTTTGTTCAACTGTTTCTAAACTTAGAGACCCATTTATGCAGTCAAGTTAGCACAAGTCTCGGGGCTTGAATCTGCACTGTCTGCTTTGTGCAGTAATTTAATGGGCATGCCAAATGATAGTCAAACAGCACTAAATCCTGACCAACTTTTTCTATCTTTTGTGTACAGACAAGTGATTATACAAGACACAAAACATAATAGCTTGCTTGATATAAAACAAGTTGCAGATTTTAACATATTGTCATTTCCATTCATACTGCAATTAATTAAAAATCACTTCATGTAACTGAAAAAGAAAAGGCACATACTGAGATATATGCATGACTGTACCAAGGCATAAAAATTGATATTTTGTGCAGCATTTTGCACATTTTAGGTGCAGCAGGTTTTTTTCTGAATGTTTATGAAAGTTCGCCCTATTTTCAACAATATCAAAACGAAATTATTTTCTTTAGGTAAAGTGTAAAAGAAATGGCACAGATAACAAAAAGAAATACCACGTATTAGGAATTTTTTTTAATGGATCCTACTTCAGAGTTAGATGTCATTTCCATTATATGATGTAACAGTGTAAGAATATCATCTTCTGTGCCTGAGACCCATATGTGAGATGTGATTCCCTGGAGTCTGGAGCACAGTCAGTCCTCAAACATCCACAAAAAAATGGAACCCTGGTACTGGAACCTGGTTTCCTCAAAGTAGCAGCTTCACAGCCAAAGTAATAACCCGAAAGTTTGGCAGGACACATTTACAGAAGAAAAGCCTTCAGGATCAGAATAACATAAATGGTAATGGTAATGAAAATATTACTGAAATGATTTGGTTACATTTCACAGTAAAAGATTTCTGTGTCTCTTAACTGTCAGGTACTTATTGACTGCTGTGTGCAGAATACAGTAGTCTTTACATACAGGGAAAATGTCTATGATGCTGTAAAGGTCTGGAGTGTATATTTATTGCATAACATTTTAATCTTCTTGAATCAATGGGGTTTCCCACAAATATATCAGCTTACGAAAACAGAGAAGCTTTAAGGCCACACCTCGCATTTAAAATATCCCTCAGCTTCAAGGGAAATTTTGCTCTGCCTTTAAGAAACAGAAGGAAGTTTTCCTCTGTTTTTTGGGCTAAGAAATCTATTTTTACCACATGTCAAATGCCAGAAGGGATTCTCTTACTTGAAGTTACGCAAAGAGAACACATAGAACATGTTTCAATAGTGACATTCTAAAATTCCAACTACTCTGAGTGAAAGAGGACATTTTCATAGTTTTAAATATTTGAGTAGAATTATGTTACTTAAGAAAAAAAAAAATCAAAAGAATCATTGGAAGCAACATTTTATCTTCTGATGTTTTCAGATGCACTTGTTGTCGACCTAGTACAATTGCAAGACATGAACTAATCTGTAGGATATGTCAGCTAAACAAGTAGAAACAAATATATTAGTTTCAGAACTTACAAAAAACCCCTTATACTTGAACATCAAAACCCATAAAGAGCAACTGATTGAGTTAAGGAAAGAATATAATTTAATTTTTGGTACATAACAGAGTATTAACATTTAATGGAAGAAAATTCATTATTAGAAGAAGTAAGCCACCACAGGAACAAGGAAATTTGCACAGAGGAATAGCTGGTTTATAGTTTTTATTTTTTGTGCTGTACATCCACTAGAGGGTAAAAGTGTGACATCATGGATACTTTGCTTATTACTCATTGTGTCCACAACAGAGGGCAACATAATAAATTTCATCAGGCAGTCTGTCACCCAGCTGGCAGACAGTGAAATATAATACCATCAGAGGGTAAGACAATAAAGGAAAAAAGACAGATACAATGTTTTTCTGGCCTATGACCACTGTTTTAGTTATGTTAATCCAACAAATCAAATGCAAGAAAATCTGCTTAAAAGGCAATGTTATGCTCCAGCTGCCAAAAAAATTGAGAAATTGCAATTTGATGTTGCTTCCAGAATGTGCCCTCTCCATGTGAGTGTGCACACACACACAGGGGCATGCACACAGAACCTGGTTATGTCACACTTAAAAGTAATGCAGAGTTTTCCTTTTAAGGATTGTCAAATATACAACTGAGTGAATTAGTGTGGTTAGACCAGTTGAAAATAGGTTTTTCTCAGTCTGGCCCCTTTCAATTTGTCCTTTTATAAGGCCATAATGTCCTATGTCCCTCCTTAAGAAACAGCGGAAAGAAAATCAGGAGCTAATAAGTTCCTAGTTTAGCATTTCCATTGTCTTTCATGTTAATGGCTTTTTCCAGGCTCAGGGCTGTACCTTCTGCTGTGGGGCAACCTATAATAATTCCTGTAAACAACAAGCTCTTACACTTGGGTATTAAGATGTAGGCTTAATTCTGCATCAGAGGAGAAATACTTATTAGACCATTTTCAACTCCTTTGTCACCACAGACCATGTGTTCAAACATATTTTATCCATACAGAAATTAATGTGTAGAGTTTCTTTCCTGAACTGAAATAAACATTTTTTTATGGCATAGGATTCACCAGCAGTTATTTTAATAAGAAGACAATCTTATTTCACTTTTTACTATTTTTATTAAAGGCATTAAATTACTGTTTTATTAAATTAAAAATAGGATCACTGTTTAGGATCACTCCATTTGCAGATTCTTTTCCAGAAGCTTGTTCTGTACCAACACAAGTTTCTTGTGAATATATGTCTTTCTTAGACAAGCTAAAAAGGGGTCATATCACTAAACTAAGATTTTACATTTTTAACTAAAGGGATTTGGGTCCTATAACTGGTAATGACTCAGGCCAAGCACCACACCACAAAGCTGAATTAAAAATCAGCTCGCCAGGCAGTTTCCTGCTCAAATAATTCAAAGATGGAAAATCGAGGACTTTGAGGAGAAAGCCTATAAGCTATTTTGCTACCACAAAGCTGAATCCCTCAAGTTGGCAGTGGGTGCACTTTTCTTCTCACAGAATAGGGTGGGTGTCCCCTGACAGGTGTACAAGTGTGTGATGGGTTTCCACAAACAAAACCATGCCACTTCAGCCAGCCTGGTGCAAAACTACTTCTGTTCTCTGATGTTGCCATTTACTTTGGTTGTGTTTAAGCCCGTCCTGAACTGGCCAAACTAGTAAGTAGGTTCCACCAAAATATGCCTGATTTAAACCTCAAATACATGTTTCCAGACCCATGTACCCACCTAATTACAGACAGAAAGAACCAAATAAACCATCATGGGGGTAAGGTTAGAGAGAACATACAGATCTTCATTCTGTCAGAGTATGACTACACACAACCTCAGTTTTGTAGTTTCAGTGGCCCTTAGACCTTCAGCAGCAGTCTGCAAAATGTCTGAACAGGATTGCAACTATTACTGACCTCATGAGCCATAGATCTTCCAGGATTATTATTTCTTGATTACCAAGATGCCTAGTGAAAAATTCCAATTTCGGAACAACCAGCCAAATGTGCCATTAAACACATAAACATGATGGCAGCATTGGTTGTGTTGGCATCACACACTGTGACTTGGCTCTTAAAAGGGTATGAAACACAGATTCCTCCAGCTAACTCCATACAGCAAGTGTAATTTCAAGTGACTTTATTAGATTCCCCTAAACCAGCCCTGGAATATCAAGGAGGTGCAGTGAAGGGCCTGGAGCTTGGCACATGAACACACAGAGGCAGGAGATGCTCCACCTCGGTGACTGCAGGTATACCTATGGGGCTTAGGTCTCTCCATGCTGTTTCCTGCAGGCAAGGGGCCTGCAAAAGGCACTTGTTTTCCACTTCTGCCTGGGGAAAACCAGCAATCCCCAGAGGTTATCTGAGAAAGCACAGTACAAGTGACGAGATTTAAAACCTCTGCCATGGCTCTTTCAATTAGAGCCATGAAGTGTTACACTTAGCAGGGGGACACATCTGCCTTTGGTGTCCATTTGGTTTTCTGTCTTTCTGTCAGGCAGGTAGTTCACTGGGGAAAATTTCACACTTGTACAACCAGAACAGCTTTTAAGACATGTATGTGTCTTAATTAACTTCCTCTTTTTACTATGAATGATGAGCCTCTGATTTTTTTGGCCTATTGCTAAAGCATGCCTTGATCCAGTAAGTCCAGGCCTTTCAGAAACCTTTATTGCTATTAATTATGTCTATTCCCCCCTAGTTTTTCAGCCATACTTTCCATATTCCCTCGTTTCCAGTCTGACTGACACAACAGTTGCTATCAGAGAATGTAGTCTTTAATTAATCAGCTTACTAGCAGATGTTTTCTGCAGGCTATAATTTCTTGTCTAAAAAGACATTTTTCTGTGGAGAAAATTTAAGGCTGGTAAAAAAAATTTAAATTTTAGCTGTAAAAACTAGTAATTTCCTTTGTTGTAAACATTGTCTCTTTGCTTCAGTTATGTGATTTTGGCAGCCAGATCTTTGGGGTCTTGGCTGTCAGTGCCCATTAGTGCACCTTCTGTTGAATGCTGGAGTATTAAAGCACAATCACAAATTGAAGAAATAAGACTACTAACTTATTTTTCACAGTGATGGCTAAACGACAATAGTAGCAATAATAACATTTTTTTGCTCCACTATTGACCATAGTGAAAACTAGAGCAGAAAAAAAGAACAGAGATAACAAAGCTTATAATGAGTCCTCTAAACTCATCCTTCTCCTCTGCAGATCAGAGTTTTACAGCTATTTGTGTATAGAATTTAAATGCATTGATATATCCCTGTATCAACAGAGCACAGTGATCCCCGGCTCCTTAGCTGAGTGTTGTCTAGCCACTGTTGTGGTATAAAAGCTGGTCATTTGGTCTTGAAATGTAATTTTATGGTGGCATCACGTGCAAGAACATCTAAGGCCCTAGGGAATATTATGGTTGTCTCTTAGTGTAAGATCACAAGCCGTGGCTGCCAAAGAAAGCAAAGAAATACTATATATCATTTGTATAGACCTGTTTTTAAAGTTACTCAGTAGTTTTGCTTACTATGTATTTATATAGGTACTAAAGTCAATATCTGTTTTTCTTACCAAAATCAAACAACCTAACTTATCTATATAGCTATCAGGCTTTCTTGTGTAGCGTTGCAAGTTCAGTGCTTCACTGCTGTGCAAATATAATAACAAATAATATTTGGCAGTATGTGCCATGTCTCTAGGTCCTGTAGCCTCAGACAGGCAAGGCCTAGTGCCTTCCCACACCAGTGGCTGTCTGCAAGGGCAGGACAGAGGTTGAACTTCTGTGGTTCAAACTAGTGGAAACAGCAGTGAGAATCTGAGAACCAATCACTGCATGAAATCTTATGTGCTAATGTCATGAGTCAGGACAGGTCTGCTTTGGTGATTCAACCTAAAACAGAACTTGTGGGCTGTAAAATCTGTCTGTCTGGAGTACTGGTTAATCACTGAACAGCTGGTGGCCATTTCCAATCCCATAGCAGCTAACCAAGAACTGGAAATCACAGGAGGTACTTTCCCTCTCATTTATTTCCCTGTCTTCCCAGTCTTTTTATTCTTTGAGTAGACTCAAGAACATGTCCAACCACCTCCTGAATGGCAGATCTCACATTAGAAATTCGCATTAGAGAAAGATACACAGAAGGCAAGCCGGCAGGGAACTACTGTCCCAGCATCCCAGTGACTGGGGTCAGAATTCAACTTTTAGTCTCACAGTAAGTAGAGAAAATTTCAGTCTGAGCTGGGAAATCACACTGGAATTCCTTTTAATAGAAAATGAAGTTGTATCCCTGAGAACTTTGTAGCAGAGCACAGTTGCTGTTTCTATCCTATTCAGCATTAATCATTACAATCCACCTCAATAAAAATGATTGTTATTTAATTGGTTGTTGTCACATCCTATCATTTTAATGTTGCTGAATGCTGTGTGGCCACTGTATGTTTATATTTGGGGCACCTCTGAAGTCTGTAAACTTGAAGAGGCTCATTCCAAGACAGAAAACAGCAATTAGGTAGTTAGGATGTGTTGACAACCCAGTGTGCAATCTATTGCAAGACACAGGACTATCATCTTCACTGTGATGATATTTTAGCACAGGCCAAAGCTGCCATAAAAGTAAGGGTTGCATTTAACTAAATAGCGGATAGAAACAGGAAAAATTATTCTACCCTAAAGAATTTTCAGTCCATTGGGAACAGAGTGTAACATAATAACAATCAGGCAATTTATGAAATCAAAAATTCTTGAAGAAAAACCTTTTTTCATTGTCATAATAGTCATACTTTCCATACTCAGGGCTAGATATATTAACTGGAGTTCATATCACAACCCTTAGAGCCACATAACAAAGCCTTCATTGGAAAAACCAGAGCACTGAACAACACTAAAAGACTTCCTCCCAAAACAGGGAGAGGAGGAGAGCTGGTTATCTGTGTTAGGATTTCCCCAAGCTGATTTCCCCCCCAAAAAAACATGATGAAGAAGGTAGTGGTCTTGAAGTTTTGCAGACTTCTAATAACTTTTAAAGAGTCCATAGGCTTAAGTTAGCTTACATTTGGTCAAAATTTAACAGGGAAAGTGAGAACCAAAGTAGCTAGGGTATTAAAGGAAGTATTGGGAGCAAAAGTTGGAAAAGTGTTTTTTCAGCTGCAGGCCAAATAAGTCCAAAGTACAATCATATAATGGATTTTCCATATTTGTATTGATGCGGCTGTATTTTAATAAGCAGAACTGGTAATACAGTGTAGTGTCTCACAGTCATTTGCTGTTCAAGTGGAGAATCTACTTGCAGGTGTAGCAAAATCCTCTCTTCCCTTTTGTGATGGAACCTCTGGAGCTTAGAATAGATTTGCTGCTTGAGGACAGTCTGTCTGCAGGTGTTACTTAGGCTTAAGAATATAAGATTGTTCCTAAGCTTCCTGGGATATACTAAGGTCACAGATACTGTATGCCACATAGTATTTTCTTAGTGGATTACTTTTATGGCATTCTTACCTGTAAGTTTTCTTTCTCCCCTGTGACTATTGTCTGTAAAGTTCTTTCAGCCCCTCCTTTGACACGTTTGATTTTGTAGATACCAATCACTCCACTTTTTTATTCTTCAAACCAAGAACTTCCAAGTAGGAACTCCACAAATAGACATCTCTTACACTGTCCCTACATTTTTCTCACGATTCACCTTTTTTTCTATTCACAAATCTAAACCTTCAAAATTCTTCAAATATTGGGCTTTTTTATGGGTTTTTTGTTTTATTTTTTGGGGGGTTTCTTTGTGTTTGTTTTGGGGTTTGGTTTGTTGTTTTTTGGGTTTTTTTAACTGAGGAAAAGAAACCATTCTTTCCTTCTCACAGCCTGAACCTCTCCTTGTTCTCGGAACTAACTTCCCAATAGTTGGGTCATATGTATACTATGAAAACAATGCCAAGGATGTAGCTGAGGGGCCTTTTTCTTAATTTTTTGACTACTTAGTGTCCCTACTATCCTGGTAATATCTTCCTGTTACCACAGATAAGCAAAGCAGCAGGTACCAGCTGTCCTGGAAAGGTGAAATTGGGTACAGAAGTATTGACAGCTCTATCAGGGACTGATTCCTGGAACTTAGGGACAGTGAAAGAAAAAGGTTTTGGCTGACCAATGTGTGTATTTGTATTCTTTCACAGATGTTTAGATTACCTATATAAAGACTTCTGAATTTCATTAACGCTTTCTTCTTTAGGGTAGTGCTGCTGATCTTCAAAACAGGAGTCCCACTAAAGGGTCAGAAAGTAAAAATATTTACTATCTAAGGCAGAAATACCCTAATCCAGCAGAAATCATTGTTATTTATACAATTTTGAATTATTCCTTGTTTCTTTCCTGAGCATAACTAAATTACAGTCACCACTAAGAAAATGGTGAAAAAGGGGCAGGATAACAAAAAGTGCAATGAGAAATGCCTGCATTTTTCAGATGCAGTTTTAACATTATCATTCATTTCAGGTTTGCAACTGGCAGAAATGTTGCAATAATGCATTTTAAAATCTTCTCTATTATTTTTTAAACTTCTGACAGATTTCAGAGACTGCATAAATGGACTAACCCAGTATCTGTGTTGGCCTATAATTATGTTAGATATACCACTGCATTATATATAACTGAAGCTACTACAGAGATTTTAAACTCTTTTATTGCATCCCCAAGCTCAGCAGCTGAATCATGAGCACTCTGGACAAAGTCCATATGATATTCAAAAATGTACATACTCTGTACTGTCCCACAAGGGCTCCATGTTCTCATTCATTTCCTGCTTTACTGTATTTCATTGTGCAGTGTTAAGGAGCTGAATAGGTGCTCTCTGCCAGCTGGAGACAGCTGTGATTCTGTGATGAATGAGACAATCCATACACTGTGGGAGCCTGAGTTTACAGCATGGTATCCTGAGTTGGTGCAAATTAGCTTGAGCCCTTTACACATAATGTAATAGTGCTGATTTACTTCTTCGGAGAAGGAGATGCTGGTTACTGCAGAGTGTAGCTCTCAGCAGCTCATTAATGAGGTCTAATGGCATCATATTTTTATACCTCACAGAAACCAGATTTGAATGACTCTCAGTCATTTAGCTGCCGTAAGAGAGAAAGAGCTACAAACTGTGCTGTAATTACTGTATTAACCTCTTGTCTGTGGAACTGTTGATTCAAAGTTGGATGCTGCAGATAAAGAAAACCTGGTAAAGTCAAGTTCTGCGCATTCATCCAGTTCTCACAGGAGCTAAAAAAATGTACACTTTCAAAGCCTGCCTAGCATGCTAGTTGACAAGATGGTGATCAGTGTCTTGATCTTAGAGGTATTTTCCAACCTAGATGATTCTGTGATTCACAGCCAAAAAATTCATTTCTAGAGTACAGGACAGTGAGCTCCTATGACTGATACTTCAGCATACACTGGAATCCCTATCCTCTTCAACCAGTTTATCATTCATCTTTAATGATTAATCTGAAGATTGCTCAGCATTATACCAGCCATAAAGATTCTTCAAGTTATCTTATGCCCTATATGCCCTGTCAGTATTCACTTTCCTGTTTTCAAATTATATTTTGGCCCAAGCAGACATGAGTTACATTTGTGAATTATTTTACCTGAAGAATTACTGCCTGTCAAATCATGTGAAAATAGGTGATTGCAGCAGGCCATTCTGAGTACATTGCTAGGATGAGTATTGTATTGTTCTCTTCTCCAAATCCTTCATCAATGCAAACCCAAAATCTGACATACTTCCACCATCACAGTTTGAGTCCCTGAACAGATTGTTACTCTCAGAAGTGAAATCAAATACAGTAAATTGAAAGCACTTCTGACTCTCTCTTACCCTGAGGCACACAAATGACAAGTGTGCTCCTGCCATGGGAGGCACTGATCACTCTACCTCTTTTCAGTTTTGCTTTTTGAAATACCTTCTGCCTTTTCTCTCATATCTCATAAGCCAAAAAAATCTGCAGCTTATTTGGGTCTTCAGTATAGTTAGGTGGATAAAGATGACTTTATGGTAGGAGTGCAGGCTCATAAACTGTGTCTTTGCATGAGAGAAAATTTCTTTCCTGGACAGTGGCCTTTGTTATTTCTGAGGTGTAGCGTGATGAAGGCATATCTTCCTGTGAATTACTTATGTCATACTGGGAGGCATGCTGATATACTACCTTTTTTTTTTTTCTTTTTTTTTTTTTAAAAAAAAGCTGAAATTCAGAGGGGAGCATTATGCAAAAGTCCCCAAACTGCCTTTTGTTTCCCCAGCAATTAATTTTGTTGAGTCGCTCTAGTAACAGATTCTCAGTGTGATGGTGAATGAGTTGTTACATATTTAGGTTATGTGTTGCAAGAAGGAGGAAGGGCCATCTGGAGTCTCACCACAGCCAGTTCCTATGAGAGTATTTCATCTTGGCTGTTAAATTGATGGTATACATAGTTAATGACAAGATGACACACTAGTATAATGCAAGGCATTGTACTTCATTTTTCTGGACTGCTACATGGTTTAGGTTTTACAGCACACCTGGAGATGTTTTACCTAGTGACATAAGTCTTTTAAAACCATTTGGGAGAACTGTGTTCCCAGAGCAACAGGTGAAAAATGCCATAACAAGGGCAAGTTGCATTATCATAATCATGTTCTGTAGTTACAATTCCAAAGATGCCTGTAAAACACCCCCTCTGACTCTCAGGTGTAAATAAGCATTAGAAGGTGAAGGAAAAGGCAAAGTAAAGGCAAAGGGATTCCCTTACCATTTCTCAACCAGTAGCAGCTGCAAACTACCTACCTTAGGACAAGTTTATGTTGTACAGGCTATAAAATATTTCCTTAGCAGGGGAATACACTCTGCTTTCTGCTTAAACTAACTCTTTAAAACACTTCACACAACACTGTCCCTGAGCAGGAGACCATAGCATACTGTGCGTTTGAAATGGAGATGGTACCTTTGCATGAGCAGAAACTCATGCTGCAGCACTTATCTACTTGTAATTTCTTTCAACATTGTATTATTGAGACAATATTTGTATAGTCTCATACCTAGGAATACCAAACATTGACCCAAATCCCCTTGATTTTATAAACAGAGAACTGCAAGACTTTCTGCCCTCATAGTTTCCTGTCAATGGGCATATTACAGATAACAGTCCACATAAGATGGACAAGATCATCACATGAGGAGAAAATATCAGTTGTGCCAGAGATACCAGAGATCTGTTTAATCCATTGTGTGGTCACTGGCAATGGCCATCTGTGGGTGCCTAGGGAGAATTTAAGTACATCATAAAGCAATACTTTGCCAGAATACTTGGTCACTTGAATGCAGTTTTCTTCCTTCACAATGGTCCTTCATGTTTTATTCTAACAATTCATTTAGTCTCATTTGTGAACCATGAAAACTTCAGCATCCACAGTGTCCTTGTGAAAGATCCTTCACAAATGCTCTTGTTTTGTCTGGAGTAGAGTTGATTTTCTTCACAGTACCTAGTACTGGCTGATGTTTTGAATTTTTGCTGAAAACAGTGTGGGTAATAGAGATGTTTTCCTTATTGCTGAGCAGTGCTTACACAGTGTCAAGGCCTTTTCTGCTCCTCACACCACCCCATCAGAGAGCATGCTGGGCATGCAAAAGGACAGCCAGGACAGCTGACCCCAACTGACCACAGGGGTATCCCATACCATATGGTGTCATGCTCAGTATATAAAGCTGGAGGAAGGTCGGCCAGGGAAGGCCACTGCCTCAGACCATGGATTCCTCCACAGAAGCTGAAAGGAGGAGATTAGTAACAAGCAATTTGGATCTCTGAGCTTGGTGTGCCAGGACACTGTTAACCTGGCACCCAGCAACCTGACGCAGCCTTTGTGCAGCTGCATCGCCCACACGCAAACCTGTCCCACAACTGAGCCATGCCAACTCATGTCCAAAATTGTCTGTTTCTCACCTATCCACATTTACAGTCATGGTTTCACATACTGCTTGCAGCAGGGGAAACGGCAAGGTCTAGCATTTTAACTATCTTACTGAATTCACTAAAGCAGGGAGAAAGGCTGTGTCTGGTCTCATCAACAAAATAAGTATTACACATATCGCAATAACTCAAGGGTAATTAATTACCAAAGGTACTCCAGCTCTCAGAAACACAGGAACCAATTAACAAAAATTATTTATGTTTATATTTAATAAAATTTCACTTTACAGCTAACACAACAAATTAAAATACAGAAAAAAATCCTTTTTTTAGTCTTTTTGGTTCATTAGTCAGGACAAAACTCTCCTGTGAACAGGCCTGATAAACAGAATTTCCCTTCAGCGCATTACTGAAAACAAATGACAAGTGTAATATTTCTATCTAGCACTTTGTTGAGATTCTGTCAGCAAATCCCCAAACTTTGCAGATTTAAACTACCAAGGGAGTTTTAATCCTTAAAAGCTCTTACTAGGACATTCTTTCTTCCCAAAATATATTGGGGTTCTGACACTATGGTGTTGTCCTTGGAAATGCTCTAAAACAGGAGGTATTGCTCCTCCCCAGGAGACCAAATCTGGTCCATTAGAAAAAAAATTTTGATCTCACAGGTGGAAAAATATGCCTTTTTATTTATCCAATCACCATGGCATCCAGTCACAACAATCTGGGAAAAAAACCCTGCAAAGCCCTCTCTTTGTTTGTCAGTCTCCATTATAAGTATGTATGAGCTATAAGATTCTGTTTGCATTGCTCATGCAAGTATCCTCTACAGCTCCCAGGGTGCTGCATCTGCAGTCTGAATGCATAGTACTTGCTTCAAACTAGAGAAAACATGCAATGCTGAATTCTTAAATTCTTAAATTCTTTCTCACTCCTACCAGTGACTTTTAAGGTGGAACTCCATTTGAAGCTTGCAAAGGCAAAACGCTAAAAAGGGATTTCTCTGTCAGTGACCTATTAGCGTTTATGAATACATGTCTTACATTGTCTGAGTAGGAAGGCATCAGTTCATCTCAAATGGACTAAAAATCCATCATCCCAGATTCTCCATCAGTAGAACTTGTTGGAACTGTGGCTGAAGCTGCATTCCTTTCTAGTATGCACAATATCATAATGATCTACATTAGTTTATTCGGACAGAGAATCAAGCTTGCAGAAAACTTGCTTCTGCTACCACAGCTGACTGTGTGGGGATGCAAATTTAGTGGACTGATTTATGCCATCTGTTGTTAAATGTATTATGTGTGTGTGTTTCTTTAATTTGTAAATTAGGCTGCAGTCAAATAAATGGTATTCCTCGTGTGCTGCTTCACTTACCAAATTTGCTATAATGTCTTTTCTGTGCTCATTACAGTTTAGTCCCACCAGACTTACACCAGCCTAGGATGGATATGCAATTTTTCATATCTGAAGAGAAAAAGAAAACCAGAAAGAAAAAGTGTTAGGAATCCATGAGCTGAAAATTTATTGTTGGGCTAATTTAGGATAAAGATTTAGCTGATAGCATAGTGCATAGCAATACAAACCAAACTGCCGTTCATAACTCTGAGCACAAGTAAAACAGCAACCCAGGACATCGTCATGTATGCCCAGGTCCCCTCCTATTCTCAGGGTAGCCAAGGGGTAACATATGTCCCCCTCAAAGGGATGCAAGTCACTGTAATGGAGCATCACAGGCTTCAGGTGAGGCTGTGTCCACCAGTGGCAAGCAGGAGCAAAAAGGTGGGAGTGAGGCACAGTAGTGGGAACATCTGAATTGTCAGATCCTTAACCAACAGAGCTAAATGGTGATCTAATTCTAGAAAAAATACTTAACTTGAAGTCAAGCATGTCACTCCAATGTGTATATGGAAGTTTAGAGATGCTCTGTGATGTTTTATGGCTACCTTGCATTGCCCTGGCTCCAGCAGGCTCTGTGTGAACGCATTGATTCTTTTCTGTGGGGACACATGCAGGAAGACACAGGAATGAGAATAACAAATATGGCAGCCACCTTTGTGAAGGTTCAGAAAAACAAATACTAGGAAAACGGTTCAGAGAGCAACCTTCTCTTTAAACACCTCTCATCCTTTGAAAGTTAGCTTTCTTCTTAAGATCTACAAAACTCACCATGGTCCTAGAAAATGTGAGTTACCTGATGAGCTGTTATTACAGGTTTTCACAGGAGTCACAACCATTTCACTCCCACTTCAAGCCTTTTTCCACATGTGTATTTCTTGCTTCACCTCTTTTTGTAAACTCCAGTCTTAATTTTGGACAAACCATGTTGGGTTTTGTATTTTCTGGGTTTCTTCAGTGAGGATGGGTTTTGGTGCTTCTTCATCATCTTCCCTGTTCTTTGATGTTCAGTCACTCAGTATCCCTTGGTTGCAAGCTATCATTCCTGTGCTGTCTGCTGCCTTCCACTGCTGTGCCCCTGGTGCACAGAACCTGGGCAGCTTCCTGTTACCAGGTGTAGGCTTTCTTACTCTTTCCAGCCATGAAAGAGAGCAATCCAAGAAGATTTTTTCCTGGTCGTGTTCTCTTCTTCAAAGATACTAAAGCTGACATTGATGGTGATGTGTTTGTGT
>JAWWEV010000095.1:44988657-45001453 GCA_035583235.1 Hafferia zeledoni | reverse complement strand
ACCCCCTTTGTTAACTGCTGGCCTGGGCTGTTAGTGGCAGGGCAGAGAATTTACATAATAATTCCAAACTACAACAGGTACTGTGAGAGACTATATGAAAAGCTTTGCTAAAATGGAAAACAATCCACTTCTAATGGCTTTCCTTGGTCAGCTAGATGAGCAATTTCGTCATAAAAGGAAATTAAGTTGGTCAAACAGGACTTTCCCTTGGTGAACCCATACTGACTGTGACCAGAGACTGCATTGTCTCTCAAGTGTTTTTCAATAACTCCCAGGATAACCTTCTCTGTAATTTTACCAGGTGCTGCAGTGAGACCAACAGGCCTATACTTTCCAGAATCTTCTTCATACCCTTCTTGAATATTGGGTCAACATTTGCCAGGTTCCAGTCGACTGGGACCCTTCTAGACTCCCAAGACAAATGAAAAGTAGTGGAGAGAGGTCCTGCAACTACATCAGTCAGTTCTTTCATGTGATGGATCCTTTCTAGCCCCATAGACCTATGAGCATCCAACTGAAGCAGCAAGTCTCAAACAATTTCAGGATTGCCTGGGAGTTTATTTCTCCCCAAGAGGAAGTTCTTCCAACACTGTGCTCTAAGGACCCCATAGCCCATCACTGGTGTTGAAGACAGAGGCGAAGGTGGCATTAAATTTCTTTACTGTGTCAACATTCCCATTTGTGAAGTAACCAACCTCATCAAGCAATGGAGAAATGTTATCTCTGATCCTCCTTTTGCTGTTACCATATTGGAAAAAAAAAAAAAAAGCGCCCTTTTTGTTGTCCTTCACAATGCTTGCTAGCTTGAACTCTAACTGAGCTCTGGGCACACAAGTTTTCTCTCTACAGAGGTGAGCAGCATCTCTGTCATCCTCCCACATCATCAATACTTGCTTCCAAAGTCATACACTTTCCTTCTCCACCTAAGTTCTAGAAGATCACAGCTCAGTCAAGCCAGCCTTCTCTCGCACTGGCTTGGCTTCCAGCGTTTTCAATTTGGATCCTTCTGTGCTCTTAAAAGACAGGTCTTAAAAAGTGATCAGACTTTCTGGACCCAAATAACTTAGGAAAAAAAAGATTCCCGAGGGACCTTACTAGTTAGTTCTTTCAGCATTCCATAGGCTGCTCTTCCCCATACAAGATGTTGACCAATTTTTACTAACGACATTTATGAAGATAAGCAGTACATTGAATAAGGTGGATAAGGGTAAAAAAGTAGATCCCCTCCAGTCACTTAATTTTCTTATCTCTCTAGACTTGGAACTAGCATCTCAGAACCAACTCTAACCACAAAATAAAGTACATAAATCAAGCAATTTCATTTTACCTATTTTGTCAGAGTTGAGTTTGAGTAGAGTGCAGCAGGTGCCTGAGAGCTCTATTCCCAAGAATATCTAGGTCAAAATGATTAGTCGGAGCAGAAGAGAACTTAGTGATCTTCCTCACTTTGCTTAGTAATGATGTCCAGGACCTGAGTCCAGGTGCATGGGGAGCTGATGTCTGACAGTCAGAAAGTTCACCCTGTAGAAGCTCCTGCAACTGTAGTATGGTACAAGAAGTGATCTCTCAAGTAGAGAGCAATAAGCCCTACTGGATACTTCTCAGAAGTAAGACAAGGGAGCCTGACAAAAAGCAAAATTAAATGTTCCAGCAGAGGCTGGAAAGAGGAATATGTTACAGCCTAGCCTGAATCTTGATTAAGAAATATGGAACACCTTTTGGTAGTAAAATGATGGCATTGCAGACTAGCCTTTTTCTTACATGTGAATTAATTTGCTTAGGAGAAAGAAACAGCCTCAAATTGGACATTAATTTGCATTACAGTTGCTATATAGAGGACTCACCATGGTATGGTTTAATGTTCAAAGCAAACTGCAAAGCAGATTGGTATCTCTAAAGAGGTACTGACAATCCCTATTAATATGGACCTTGCCTGTTTTGCAACAAGAAAGAGAACGGACAGTGGAGACAAATTCATGAACCAAAAGACTTTTAAGTGAAGTTAAATATGAATTGCAAGTGATCCAGCCCTTAAACAATGTGACTCAAAGAAACCTTGAACTGTTCACTGTGATACACTCATTAGAATACAACCTGACAATGGAAGTATTGCAAAATGCTCAGCTATGACCTCTTCCAGTTTCTCAAGAGCTAGTCAATACAAAAGCTACAACTGGGAACAAGGAAACAGGAAAAAAGAAGCGGGGATTCTCACAGCAACAGTAATTGCTTTACATGGGACACCCCCAAAACAAAAATTGGGGTCTGCAGGTGCTAGACCATGAGCCCAGTGACAGAAGATGTGCTTGCAGACATCAATGGCAAAATTCTGCTGCAGGGGCTCTGGGATACAATGTCTCAGCAGCTTGTGTGAAAGCTGAGAGTGGAAGGCAGGCTACAGGATTGCACATGGAAGGCCTTCCGGAATAGCGAGGGGGTTGCCAAAGCTTGTAGCTTTCCAGTGCCTTTTCCCTTCCTGCACTAGCTTGGATACTGGTGGAATAATGAGTTGAAGTGCTCCCAGTGACAAGCAGAAGTAACTTGGCTTTCAGGATGCTCATTGTTAGAGGAGATGCTGGTGCCATCCAGCTCAATCAGAACTGACAATAGAACATCCACGAAAGCAAGAGAAAGCACGTCTCCTGTACTGCTAGTTACCCACTGCAGGTTTATTCTACTCTGACACGATCTGCAAGAGAAATGAGTGTCTTTATGCTGTCTCTCAACTGCTCATGAAGAGTTTGAACCTGGAAACCCTTTCGCACTCTGCTCTTCACTTCCAGTGAGTCCAGTGGAGCACAAGACCTGCACTCCCAGACCACAGCCAAAGCTGCAACGTTCCTCTGCTCTTAACTAAATGGAGGTATTCTAAGTGGGAATAAAAAGGGATGACTTTTATTTGCTCACCTTTTGAAAACATTTTAAGAGCTACTCTAGTGAGTTTCTACCCTTTATCTGCATATCAATTATTCATTATTTTCATTAAGGAAAACCAAGCCTTTCTATGCTCATGAGAACGAAAGAAATCTTTGATGTTCTCTCTTTCTCTCTCTCTCTCTCTCTCTGTGTGCCTTACATATTTTCATTTTGAGGTTGTTTTTAATCCGTATATACTGAATTAGGAAATGTGTGAGTTTTATTATCAATGAAACATTAGGGTTTTTTCCCCTCTACTGATTTTTGATAGATTTATGGATCCATAATCATTCACGTCACAGCCTGAGGGAAATGAGGATGGAACAGGATAATAGCCCCTAAATCCCCTCCTCTAAGCACTCAGATCTTTGCTGTCAGCAAGATTAAAACGGCCAACAGCAGTCTTCATGTGTCTATATCCCACACACAGCTTTCACAACAACTGGAGCGTGCCTGGCAGGGAGAAAAATGCAGAACCACCTCTGTGCATGATACTACTGAGATAAAGAAAACAGGATTGCCACCCTTTGTAGTGCTGGGAAGGACTGGTGTTAGTTGCTTGATCAGGTGAATGCAAAGAAGGGAGAAGAGTAAGGAATATTATGTTGCAGCTTAACATGCAGCAAGAGCTTCCTTTCCTGAAGCATAAAGGCAGGGAGGCAGAAGCGCCAAACATCCTCCCACAGCCCAACAAGGAGAAGGATAATGAAGGCATGCATGTAGAAAAGCAGAGTGGTTTTTCTGCTAATGCTCCCTTGAACGCGCAGTCCCTACTGCTACTGGGACCTGAAGGGAATTGTTATTATTATGTGGATGATGAAGATGAGGAAGATGAAGAGAAAGACCAAAGAAAATGGCCAAATGAAGACGCATTTAAGGGAGAAAACAAGGCCTCATCATTCACTCCTTGCTCCCCTGCTCTTTCTGCCAGAGCCAAGGCCACTGCGTCTGCTCCATCCATGCTGAACATCAACGTTGGAGGCCAAAGCTACCGTCTCACCTACCAGGCAGTGGCCATCTATCCCAAGACCCGCCTGGGTCGCCTGGCTACCTCCACTGACCGCCGTTGCCAGCTGGGCCTGTGTGATGACTACGCTGCCCAGGTGGATGAGTATTTCTTTGACCGGGACCCAGCTGTCTTCCAGCTGGTGTACAATTTCTATGCCTCAGGAGTGCTGCGTGTGCGGGATGAGCTGTGCCCCTGGAGCTTCCTGGAGGAGCTGAGCTACTGGGGTGTGCGTCTCAAATACACCCCTCGCTGTTGCCGCATCTGCTTCGAAGAGCGCCGCGATGAGCTGAGTGAACAGCTGAAGGTCCAGCGGGAGCTGCGCTCCCAGGCAGAGGCTGAGGAGAATGAGCAGCTCTTCCACCACATGCGCTACTATGGTCCCCAGCGCTGGCGCCTCTGGAACCTCATGGAGAAGCCCTTCTCCTCTGTCACAGCTAAGGTGATGGCAGTGGCCTCCAGCTTCTTTGTGCTCATCTCTGTGGTGGCCCTGGCACTAAACACAGTGGAGGAGATGCAGCAGGTAGACTGGAAGAGTGGGGATAGCCGGCCTGTCTTGGAGCACATTGAGACCCTATGCATTGCATTCTTCACACTGGAGTACCTACTGCGCTTGGTCTCTACCCCAGACCTGCGCCGCTTTGCCAGCAGCGCCCTCAACGCAGTAGACCTCATTGCCATCCTGCCCCTCTATCTGCAGCTGCTGCTCGAATGCTTTACTGATGATGACCAGCCCCGGGGTCGGGGCTCTCAGCATGAGCACGATATCGAGAAGGTGGGACGGGTGGGCAAGGTAGGACAAGTGCTTCGCATCATGCGCCTCATGCGTATCTTCCGCATCCTCAAGCTGGCCCGCCACTCCACAGGGCTGCGTGCCTTCGGCTTTACCTTGCGCCAGTGCTACCAGCAGGTGGGCTGCCTTTTGCTGTTCATTGCTATGGGGATCTTCGCCTTCTCTGCCATGGTCTATACAGTGGAGCATGATGTCTCCAGTACCAATTTCACCAGCATTCCCCATGCTTGGTGGTGGGCTGCCGTAAGTAAACACTCCTTACCTTGCTGGGTAGTCAGAGACCCAACCCCTCCCTTTCCCTCTCATTCCCTGCTGGAGCTGCTGACAGTCTTTAACACAGGCTCAGATCAGTGAACATCTGCTCTGAATTCTGAGCTTACAGGACATATGCATGCACACACACACACGCATGCACTCATTCACCTCTGTTGGAAGCTTAAATCAAGGCTTAAACAGGCAGACAGTGTTGAAATTTCCATCTCTCCAAATGCAGGAAGTACTTGCACTTCTAAAGAAGAAGTGGGCAAAGAGATGGGAAAAAAAGCATTTCCTCATTTAATGCCATTGTCAGTGTTGTGAGAAACAGAGAAGGGAAAAAGCTATGCATGCATCAGGCTATCTGGTTGCAGGTGAACACAGGATTTTCATCCTTATTCTATTTGCAGACCTTCTATGACCCATCATGCAACTACAAGATGACAAGACATAGTTTATTAACTATTGTCAGGTCACTGAAACTTTAAAAGCAAAAGCTGTCCCAGAGTTCTGGCTGTTAAAAATGCATTAGGACTAACAGTTGTTTTACACAATTGACTGTGTTCTGTTGTGTTGCAGAAGGTGTGTGTATCTATAGTATCCTGGATGAAAACAGGGGGTAACTAGACATCGCAGATGCTGAGGGGAGGCAAAGGGCCCATATCTTGGCCATCCATAACCTTAAGGCTTGTCCTAGTCTATGATCACATGCACTCTGCTTTGCAGCAGTTGATGCTGCCCTCCATAATCCGTGTTTTTGCAGGGCCCCAGGACTGACCCCTGGGCCTGGCTATGGGTCTAGCTCTGTCCCAGTCACTTTTCTGGAGGAAGCAGCCCATGCAAATGGACTGGATAGTCAGAACATCTCATGCTGGTTGATCAGCAAAGACACAGACTGCACCAAGCTGCATATGGGGCCTACAGGACAGTAATCTCAGCCCATCCAAGGTCACTTCTCCCAGCCAGGAGTCCTGGCGCCCACGGTCTGCACTTCTGGTCCAGCAATGGCCAATGAGGTGTGGTGGTTTACCACAATGTTTGTAGTGATTTTTCTGCACATGGCAGAAAAACTGGCCCTACAGACACATGTAGATAGTTATACGCACACATGCATTTATGTACCTGTACTGAAGCTGGGCCACGAAAAGGATGGAAAAATAAGTGAATAAAGGTCCTGTAATATGACCTTCACACATCATCTGCCAGTAATATACAGAGGTTATGAAAATATTTGTGTTTCATACATTGCTAGAATAAAGACATTAGCCTTATGTTTTGTTTTCTGAACATGCAGATTATACACAAAATTTTTAGGGCTCATTTCTGCAAACTGATGACACCATAATCATTTAGATATTCCAAAAGAACTTTTATGACTATATGAAAAAGGCAAATTTAGCTGATTAAGTTTCTTCAAAACAGGAGCTGTAGCATGCACATTGAAAAAAACTATGAATTAAAATATCTGGATCACTCAAATCTTATTAAAATCCAACAGCATTCACAGTCTTGCATATGCAGAAGTAGTACCCCTCCTAAACTGTTATGGGCAATGTATAAGACTATGCCAGTGGAACAGAACCTTATCACAGGATAATGTTTTTCTCCTGGCTGGTAGAGATAAACATCTTGCCTTCATCTCAGTATTTATTTTTGGACATATTTATCCTGTATTATCATTCAAATCCAGTGACTTAATTTCCATTAAAGCAAATGGCTAATCCTTTTTATTCCACAGGAAGCACCAGGTGCATCCTACAAATGTGCTCACCCAGTGCTGTTTCATGCACCCTAATGCTTTCTTCATTTGAAATAACATTTTATTTAGCATGTTAGAGGATGGCAGGCTGCACACCGTGACCTTCCAAAGACTTATTTAGTTATTTATTCTGAAGCCACTTACTGTGGCTAAAGCCACAAAGGCATTACAGTGAAAGTCCTACTGCCTGTGGCTTATTTCTGTCAGAGTTTTAGATTACTGTTTCACAGATACGCACAGTGTGTTGAGACATTGTGGGGAAAAAACCAAAAAATTGCTAAAAAACATATCTTGCACTGACTAGAAAGTGCCAGGTGGCAGAAGTCTGCAAGTTTTACCTGCCAGAGAAAGGTACATTATATTTACTAAATATAAAAATCACAAAAAATAAAGATGTGTACAGTGAAAGTATATAAATTATGAGTTACTTTCTGCTGTTTGGGAGTACATAATTCATATTTAGCATCCCCATAATGAAACATTCATGAATTTTTGAAACCAAATTTCACAATGAAACTACTACGGTACTTGGTGTAGTACTGGGTTCATGACACCGTTCCTTCATATATCCATAGGCTAAAAAGAGAAACTGATGATGGCTGATAAGAAAAAGTCTGCAAAACTATGCATACAATGTGATAGCAAAGGGTACAGAATCATATAAAATGAATACACTAAATACCACCATCCTCACAGAAAATGGCAACAACAATCAAACCCAAAACACTTTAAGCAACCCCCAATGTTTCTTCAAATGGGGAGTCAGCAAAAATTTCCCACCCTGGGTACTCATTTAGCACTATTAATAAATATGCTGGAAGCATACACTGCAAGTAAAAACTTACGGGCTACAGTTCCTTGTAGCATGTAATCATCAAGTGGATTTTATCTAGAATTTTCGAAGTCCTGGATCACTTCTCCCTATAGTGCAAATATTATGAAAATATATTTCACAATCAGCTGGATTTCCATGTGTTTTGCGTTAGGTCCTAAAATATATGTGACAAACAAAGGCAAAACTCAAAATACAACCCACAGAGTAAGCCCCGAATACTGGGTTTTATCACCACACTGGATTTAGAAACAGGACATCTGTTCCAAGTGACATAATGAGGGAGCAGGGTTGCAGCTATCAGTGGATTTGCATGGTCAGGGAGCCACATCTAACTTCTCATTGCAGCCAAGCACACTCACCTTCTGGACTCGTGTGGAATGGTTTAGAAATTCCCTCCACATGTCAAAGCTTCCAAAAATCCTCCTGAATGGTGTCAAACTACTGCCTTTTTTTTACTTCATGAGAGGAAATTTTTTTTTTAAGGTATATTTTCCCTAAGATGCATGGTACAGAAAAGAAAGGCATTAGGGAGCATTTCAGACTTATGATGCAAAGTACAAAACCAGTAACTTTAACATTGTCCCTGATCAGTGAACATATTTGTTCATCTATTTCTTCTCAGCTAACAAGCTGAATGTTGGTTTGCCTGTAGGTCAGCATCTCTACAGTGGGATATGGTGATATGTGTCCAGAAACTCACCTTGGTCGCCTGTTTGCTTTCCTCTGCATTGCTTTTGGAATAATCCTGAATGGCATGCCCATTTCCATCCTCTACAACAAATTTTCAGACTATTACAGCAAGCTGAAGGCCTACGAGTACACTGCTCTCAAGAAAGAAAGAGGGAAGGTCGACTTCACACGGAGAGCCATGAAGAAAATATCTGAGTGCTGTGGAGAAGGTGAACTGACCATTTGTCACAGCAATGATACAGTTTGTGCTTTGGATATTGGGAGGGAACCAAGAAGCTAAAGGAGAAAGAAGAAAAGCAGATCAGCCAAGCTAAGTGAATATAAATTGAGGAGGCCAAAAGTAACAGATGTAGATGGTGAAATCTATTCTGAAGGGGGTTGTTTTCAAAATTAAAAAGGCTCAGATTAAAACAACAGGGTTTTTTAACTTTGCTAGATAGTGAGCAGAACTAAGGTGCTCATCAACACTCTCAAATTACCTTCTTCAGATTAACCACACAGAAACTCTGAAGTAAACCTACATGAAGATCTAGGCCCCTGCTACTGATTAGACTGCAAATAAAGACCGACCATAATTGTACCAAAGGGAAAAAAATTGCTGCCATTAAGGATCAGCCACCTTGCTGCTGTCAAGGCAGTCTCAAAAATTAAATAAATAGGATACCCAATATACTGATTGCATTGCTTAAACTGGTTTCTCATCAGCTTTCAAATCCAGGAAAACAGACTATAGCACTTACCTAAATATTAGCAGCAGCTATATACCTTAAGATTTTGCTTCTGTTTCCACTGTCAGAGAGCTACACTTCACTGTCCCAATTTTATTTTTCAAATGCAGCCCTGCAAATTATTCCCATTTTTGTGCCTAAGCAAACAATACACTGCTTCTAGCATTCCCTCCACCACCACCCTCATCTTTCATTATGACAAGAAATAGTGAAGAATTCTGGAGTCTGAGTTGATAAATCTCGTGAATTAATTCTGAAAATATTTCCAAACACAAATCTTTTTAGGTATAGTATTTAATGTATCTACTTATTGAATTGTTAGAATAATAGGCCTGTCATGGTACAGAAGTGTTAAAGCAACATTTAAAAAATAAATTAAATATGTAATGGATAGTATTTCATAAAGACTGTTGATCACAAAGGATCTTATCAGCACTTATCTGTAAAAAATTTAAAACATAGTTTAAAGTCAAAAAACTTTGTCTGGTACATACAGCCATTAGGAACATAACCCTGCTACTTTAGCTCACCCTCAAGGTTACCTTATGTCCTAAGATTCAGTCTTCTTGTACAGCTGGATGCAACAGCTAACTTCTCTAAACTCACCCCAAAACCAACATAACAAATAAAACCAACACCTAAGTGGAATCACAGTTTTATATTTTACTGAACAGTGTATCAGGAGTATTCTTTTTACATAAGAGTCACCATACCAGTTTAGAAATAGTAATCTGAATAACAGATCTGAAAGAAAAATTGCTTATTGATAATCAGATACAAAGAGCCTTAAGAAAAAAGGTGTAATAAAAAGGAGCAATGGTAACAATCACCGATATGACCCATGGCTGTTACTCAGCAGCACACCTGTTGCAAAGCCTCCTGAAGAGAGAGATGCATTACAAAACTCTTGAACTCTCACACTGTGTCTGTGCTGCCCTGTTGAATGCAAATGGCTGCATTCAAATCTCAGGACCACATGGGAGACAATGGTGTGTAGCTCACCCTGGGACAGATAAGGGTGAAAATGTTCATTAATTTTGCTATGTCCATGCAAATTGTGTCATGTAGAGGGACATTCCTCCTTTCAGTGTTGAGCAGGTAATGAATTAGTAACCAGCTTGCTCTTCTCATTCTCTGCCTCCAGAAAAACATATTATAAGCCCATCTGTCATTTTGTTCTTCAGGAATGACAGTCAGCACATTGTGTGCTGATCAGCTCTGTTAAAAGCTAAACCGTGTCTTTAAGGCAGAGCTGAGCCCTGCGAGGTCAACGTGATAGATATTTGTTGTTCAGAACTGCACACAATGTAGCAGGCACAATCCTGGCACTCACAGAGAAGAATAGCTGCTTTACTTTGGCTCTATGGATGGTATGAATTTGCATAGCAACAACAGGACAAGAAGCTTCCGGAAACCACAGTAAACCACTTACTGCAGCTCAGTGAGGTGGCAGGCTACAAGCATGCAAAAACACAATTATGCTGTTTTTAAAACATGCAGCTGAGGACAGATCCCTTAAAAGAACTTAAAACCAGGTGATTACTCCACTTTCCAGCATACAGGATACTTTAATTCCTTTGCTGAAGGAATGCATACTTGCATGACCACACAGATGGGATGCAGATGCTCAACCCTGCATGGCAGGCTCAGAAGCCTCTTGCTACCTACCAAAACTCAAAGCATGAGCCATTACTCTGCTGATACTGGACTTTTTCACAGCCTCAGACGTGACAAGAGATCACTAGTCTCATTTTCCACTATATTTTGTAGGACAGGTAAGGCAATAGGCTTTCCACATGAAGCATGAACAGAAGAAAAAGGATTTTTCTTCTTTTTTAATCAGGAGTCAGAATTGAATGTCCTTGGCAAGTGCTTTCTTATCTGTCCAACAAGATTTTAATGCACAAGTCCCATAGAACAGTTATAACCATTCAAATATAGCTTGGAGAGGGTCTCCTGTACCCCTCTATCTGAATCATATTCCACTTTGCACCAGGTAAATAATGGCCGATAAGGTGACAGTAAAAGAAAGACTGTAGAGCTTGGTGTTTCCAGCACTCAGCTGGGTGGAAAGGTGTGGGCCACAGACTTTGCTTTAACATAAAAGCTATGAAAGTAGCCTGACCAAGCAGCAAAATTTTTCCAAACTCCCAGTCTCCCTCAGCCCAAGGAATTTTTAGTTTACAGCTTTGGTCTGGAAGAACTCCAGAGTCAGTCCCCGCACACTACAGCCACATGAAGGTAAAGCTCTTTGAGAACCCTATTGCCTCAAGGCTACGGACCAACACACTGCCAGACAGGGGGCAGAATGACTTCTCTCCCCTCAGAAGAAGACATTGTAACCAGTACCACCAGGTTCAGTCTGGGTGCACTGAGCACCAAGGTCATCACACTTTGGCCAGTTCAGCTTACCCAGCAGCTGCCACATTCTCTTTTTCCTCAATGCACTTTGCCCCCTCATCCCTCTGCCATCCAGACACACTCTCCCACTAATGGCAGCTTTGGTACGATCTTGATTGCGCCATGCACTGACTCAATAAACAAACGTGACTGTTTGGGGAAGTGGAGGTAGATTTTCACTTGATTCATGACAAACCTCAATGCTGAGAGCTCTGATTAACACCTAAACTTGGCACAAGATACATGGTAGAAGTGTGCAGTCTGGAGGACAGACCTCTGGCTATGAAACACTAAGCACAAGACTACATAAAGTTCCTGGGTCTGACATTGTAATTACCTAACTTCCCTGCCCTGCTGCACTGAGGAGGTAAATAGGTGCTTAGTGAAGTAAAGCACTTTCCAGAAAACCGGAAGTTAGGGCTCAGCTGGGTTTTTTCCAGTCAAAGACTCATCATTTTCTTCTCTGGATTATCTTATGCAGCTTTCTGCCTTGCTGCTTAACTGATCTTATTTTATGGGTGACAAGCCTCAGTGTACATCTCAGCAGAAAAGGGTATGCCTGAAGCTGAGGTATGACTACACCAATCAGACATTGCCTGGATTGCTTCAAGTTCTGTCAGTGCCAGCACTTTCTGTGTGGATGATCCTCTCATAAAGTCCTCTCTTGCTGTGAGAGCCTATCTGAGGCTCATACTATACAAAGTGGACCTCCAGCCAGCTCAGAGGGAGGAGTGAATTCATATTCCCACAGAACAAACTTCTGAAAACCTGTCGAGGCGGTGCAAAACCAGCCAGTTTTGAAATGGGACGCAGAAGTTTGACATTTTTTCTTTACACAATGTTTCCTGCTGAGAAGGCCTGAGTTAATTTATTCTGCTACATTCACTGAGACCCTTAATGGTATGGTCTCTGGCCCTAAATTACTCAAAGGAAAGAGTCCTATAACAACATCCAAAACCAGTGCAGAAGTTAAGATTGTCTTGGTTACCTGAATGCCATAGGGCTTTGACAAGCAAAAGGTTTCAAAATAGCACATCAAGGGAAAATATTAAACACAACAAAGATGGGCAATACTATTAAAGTAGCTAAGTCTTGTTTTATGAGATGCAAATTTGTCGTAACAGGTTTAGGGAAATAGGGTGAAGGATTCTCAAATCACTGAGAAATTAAAAATCTCTCAGAATATGGCCATGCTGAAGCCTTCTATTTTAACTAATTGCAGATATTAATGAGACCCAGAGGGAGAAGGAAAATATGTTCTATCATTATGTTGCACTACAGACTTAAGTAAACATGCTGTCTCTGTTACATAAAGAAACAGTTTATCTGGATAGCCTGCGTTCATTTTAGGAGACCCAAGTATCATTTCTTCTACTTAATTCAGGCCTGGAACTTAGTGTGGGGGGGGGGGGGG
>JAWWEV010000095.1:44958412-44987807 GCA_035583235.1 Hafferia zeledoni | reverse complement strand
GAAAAAAAAGAAAAGAAAAAAAAAGAAAAGAAAAAGCGGGGAAAAAAGAAAGAAAATTTTAAAAAAGGTGAAGAGAAAAAAAAAAGGTGGGGGTGGTAGAAATCTAGTCCGCCCCTACATGAGACAGTGGAAAGAATTCAAATTAGAAATTTCTCCTGCACAAATCCTTGTCTTAGTAGAACATCATTTTTTCAATTCAGTTCAGCAGCTGTTAGCTTTTCTTATTTAGAAAGATAGCAATTAAAGGGGTAGCTACAGTAAACCACAGATTAATAGGCATCTGGTACTACTCCCAGGCTTCTAAGACAAATAGTAATATTCAGTCTTTAAATATGTAAAATTTTAAAGATATCAACTCAGAATACTTCAAAGCTTTTGAAGAAAAATAATGACTGTCAATAAGACTAGGAAAGAAAAATTTCAACTGTTTAGAATATAGCTTTATATTATGTAAAAATATGCCTGTTGACTATTACAAGACCTTTATTGACCTCTTTATTTGGTAGAATAGAAATTACATGCCATTTGACTGTAATCCAGCTCTTTATCTAGGACTGAAAAAGGGAAAGGTCAGAAGTACTACTTTCTATGTACTTAGGTAATTTAATGGAAATATTATGAGAAAAATTAAATCTTTCTACGAGTAGGTCCTGCAAAAGATATTATTGAGGTTTTTAAATAAAACTTGGCAGAGTCTAATTCTACTGTATAAAATTACTCTGTACTGTCATTCTAACTTCTGAAGTGGATTTGCTCCATTTATAAGCAAAAGAACTTGATCAGTATTAATCACCAGACAAGCAAGTACCATACTATAAAGTCAGTCTTTTGCTAACACTTAATAACTGTTTTTCAGGCCATCACGTGCACAGGCAACACTCTTTCCTTTACCAGTTCTGGCAGAGGCTGGGGGGTGGATAGGTGGATGAAAACGACACAGAATGACGGACAACAACAACAACACAGGATGACAGACAACACAGCAAGCCAAAACCAAAACCAAAACAAAACCCAAACCCAAACCCAGTAAGTTCCATAAACTTGGGAAATCACGGCAGGTTGTGACAGCACCTCCTGCTGTGATGGGGGACTCCTGTTGTGATGGGTGGGTCCCCTTGTGGGAAATACAGTCCCTCGCACAGAAAATTGTTGACTGCTGCCACTCAGAGGTTACCGGCTGCCATATTCCCCTTTTCCTCAAAAATATCTGGTGCCTGCTACCTGCTGTGTTAGCTAGCTCTGCTGCATCTTTCTTAGGTACAGAGTGTACCTACGTCTGGAGTCTTGTCACCAACGGTGAAATGTTCACAGTAACATAAAAGTTCAACCATTTTGAATTCTTTGGAAGAGAAATAATTCAGAAATATCTCAAACACGTCTTTAAACTGGTACTACCTGTTCATTTCCCTGCCCATTATCACAAGATACGGAATTTGAAAGAGGTTCCAAAAATATTTTAACCTGTTAAGACAAACAGAGGAAAAAAAACATGAAAAAACACATGGCATCCATTTGTGAGCCTCTGAAAGCATTTCAATCACTTCAACCAGTACAGCCCTCGACAAATCTTTAATAAAAGAGAAAAATCACAGACACAAAATGTTAAATTGGGCATATGCAAGGAATTACTGCTGCTAACTGAGTTTAATCCATATATTTTCCACTTCACAGCCATCAGTGACTTTCTCTTCCCTCAATCCCTCCCCATAGTACAGCCTGTAAATACAAGCCGGTTAGAGCTCTTGCATACATTCAAGAGAAAAAAATGTCAAGAAAACCTTGAACTGCTGAAATTTGCAACTACAGGGATGGGAGAAAAGGTGGAGGACCCAGTTATGATAGAACAGCATTATTACACAGCAGTGCTTTCCAGGAATGCTTCTTTCTTTCTTTGTTAGATGATGAATAGAACGGTACCTACCATTTATAGATCTTATAAAATATTCCATGTCCTAAAAGTCAAGGGTTTCAAAACAAGAAGGGGCACAAAAAACAGAAGGGGCTTTAAACAACACAAACCTTATTAAAGAAGAAAGAAAATTCAATTTACATAATGGAGTATATAAGGGAGCAAATCAATGCAAGACTTTTAAATCCCAAGAAGACAGGGAAACTGACGGAAGAATAATTTGGTTAAGCATAACTAAACTTCTTGTTTTTAGAAAGCAGATGAGGAATGTTGTACACACTAGTGAGGCAAAATAGAGGGGGCTTGAGAATGACCTTGAATTTGACAATGCCAACTGTCTAATGGACAGTACAGACCTCTACCAAGAAACCAGAAGGTAACCTGTCTTAATGCAATCAGCACTTGCATGAATCTGTTTTAAAGATGTAAGAAATTAAAAACCCCTTACTTCTAATGTTTGATTAGGACCATTTAATTTTTTAGACACAACACAGGAATAGTGAGAACACACGGTAGAACCCCTAAAGTACCAAAGAGTGTGCATACATGGATAGGGCGTTGTGTCCATTCCAACAGGTCTACAACCCAACTGAGTAAGAGATGGACAGGAGTAAGACAGAACATCTCACAGCTTATGGGTCACAGTCTGCCTGCAATATGTATACTGTCTCAAAATATTCCCCCACTATTTCCAGCTAAGTCAATCATTCTGCATTTTCTGCTGACCCCACTTTTTCTTCAATTCTAAACCCAGAAAAAAACTCAGAGTCATTATGTATGTGCTTTTGAAGAAAAGGTAAGCTGGTGGAGAGACAGTGGAAAAGCAAACAGTGCTTGCTCTTGGTAGACCCTGCTGTCTGCAGCAAAGGGAAAAGCTGCTTCTTCTGTACCTTAAACAAAGAGTTATTAAGGTGCAACAATACCTTTCTGTATGCCTCTATTTTCAAGCTAATGGAAAATACACATTACTATCAAGGTAATGGGTCCTCTGTCTTCTAAGAATGAAAAATAAAACAATCATCACCACCTTTTCTGTCCTAGACTGTCCCAGCATACACAATGACTAAACACTGGTAGTTCACCCTCCAACTTCTACCATGTAAAGTGAGAGGTGTTGACTCTGGATGGCCATGGTGCACAGTCAACTTCACCCCTGGATAATGGCTTTAAAACAAATGTCCCTTAAGTGCTGGCACAGCCTTTCTTCTGAGCAAGTAGCTGACACAACCACTTGATGCATGTGCACTTCTGTCATCTTCCTGGCAATACAAAAACTACCGCTAGCTGTATTTAACATGCTGGCATTAATTTGAGCAGTTTAGATAATCTAAAGTAGGCACAAGTCCTTGCCAAGTATATTTCAAACAAAATTAAAAGGACACACTTAAAAAAAAATCAAAATCTTTTTTGTTTCAGAATCTTTTAAACAATTTACATCTCAGCCTTCACATAGCCACACAGGCCCTCAGCACACCAGGACAGAAATGGCACTGCATTCAACCAGCTTTTTCAGTGCAAAAAAAATAGTTCACACTCTGACGTACCTTAAGCCACTGAAACAATCTTTTGCTCTTCACATAACCTGCTTTTCCTCTCCTTCCATTAAGCTATTTCAGAACTTGGTTTCAACTGACATTAAAGACACAACTTAATAGTAAAACTTACTTTCTATCCCTGGTAGGAAAATAGTGCTGTCTACAGCATAACCTTAATTCATGCCTACTTAATCAAGAGTGGCAATTTCTCAGTTTGTGGTAAGGAAAATTAGTGGTCAGTCACTCCAAATTACTACATGTAACTTAAAATAAACAATATATGCAGACTCAAAAATCTGAATAAACTGACCAGTACACATCCAGTTAAAGCAACTGCAATTAAAGCACATAACAAATGCATCCCATCAAATCCATGTAAGCAAACATTTACAAGGTTTTTTGCTATTCAGTTTTTAGCACTCTCTCTGGCTATGACTTATTTTCTCTGTTCCCTGTAGTCTTCAATTGCAAGATTTTAAGCATTAATTTATTCCCCTCAGTAATCCAAAAATTGGGAAGGGCTGTATCAGATTTTTTTCTGCTGTTTTATTCTGCCAATAACTATTCAGTCAAAAATCTGTTACATATTTTGTTCAGGTTGGGTTTTTTGGCAGTAACTAAGACTTCTTTAGAAACAGTTCACTACAGTTTAAATTCATTATCTGTTGCTAATTAAAACAATCTGTTTTATTGTCATGAAAGAAAATCCTATTACAGAACTAATGAGCTGCAATCTTCAGTAACTGAGAGCATGCGTTTACAAGCAGGAACACTTACTGCCAGTGTCAGTCAGGTGCTGGAATTTAGTACCTTTCCTAGATCTATATGCTTAAGTGTATAGAGTTCAAAGCAATGAAATGCACTATTCCATCTTAGTAAGTAATCTCTTTCTTCTTACTGATTCTGTCTGCGGGCAATATTTGTTAGTACAAAAAAATGACAAGACACTCAAATAGGCAAATTTATAAAAATAATCATAAACCCAATTGTAATTCATAGTTCACTTAGGTTACTTTGAGCAGTACCGAAATGGTATAGTTAGGAAAAGGGTTTCTAACGCTGTTTGTATCCATCTGTTGATTTACTGAAACTTTGCTGACTGTGCTCCCCTCTAATTCCACCTAAGCTTACGAGTAATTGTAACTACTGAAAGGTTAATCCCAATTAGACCTGACCGGCACTGGCACTAAGAGTTCTGGCTTGTAAACACATGCTCTCAGTTACTGAAGATGGCAGCTCATTAGTTTCTGTAACAGGACTTTCTTTTGACAACAAAATGGATCGTTTTAATCAGCAACAGATAGTGAATTTAAACCACAATGAACTGTTTCTAAAGAAGTCTGTTACTGCCAAAAAAATCAATCTGAACAAAACATGCAACAGATTTATGCTGAATAATTAGAGAATTACAGAATCACAGAATGGGTCAGGTTGGAAGGGACCACAGTGAGTCATCTGGTCTGACCACCCTGCTCAAGTAGGGTCATCCCAGAGCACGTGGCACGAGATTGCATCCAGATGGTTCTTGGGTATCTCCAGTGAGGGATACTCCACAAACTCTCTGAACAATCTGTTACACTGCTCAGTCACCTGCGCAGTAAAGCAGCTCTTCCTCATGTTCAGGTGGAATTTCAGTGCATCAGTTTCTGCCCTTTGACTCTTCTATTGCCTGGCACCACTGAGAAGAGCCTGCCTCCATCCTCTTGACAACTTCCCTTCAGATACTGCTAAGACATTGGCGACATCCCATTTCAGTTGTCTCGTCTTGAGGCTGAACAAACTCAGCTTCTTCAACCTTTCCTCATAAGAACAACTTTGTAGCTTTAATTCGTGGTAGAAAAAATAGGGAGCAGAAAAAGAATTATACAGCCCTTCTCAATTTTTGCATTATTGAGGGAAATAATGCAAACTTTACAATCTGGCACAGATATACTTCCAATCAAGAGGATTACAGGGAACAATGACAGCAAGTCATAGCTAGAGAAGGTGTTAAATTGAATAGCAAAGAGCTATGTAAGAAACTGCTTACAAGGATGTGACGTGATACTTTGACTGTGTGCTTTATTGTCAGGGCCATACAGGTGCTCCCTAGGGAATCTCATGCAAGTATGCAAGTCTGAGTCTCAAACTGGGTAATCTGATTGTGATGGGTGCTGAGCACTGTGGTTCCCAATGCACTGCAGGAGTAGTGGCATATCACCATGACTTCTGTCAATAAACAACAATGTAGGAAACCGATTTCAAGTAAGTAAAATACAGGAAAAGAGGCCAGTTTTACTTAACCACTGGCAACACTCCAATAGTTGTATTGTAATTTATCTTGAGGAAGCCATATCTTAGTAGAAGTAATGGCTAACTATCTGCTATTAAAAATGAAGCCACATCTTATCAAGCCAAACAGTAGAGAAAGCCTCCTGCCATTGGAGATTTAATTAACTGGTCTGTCTGTCTGGATCAGCCTATCACCATGGCATTGCACACTAGCAGGGTGGGTGTTCCATGAATGCCCTACCAAGAAAGTTTCAGATTCTTTTCTAAAAGGAGAAAATAAAGTATTGGCTTGATTTTTCTTAATCAAAATTGGGTACAGGAGAAATCAATAAGCTACTTATTTGATATAATGCAGAAGTAAATTCATCCCTCTCCCATTACAACGAAAAAACTCAGATTTATGAGGGCTTAAAAGTATGTTTGTCTCAGAGGACTTGAGTGAAAAAAAATCAAACTCTGGTCTATTGTAATAGTCAGCTGCTCCTTCAGGACCTTCTCTGAAAAATGTCAGACACTATTTTCATTCTGTTTTTGTCAGTTCCCAAGGATGATGGCCTCCAGCACAGGTAAGAATGGGACATTAATTGGCTTCCTGTTTTGTTTTTTTTGAGGAAGCCAGGAGGGAAGGGGATTAAGTACAAGTGTATTTGCTGTACACAGTATTTCCACAACAGATGCTTGTGTTTCTGTGGTAACTATGACAACATGCACGCAAATTTTAACATGATTCAAAATATTTTTGACCAAGTTATCAGAAAAGATTTAACTTCTTGATTATGTGATTCCACTAGCTCTTAAATCTTCTTGAGATGTCAATCTCTGAGAACAATCCTTGACTGTGCACAACAGAATGAGTACAATGACAAGTTGTTTTAGAAATTATTTATTATACAAATGCATACACTGCTTCTTACAAAACCATGGTGCAAAATCTTACCAAATCTCACTTGATTGCATTGATGTAAATAATCATTTTAGCTTCATTTACATTAGGAAGTCAGTTTCTCCAGTAATGCTTCTATTCCTTTTACATTTTTATTCTGTTTCAGCTTTGGGATGAGCTTTTTCAGTCCTTTTTTGACTGTATTTGCCACTTTTTCATCAGTGCTCCGGAGAAGGCTACAAGAAACGAAAATATGCAGAAAGTCAAAAGTCAGCATGTAGGTCATAGGAAAAGAAGCTGTCTGTGTAAAGGAACAGTACCTATTTAGGAAGAATATAGTTCAGGCCAGATTGTTACTTCCTATTATAAAAAGACAAAAACCCAGAAAATTCTAGAAGGTACAAAACACCAAGTGAGAACATAAACAAATGATGAATCAGTCTGCAGGGAACTAACAATCCCTGTGCAAAGAACGTTCAAATGCTGTGTCAGATCAGGTTGCTCAGGGCTTTACCCACTCCTGGCTTGAAACCTTCCAGGCTGGAGACAGCCTAAACTCCCTGGCCTCCAGCCCCACTGCTGGACCATCCCCTGAGGGAAAACACTTCTTCTTAACTTCAGCTTGAGTCTCTTTTGTTTCAGCTTGTGCCACTGCCTCTTGCCCTCTATTCACAAATGCACTGTTGTGAAGGGACCAGCTCTCCTCCATCCTCCCCCACCAGTGCTAGGGCTGCTGCTGGGTGCCCACAAGCTGCCCCTTCTTCCAGAAGAAATAGCCTTGGCCTCACAGCCTTTCCTCCCAGGCCAAGGGATCCACCCCATGACTAGGCTGGTCACCCTCCATTAAACTCACTCCAGTTGTTGATACCTTTCTTATAACCGAAGTGCTAAAACCAGATGCAGTGATGCACATCTAATACATATCAAGTACCTTCACTATTCTACTTCCATGCTGCATTTAGTGCAGGACTACAGAGCCTTATCAGTCCTGTTCTTTTTTAAGATACTCCTTTTGGAAAACAAACCAGATTTTCCAGATACCGCTCTTCCTCAGAAACAAGGAAAGTTATCATAAGCTGTAAAATACTACAAGAAAAAGCTTTTGCACTATCCTGACCTTGGTAGTGACAGTCCTCCTCCCCTGCTTCAGTTAACAGTGAGATGCTCTTGCATTGTAATACAAAATCAATAGAGCTAATGGCACACCTAATTTGCTATTTCAAAATGATGAGTGAACGCTGTCTAAAATAATGTTTCTTCTCCAGCCAATGTGTGCAAACCATGTGTGCAAATCAGAATTGCAAGTCTGACATGCAAATAAAATAAGACTGGAAACAAACTCTAACATCCATATGCTGGTATGTAGCAGGCTGCAGGATACTACAAGTCCTCACAATCCCTAGGATTCTTACAAGTGGCTCCCAAATTTGCAGCTACCTAAAAGCTTGTTTCTTGGCCACTTTTTAAACAAGGATTAGACATGTCAAACTGAACAAAGTAAGACACAAAGGAATTAACATAGCTTAATATGAGATTTAAATTTTGTCTCCTTTAGCACTCCGAATCCTGTGCCAGATGGCAACACTATAGGCACTAAAGCATGGGGTCTCCATCTGACAACACCACTACTTTCAGCTACTTCATTCCTAGATTTTATGACTAGACTAACAACTTTCAGCAGCAAATTCTGTTACACTTTTAGGTATAACAGGACTATTTAATCAACATGCCTTCTTTAAAACTGAACTCAACACAGGTGAGAGCAATACTTTCTCATCTTTTCTGTGAGTCATGTACCCGTGGTAACAGCAAGAAAGTCAAGAGCATTGACAAAGGATATGCTGGTAATTAACACAGAGAGGCACACATGGTTTACTCACCACCAGGGATAATGAGCACACAAAGTGGCAAGACATTCTGGACTTCATTTTATGTACTTCTAAAAATGAATTTCATCTGCTGACAGCTATACATGTGCAGCTGCTTTCAAACTCTTAATATCCACGGGTATTTCAAAACATCATTCTTCATACAGAACATCTGCATGTCTGATAAGACCCAAACAGTGAATATAGTGGTGGGGTTTAAAATTATTTTTCTGAAGGTTCTTATAAGACCTAGAAAGCTGGCACCTATGTATTTTGTGGATATAAAATATAACTTCTACAGGTTACAAGAATAATACGTGGAGGTCAGTAAGACATGTGATAAAGTATGTTCTTGTCCATTTTCTACTCTGATGTAACACACCATTTACAAATTAAAAAGTACACAGAAGAGGTCAGATATAGGAAAGTAAGTAAGACTTGCATCCATGACATTTAAGTATTTACAACACTAGGATGGACAGTAAGCTTGCAGGGGGTCCTCTGGTCACCTTAGGACTCCACAAGCTAGTAGCAGGTCAGAGCCAGGCCCCAGATTTTCTTTTAAAAATCGAATTAAACCTAGTAGGGCAAGGAAAGGAGAAGGTCCAGATTGTACCAGGTAACTAAGAAGTCAAGCACGTGCAATGACTGCTTGTAACTGACAAATAATGACTAGAGAGCCAAAAATCTTCAAATGGACTGAGTGAGTTTCAGATTTGCATGTGTGTCTGACAGATGGCTTCTGAAAGCCAGCAACAAAACTAAGTCAATCATGGCTTCACAGAGAACTGGCATAGTCTGAAAACTACATTTTTCTGAGGGATCTGAGGTCCTTCATGACAAAAGTAGTATCTGGTTTTTTTAAATGAGGTTTTTAAAAACTAATGTTAAAAAACCCCTGCAGTAACTATCTACACCAGACTAAAATAAATTTATTATGAATTTCTTACTGCTGTACAATTTAGGTAATTTCTTGACTTCAGTTAAACAAAAACACCATTAATTACTACAAGTTTGTGAGGTAAGCAGGTGTCATGAAGTGGAACAAAAGGAGCTGGTTATGTGGTCTCAGCTGCCCAATAAAAGGACTTCACGCCTAAAAAATCATCTAGAGAAGTTCAGTCTACAAGATATTCAGAGTTAAGTGAAAGAAACAAAAAACGTAAGAACAAAATTTCAGCAAACAAACAAAGACTCTACAATATATTTTTTTTATCTTTCCTGTAAGTTTAAGTACTGGTAAAAATACTGCCAGGCTGGGAGATAAGCTCCCCTGCTTGGTAAAAAAGGATGCTTGTCCAAGTCCCACCTTGTAGTGACATGAGTAATAGCAGAGAAGGAGAAGGACTGCCACTCCTCACAGACTTTTCTATAAAATACACCACTGCTGTGCTGGTTTTTTCTAATAAGCAATTAATATTTTTCTGTTTAACTTTCAAGTTTTCAAAGCCTATTCAAAAACTATTGTCACAGCAATCACCACATAGTTATTAAAGTGCTAAATATGAAAAAAAATCTATTCATTTACTTTTACTTGGAAAATATAAACAGCTTAGGACACAGACCAGCAACACCACATTACATAAATCTGTAATCTTTTCAGCCTTGAGTTAAATGAAAAAAGTCCAAGCCAGCGAAAAAGCCTTTCTAACATAACTCCACCAAACATCTGTATGCAGAATCAGTAACTTAAAGGCATTAGATCAATTACTGCATTGAAAAAGGCCTGTTACAAGAGGCAAAGAAAGAGTATTATCATTTTGGCAGCTGAATAATCTTAACAGCCAGCTAAATGACTATTATTAAGATGTTGTGTAAGTGGCTTTGTGTATCTGGATTGCAACTACTCTTCTACTAACAATTCTTCTCACTAGTGATCCAAATAATAATGACTAAACAAAGTTAGAATTAACAACAGCAGTAAAAATGCCTTTTGATTCACATCTTGCAAAAGAGCAAGAACATCAAAGTAACCCTACTCTAAACTCATAAAGAGCAGTGAGGAGTCTAAAGTAACTTTAGCAGAGAGAAAAATGGAGCAGAAAAAGAAAGAGCAGAGGATTTATTTTTCAAAATGATGTTGTCTGTTTGAATTGTTTGCTGATTTTGGTTCAGTGAAAGTCTTTACAAGCAGCCAGAAGTGCAAGAGAAGGTCTGGAACACAAACCACACACTCCAGGTTAAAGGCAAAACCTTGTGTTTTGATGACCTGATACTGACAGGAAGATACAAAGTGAAAGCAGTGGTGATTAACACAGCTGTTCATGTTCAATGAAACAAAATGGTAATATTAATCTGATTCCTGTGGAGTATTTTTCATCTCACTGCTTGTGTGGTTTGCTGCACCAAAGTCATGAGCCAGTTAGCTCATCATAAGCCTTTGCATAGTCTGTTCTTAGGTATGGTCTCTCCTAAACACTTCTTTACTTTAGTGTCAGAAAACTTTAGGCTTTGTAGTTAAGGCAGCAACACAAAGCAATAACTTACCAAAACAAAACAAACAAATCACAACAATTTCCAGATTCTTCTGTCCTGCCACCAGTCCCACGTATTTCAGAGAAAATTATTTTAATTTAGCTATTTGTGGACTGTTCTTTCGAGAATTTTGTGCTTGTAAAGCAAGACACAGTAGGCACAATTTTAAAAATAAATTTGATTTTTAATTTTCAGATTTTCAGACTATTACTATGTCCTAGTACTACAAAAGACCAAGCTCAAGAAAACTCTGGCTTGAATTTTTCCATTTCCCTGTTCCATTGGAGACTGGTCAGTTGCACAAAATAACAGTACATATTGAATGTCATTTTGTTGGTAGAAATTTCAAGTGATGTTCTCTTAGCTGTTTAAGAAATTAACACTGTAATCTAATCAGAAGTGGCCATGTGTCTTACATACCAACACAGAATAATGGCACCTCGATTTACTTCTGCCCAGGTCTTCAGATTCTCAATACCAACCCGTTCCACCAGTGTTCTTCCAAAGCAAACTGTAAAATTTCAGAAAGAGGTAGGGAGAGAAAAAAAAATGAGACAGTATCTTTATACAAAGAAGCCTGATGAAGTTCTTTCTATTTGTGATTTAATCAAAGTTTTTAGTCACCAAGTATTCACAAAGTTCTGCTCCCTCAAAATACTTGACTGTTCAATGAAATGCATGCCTTTAGAGATGTTAGACTAATTCCAAGTACTGCTTGAAATTTGTTAGACAACAGCAGCACTGTGTGACAGTTTACTAATATACAGCATGCAAACTTGTTTATTTTTTAAAAGGGTGTGAAAGGCTATTAATGTCTTTAAAGAAGGCATCCACTCCAAAGAAAGAGCTTGACAAGAATCACAGAATCCTTTTGGTTGAAAAGAGCATTATATGCAATCTACTAAATACATAGACACCTCTGTTAAAAGGTGTGTGACTCTACAACTGAAGGAAAAGAATTTGCACAGAAGTTACTTAAAATTTCAGAGCTAATCCTTTATTGATTAAAACCCCTCTCCCCTCCAGAAACTTTGTTTCTTTCAGCTATACTGATGCTCCAGGGCTCTGTTTCTTCACTGGCTTTGAAATCCTATGTTGACTTGCAGACTCATTACAATAATGACACATGCAAAACAAAGAATTTAGGCTGACCTCAAGTTCTCAGCTAGATTTGAAGAACTGAACTTCATAAAAACCCTTCTTACAATTTGTATGCTGAGAAAACTTATAAGGGCAAAAAGCCCCAACAAACTCCAACCACTAAACAAACACTGAAGCTACTTTTCATGTCACTTTAGATCTGAATTCCACCTGAAGATAGATCAGATTTTATACAACTTGCTCCCCATGTAATAACAATTGCTTGGGTTTTCATGGAAATTCAATAAAGTCAGAGCAACGATTCTGAATGGCACTTTTTGGAGGAAACCAAAGGGCACAATATGTGCTTAAACTGGGAACTGTACAATGCTATCAGAAATAAATCCAGATTACGATCACCCTCTCAGTTAGGCTAGTCTCTGAAAGACTCATAAAACTTCGCCTTTGCACATTTTAACCATCCATTTGAGAAACAGAAAAACAGCCTCTTTTCAGAAACATTTTATAAAGTGTAACTAACATTTTTAAAAGGAAATGGTGGCTACCTGAATGTAGCAAGAAAAATTCTTTATTTCTTTTCAACAAGGTCTGATAATTGTACACAGGAAAACCTCCACTATATCGAAAGAAATTCCCTCAGATTATACTTTGCCACTCACCCCCTTTTATTTTTTGAGGGTTTTGTATGAGAAAAAGAAATCAGTATTAGGATAGGGTGATTCACACAAGATTTTAGTTATGTAATAAAACAAAAGCTAAATTAAGATGAGAACATCTGTGCCAAATATCTGCCTTATGGGACATAAACTAGTAACGTTGTCCTACTTTTGTGCATGAATTATTGTAATAATAGTTACAAAGCATTGACCCAGCAGCACTAATGAACACAGTAAAGATGACAGTTTGGCTCATGAGCACTAATGAAAGAGGGATTCCTGTCAGAAAGACTTCACTGTTTCTATTATTATACTTTAAACTTTTATGCAATTAAGCAAAGCTATCAACACATTTTAAGAATAGAAATGAACTCCATCCCAAACACTACTTGTGTTACAGAAAAAGCAACATATCCTTAGCATTGTTTGTATAGCAGCTCACAACAGCAAAAAGATGGAAGCAATAATGTCAAATTTTCCATATACTTCTATACTAAAAAAATACAAATGCAAAAATCTTATTTTAGGTCAGATAACTAATTACTCTAAAGTCAATTCGACCAAATAAAGATGAATTTCCAACATACCTTCTTTGCCACTCTCTCTCATTTTTTCATCTTGCTCTATTAACCATTTCAACACTAGATGTCCTGCTGGATGTTCTGCAATGTGAAGCTTTAAGGGGAATAGACAAACCAAAACAAAACCCAATTATTTAGTAATGATATTTCAAAATGCAGTTACATGTCTGGCCATAAATATTTCTGCTTGATTTATTCATTCTGCCATCAGACACCACATCACACTGATTCATTCAGTCATCACCTACACAAATATCAACAAGTTTGATGCAAGTTTCTGAGTACTTATTCAAACTCACCAGTTTAATTTTTACCATCTTCCCTGTAACATCTAACTTTTAGTAATATAAACAATATCAACCAACATTTTATCCACTCCTCCAAGGACTTCATTCTTACTGAGCAGAATCTCTTGGTCTCCCTGCCTTTGCAAGAACTTCCAGACCTTCCACATTTTCACACACTTGATAATTCACTACAGTATGGTTCACAGAAGGTCACAGAAAATATGAGTAGTTATGTAAAATTCTGCAAAATGTGTATCTCAGAGAAGGGGAAAGACAGAGCAAATCCAGTACAACTATGGAAATCTGGAGGACATCTATCTTAAATATAATGCACACTGCATTTTTTTGTTTTCTAGTCTACAGACACTGACTGAGCTTAAATCAACAAAACAGGAGAGGCACACTTTGAAGAGGAGGTCATACTGTAAAGACAAACAACTATTACCTAAGATTCTTCCTTACATGGATATATGCACACCTGAAAGCTAAGAGACCGTGTTATTCTAAGTGTGAATAGTCAAATGACCTATAAAACTTTGCTAAGTGCTTGATTGCATAGTGGTAACATTAAAAGAGAGCCTGTGTAACAAGCCTGTCAGCCACCTTCCCAAAAGTAGTTTAAAGCAGTCCTGAGGATTCAAGATCATGAAGTGTCCTGCTCTACAACTTTTGTGAAGAACTGGTTCAAGCCACCATCACTCCATATGCAAATAATAAATATGCAATCAACATGTCAGGAAACAGATCATGTCCACTGTATGAGTGCTATCAGGGCAAATACGCTGATGTCTTACATAAAGGAAAAAGGGGACTTCATTTTACTAATCTAAAATATCTGCAAGATCTCAGCACCTTGTCCTCTGTACAATACCTGTCCGTCACGGCCACCTGGAACCAGCTCTTCTGCTGCTAAACTGGCAATTGCATCTAGTGCAGGCTGGATGTCACCAAGAGCTGTTCTTAAGATGTCAGCAACCAAGACAAAAGTAGCTTTGTCTATCACTACTTCTTGGGTGTGTTCTTGCAAATATTCTAGCAAAGGAGAGGAAATGGCTTCCAGGAGTTCGCGGCGACGGAGTTCAGTATTCTTCTTACTGATGAAAAAGACAGCACATTACTGCAGAAGACTTGCTCTGTACACACATCAAGCAACAAGAAATTCAGAACATACATACTATTTGAGACAGATACAAAGTACTGGAAGATTAAAATTATTGTTCCCTCTGTTTCACATACAATTAAACTCATGGTGCACACACAATTTAAGAACACACAGAGTGCAAAAGTGTTCAAAGCTGACTGCCTTTAAACCTCATATGAGTTTTTTGTTAATAATAATTCAGCCTGCTTATTTTCTTTTCATGTTGTTATCTCAGCAACTGAGATGTATTTCTTACACAGATCATCTGAAATTGCTCCTTCTTCAAAAGCAGATAAGCATCAATGTCAATACCAGAAACTGAAATCAATTAGCAATTTTAATTTTTATTTCTAGATTTTGAGGTATTATTTTGTCCAACTCACAGTACTAGAAATGTATATTAAGAATTTTTTTGTACATCAAATTGGATACATGAATTTTCACACAGAATATATCACAATATTTGCCCTTTACACAAGGGGCAAACTACTGATCATCAATACCTTCCTGGTTAACAACCATCACATGTGAAATTTAAACAAAAAGAGAAAAAAGAAAAAAAATAAGGACAGATTAATGTATCTAATAATACTTACTAGTAAAGTTTTTGTATATTTACTTTACTTAGATTTATTACGAAGAAAAGTTGAGAATAAATCATGACAAAATTGTGTGAACTCTTCTGGACTCTAAGAAAAACAATTTAATCTTTGTATTTGAGTTACCTATAGGCATTTCCATCTCCCTGTTGCAGAAGTGTGATGATTTCTGGAACAAAATGTGCAGGATCCCTAGGACTTAGCAAGTACAACAAGACTTTCTTTCCATATTTGTTGTTTATTATACTGGGCAAAGAAGCATTTATTTCCTGTAAGAGTAAACAAACAACAACAAAACATGAATGAAATACTGTTCTTGGTCACTTCCAGTATCACAACTGTGAGAAGCTATACCAGGAGAAACTTTAAACAACAAACATGCTCTCTTTCTTCGGTAATGTCTCCCCAGCTACACTTTTTTGGAGTCCTCATGAAAGAGAGGGATTTCATGCTAATATCTGTCTGAATCCTTACACATGTCAAACCCACAACATACAGTTCCAATCATATATGAAGGTTCAAAGCACCACGCGTATTTTTTGGTCCTGGATTACAACTCTGTGGAGCTGAGAGATGATAAGAAAAACCTTCTTCAAACAAGTTAAGAAGCTTAAAACCTTCCCTCACTTACAAATTCCCAGATGTACTGCAAATCCACAAAAATTATGAGTTTTGTAATAATACCAAAAAACCCCCACAAAACACAAAACACCCATACAGAACAACAACCAAAAAAAACCCTTTCCTTTTTCTCCCCTTCAAATTTTACTGGTTTTGTTACGTTTCTAAAGCTGAATTTTATTATGGGCAGAATGAGAAACACTATAAGGCATTTTAGAAGTCTAACTACTCTTGAGATAATTTTAATGCTTAGCTTCTTCTACAGAGTATGTTTCTGCGCTTGATTTTAAGATGCTTCCACCTCATCATCTGCCTCTAGTTTTCCTTTGATACCTGAAGAGATGGTTTTGATCCTTTCTTTTTACTGCTGTGAAAAGCAAAAACTAATCATGATACCTAAATATAATGAAACATAAAAGATGGAAAGTATTTAAACAGTTTAAAATGCAGATGGATTCCTACTATCATCCTCCTACACACTGGCAAACACATTGACACTGTTTAATATACTATTTGGGGAAATACTCAATTACTTACTGATACAATTAACTGCTTCACAAGTTTTGTGTCATCAATGCAATCAAATGCTGCCAGCAAGACCAAATGAGAAAACTCACCCTGCAAAGAAGAGACATCAGACATGCAGTCAGGTTTTTATGAATATACTAATTGACTTGAAATTGGTATTTCTGAGAATTGGTCTCAACCACATCAACATGAGCCACAAATTCTGACTTAAGAGAAGCCCAACATTTAGGCACTCTCTAAAAGCAATGCTTGTTAAGAGAAATATGTTATGGACACAGGAACATCTGCCATTTTAGGTGGATATACTGTTTCATCACATCCCAGATATTAACCTAATCCTATTGTATAATTATCATTTGAAACCACAGGATTTTTCCTGCATAGACTTTATTTCTATGGTGGACTTGCTTAAAACTGAAGTAAGTTACATACTGTATTTTTGGAGATCATGTGTCTGCAATGACACACATTCTCCACTGCACTGGTGGAGAGCAAGTCCCTAGCATACTCTAAAGAGCACAGCCCAATTCACTTGTTTGTCAGTGAGACTCTACATCAAAGTGAAGCCAGACCTTCAGCGCTCCAGTGTTGTGTTAGCTGTTATTTACCCACTCTCTTATATTTCTATATAATACATAATTTATAAAATGTAACAACTCATTTATTCTGGTATTAGGAAATCATGGAAAGAAACATTACCTAGACCAGTGGCCCCCAAAGTGGGTTGCACATGACAATCCATGGTGATGCAGAAAGAAAATATTTTTGGTACCATTAATAAGTAAATAAAAATTCTTTAGTTGTCTTCATCTCATTCTTTCCAATTTTCTATTTCTATGTATGTTTTATAATGCATACTAGTAGAGTAGTATATATACATAATTTATACACAAATATACATATATTGCACATGTACCCTCTCATGATGTGATCAAAAAAGTCTGGAGGTCACTGATTGAGACCACATCAACTATTAGCAAACAGAAAACCACAGCTACCAGGAAGGGAAGAAGTTCAAACAGCTCTTCTTCACAGTTGCAGTTTTGCCCAATTGTAGGAAAATCTGGTTTTAACTGTTACTCTACTGGTGCTGCAGTCTGCAAACATACATTTTACTCAGAAAAAAGTAAAACACAGACTTCCTCCATTGCATGTCACTTTGGCACCAATTCATTTTGAAGCTTCCCAACTTGAAAAAAATATTAAGCATAAGAAATATGCATGTTCACTCTTTCCAATGACATCTCCAACACACCTTGATTTTTTTTCTTCTTTATACAAGCTGTTTTATTCTGAGCCAAGGAGAATTACGCAGTTAGCCATACAAAGATACAATATAAAGTTGGGTTCAATAAAAGATAAAGCAGAAAGAAAACTAATGACTAATAATGAACTCCTTTACTTCGCAGAAGCTTAGTACCACATGCAGTGCCCACAATGAAGCTTCTTGGTATGGCTCTAAATAATCTATACCCTAAATATTCCATAAAGTTCAATTATTTCATGTTATCTAATGCACCACCACTGTTTTAAGGTGAGTTTTACTAAGACCTCAGTTATTTCCAGTTCCAAAGAACACCCAAATCAGCCATTATCAAATCACTTCTGCTTCAGAGACCATGAAAGAAAGTTAATGAACACTCACCGTTGATATTTTTTCAACGTATGTCTTCATAGTTTTCACAATGACTTTTCTGTCCTATTCCAAAGGAAAGAGGAAACCTAAATGAGCCTAGAGAATCAGTGATTCTGAGTAACAAAACTGTTATTTACACCTTTCAAAAAGATAATCTTCAATTTGCTTACTAAAGCAAAGACTCACATTCATACTAATAGTCTACATCTAGAACCAGTGTGAAAAGTTAAACTTGAATTCTGACTCAATCAAAGAGAACTACTGTGGTATGTTTACAAGTCCAGCCCACCAATGGGAGATGCAAAAAAAAAACTTGGAAAAAACCACCAACAAACAAGCAAAAAACCCCAAACCACCACATATGTTCACACATATTTTTATTACTTAAAGAATAAATTTCATCTCTTCATTTGGAGAGAAACCCATTCGACAGGACCTGAAATTCTAGCCTGCTGCAAAACTCTATTATTACCAAGAATTTTGTGTCAGAAAGTTCCCTCAGTGCTAATGCTTTTGGCTCTTGCAATCACTGTTCATTCTTTCTTAGACCTATTACTACCCCTAGATCCTAGGAACTTATTTTTTTCTGTACTCTTTAACAGGCAGACTACTTTGGTAAATAATCTTTTTTATTTTTTAATATAGAAAAAACATAGGAAGCATTACAGTATTTCCAAAAGGTGATGACATACATTACCCATGAAGTATTTCAGGATACTGTATCAGCACATGAAACTAAACGACCGTTCCTGTAACATTTTATGTGTCTTGGCATTCCAAAGCCAAACATGTATTCACATTATGACTTTATTTACTGTCCTCTCTCTCCTGCCAATTTCACTTCTATTAAGAAATCTCTGGGATAAATGAAAGGACAATAATCTTAAAATGGAAAAGCTTTATGTTCACCTCCAAAATCTCTGCCAAAAATAAAAGGATATGTTTCCACTATAGAAGTTCTTCTAAAAGCATTTGATCCACAAAAAAATTACTGCTTATGTTTGTCAATAGGTAAACAGGGGCCAGTTTTTAACTCTGCTCTCGAGTTCTTAATGGCATGAAAATGTGCACCAACAGAAGGAGCCACGTGGGCAATCACAGAGGACTAAGTGGAGGGAAACCAAACATTACCTTGGGTGTGCCATGCCATAAACAGTGCATTGCCACTCGTGCTCCATCATGAGTGTGTGCCAGGTAAATGACAGCCTCTCTGATAGATTCTATCATTTCCTGGGGAAGAAAAGGTGATAAGGCAAAGAGGTAAAGAAAATGCTTCAGAAATGTCAAGGCAGGTAGGTGAGGGTCTGAAAGGACCACAATATTACAGAGAACATCACTGTATCTACAGAAATACTTTAATTGCCTTGACTTATGAAAAACCACCTTAAAAAGAGTCTGAAAGACTGTAAATAATAAAAGCTTTCTCTCTTTAAAACTACATTGTTCATCATAATCATCCCATTGAATCACAACTGTATTGAAGCTTGTCAGCAGTCCTCTTACAGAAAATTCAAGTCAGGGTGCTCAGAACAGAAACAGAAATTTGAGACAAAGACAAGCACTAGCTTAGGGAGAAATCTTTGAACATGATGCAATTTATTTATACATACAGACAGAAAGTACGAAGAACTAAAAAGTCATTTAAGAACCAGGTTATGTTGTAAATCAGGTATGACAAGATTCAGCCAAAAGTTAGTCCTCATATCAAAGGAATGAGGTTCTGAAGCCATCTGACAAATAACACTGTAAGCCAAGGGAAAAAAACCAAACTCAAACGAACCCCCCTTGGTTGCTAGATACTATTTTTATTACTATCAAATAGATTTCTTTGACATGAAGCTCCCACCTACCACTATTCCTGTCCACAGCTGTTTCTTGCTCTCCAGACAAAGGTGCCAAGCATTTCACAATTATGTATAAACTACTCAGTATGACACGATTGGTGTCACTAGGTGTGCGTATACGCAGGAAGAGATCTGCAGAAGGGGTTTCCAAACCTCAAAGAGGATGTCCCTATACCAGCACATCTGCACAAAAGGCCAAGCAAGAAGGAGATACATCCTAACTCCCCTGACTCACCTAAGACTGAATCCAGAAGCATTCTGAGACAATGCATTACAAGAAACTGTGCCCAGGAATGTTTAATTAGACAAGACTTGGACTCAGAATAGGCCTCAAATAGGCCACTTAGGTACCCTCAGCTTTGGGTTTATTAACAGTAACAGGGCAGAATTCAGGAGACTGGATTGGAAGAATTAGGTGAATGACAGAAAATTTAGAAGGCTCTGCCTGACTTCAAGTGAGATGATTCTCAGCTGCAGAACCAGGACAAGGGTGATGGACATGGCTGGTGAAATCAAGCAGGATACCAGGTTAAATGAATGTTCCTTCACACAGATGGATTTTAGTATCACAAGCAGTGTGGAAATTCAGTGTGACTGTAAACCTCTGTACAACACTACTCTCCAGTCACCTATCTAGAACCACCATAAGTATAAAACTCTATAAATGAAAGATGTGTATTTTTGTCTAGTTAACTTACAATACTTTCACTAGAAAATAAAAAATACTCTACTGAAAAAAGAAGACCAAAAGCAAAACATACTTACAGATCTTTGTTTCGGAAGAGCGTGAATGAAAAAGTCCAAGAATACTTTATGCACCAGTGAGTGCTTTATCACCGCCTCTCTGCATTTGGATAGATGAAAATAAAAATAAACAAGTTGCCCACAAATAATCATTTTAACATGTGCTTGAAATACCTCATTTATATGTAAAAAGGTTAGGCAGAGTGGTGTGCAAAAAAATCAGAGTAATTTTGGATTAGATGTTTAGCATTGAGAATATATGAAAGATTCTACCAAAACTTACTCATTATAAAACCTGTCCTTACTTTTGTGCCATGGGCATAAGAATCTGCTTCATTTCATCCAAGATGGCCTCTCTCTTTTCAGGCTGAGCTTCTAATACTTTATCCAGTGTTGCAACAACTGGTGTCTGAAACGAATGTGCAATCAGAGGTTTCAATGTTCCCAGTAAGTATTCAAGAGAAATATAAAAAACAAAATGAATTTTCTGCAAAACTAACAATTTTTACAATTTTAAAAACAGAAAGCTACCTTTCTTGAGTGTGTCAGCAGCTGCAAACTTAGGTTTCTACAAATCAAATATTCATCAGCAAGCAAAACCTACTTTCTGCCCATTATGACAGCTCTTCACAAGATGGCATCATAGTACACATACATCAGAGGGCAACACAAGTCAGTGAACTGAGAAGTTAAAGGTCAAGGAAATTCCAGTTCAAGAATACACCATATACTTTCCATACAGAAGTACATCCTGGTATCTCAACTATAGAATCACATTGGTAACTCTTGAAAAATCATCAGTTGTTGAAAGAACTAGGGAAGTCTGACTAGATAGAAAATTAGAAGAAATATTTTTATAATCCTGCAATGTGTTAAATTTCAGGTTTCCACCGCCAATATGGCTACTGGAAGCACTCATGCCAAGAATGCTGGAATCACAGAAGGTAACACTGCACTTGATTTCATGGCGTCTTTTCCTTCCCAGTACAAACTACAGCCCACAGAGCAAACACACCTTTCTATTATAATGTTGCACACAACTCAATTAAACCTTGTAATAATCTCTTAAGTAAAACACAGGACTGTGGTTCAGAAAAGAGCTGTAAATTTCTTACAACATTTTAACAAGAAGCTGGGATAAAAGGACACGATGTAGTGCAACAGGGTGAAAAAAATCACTCTAATGTACTTGTAATTGTGTCAGTTTCTACTTGTAGCAAAATTCCTGACTCTAACGGAAACAAACTTTCCAAGTCACCAAGAAAACAAAAACAGAATTCAGAAGAAAAGAGGTCGTACTTTTAGGAAAGGTTTTCATTATTTGCTGAGGATCTATGTCTAAGTGGTTTCAACGGAGTTTGGACTAAAGTCCTACAGTCTTCAGGGAAAAGAAAACAAAGACAAATATTAAGCCAAAGTGGCTTACTGTATATGGATATAGGCCCATTGTGCCCCCACTCAGTTCTCACGGGACATAAGGGAGTTCTGACACAAGAGTCATCTACAATGTTAATGGGGAATGACACCCTAAATCTTAACTCAGCAAGAATGACTTCAGGCTTGACACTATGGTACTGTGACAACTGCAACTACATGATTATTAACAGTCTTTGATGAGCAGAGCAAGCTCACGCATGAACATAATATATTTTACATAGTTCAAACTGAAAAAAACACAGCAATTTCATCTAGACTAGAAATGTGTAAGTAATAATTACATTTAAACACACTAAACTGGACTACCTTTGGACAGCTGACAGAAAGAAATTTAATCCAAAGAAATAGTCAGTAAAATAGAGAAGGAACTGCTAACACAATACCTTAGGTGCTAAATCACCTTAAACTACAAAGTATTGAAACACCACCTTGTAAACCTGGAAAGTGTTCCCATATAGTTCTTCTGTCAGCATATTCCTCTGCTCCAGAATGGCTTTGTCATTATACGCATATTCCACTACAGCAGATGCTTCGGCATGACGGAGCAGTTTTTTCACATGGCCTTTAAAACTTTTTATTATTTCTGCAATTTGTGTTTTTGTCCTGTTCAACAGAGAAAGATAAATAGGAAGAGTCAAAACTTTTAGAGATAAGCTTACCTATCACCAGTTTTATTTCTGGAAACACATTTAGGTAGTAAGCTTTAACACAGAAACCATGAAATATAAGCACCTGAATCAACCTTATGGCACTTAGGAAAATAGGGCAAGAAAGCCACAAATATGGAAAAATTATAAGGCATTTTGAGGGAAAGAAACCAGTGAATAAATTCTACAGAACAAAGGATGCCAACACATATAAGCAAATTCACCTCATACTCACCCATACATAAGAAACTTCTTCACAATATTTCTGGAATATTTTGACTTGCTCAACTCTACTAGACTATCTAGAAGAAGGGAGAAGAATTCAGATGTTTGTTTTTCACTACATTACCTCCACAAAACAAGATGTCATTACTAGAAATGATGCATCAGTTCAGAAAAGAAATTTAAAAATATTAAAGAGAAAACAATGTGGCTTGTTCAAATGCATCCTAACAATCCAGAAGCATATAGGTAAATGGGAAGAAAGTACCTTTCAACTCTTCAAATGTCTCTTGTCTTTGCTTCTCATTACCATACTGAATAAAGCACTGGATCACTCGAGTTGAATCATGAGCAAACGCCAGCTAAAGGACAGAGATATTTCATTACCCAGAGTCATTCAATAACCATTATGCACCATATTTGTTTTAATGTATGTGTTCTCTGGTATTGTTTCATGTCATGTGTGGCATGTAATGCCAGTTATAAAAGCAGATTAAGATTTAAGGGGTTTTACCCCTTTACAAGAACTCTGTCAAACAAAATACAGCTAATATTTGCAGTTGCTGACTATTAAGGACATGCACTAATGTTTTCCATACTAAAAAAAAAACATTAAAAGGTATCTCATTTTTTTTTCACATTGCTTTGTAATTTCAGAGTAAGTGTGATGATCTAGGTTGTCCACTTCAGCGTGGAATACCAAGACTCACTTTAAAATCCATTGCAAATCTTACACATTTCAAGAATAAAGCAGAGAGACTGTTTAGTATAGCTAAGCATCAGGACACTATCTTCCCTACAAACTTGCAAAGCAACAAGTGTAATTAACGAAAACTCCAAGTTCCTGAACCTCAGTTAACATAAACTTTCACTGGACTAAAGTTGCTTGGCAAAACAGACAGCCTTATATTATAAACAGCCAGCTGACAAGTATCCCAGGTCTACTGTCCTGAAACACAGGTGCCAAATGCAGTCTTTCAGCCCTGTTTTTACCCTTTTCCTCACAGTTTAAAAAAATCCCCTGTAGCTTTTGGAAGAACAGGTACTACACTACTGTACTATAACGAGCTCATTTAGAGTACACAATTCTTTAAAGAAGCGTTTGTGAATTTGTGCACTACTCTGTTGTTTTTCCTACATTTTTAATTTTCCCATGAAGAAGCTTCTGGAGTTCATTCATTAGCTTTTCTCGCTTCTCCTTATCACATTTCTTCCTACAAGCAAAAAAAACAAAAAAAAAATTTAGTATTTGAATTCTGATTCACTTATATCTATAAATTAAAAAGCAAGACAGTACAAAATAAAACTAGGTTAGCTTCTCCTAATTCAAATTTATATTGTCATTCATGTAGATAGATGTAATTAAGCTGGTGCAGTTCCTGGAAACCAAAACAGATAATCACACTTCAACCTTAATCTTTTCTTGAGTAACAGTATTATTTGAAACATAAACTCGAATTTGTAGTCAGAGCTGCTTACAGGTCTGTAAGCATTTTACAGCCAAAATTTCAAAGCAAGGACACTCAGAGCAAGCAAAATTAACTCCTCCTGCTGATATGGGGCCCCAGTTCCAGAATTACACCTGCAGACAGAGTAGATAAACCTTCACAAAAAACTCAAGCAGTAATCGCACTGCAGGGTCAGGGTGAATCAGTACATGCTTCAGGATTCCAAAAAAAAAAAAAAAAAATAGGACAACTCCTTAAGCACTTACAAATTTTAGCCTAAAATACAAGTTCAATACAGACATTTCTAGCACCACAAGTCACCATACTCTGAACCACAAAATGCACATGATTTTATTGTTCACCCATGGAGTTTTGGTGTGGATATACAGCTATACATAATTACAAGAGGAGAAAGAGAGTATTCCGGCAACTTATGACTAAAAGTTAACACACTGATAGAAAAAAAAATCATTATTACCTTCTCACATTTTCCCATATTTGCTTTGATTTCACAATTATGTCATAATTACTTTTATCATTAATTTGTCTCGTTTGCTTTAACTCCTTCCTTTTCTTTTTGAAGTCACTCCATTTTGGCTTCTTAGAATCTGACCCTTAAGACAAAAATAAATACATTTTCCACAGTCAAAGAGGAGTGATGTAATTCTTTATCAGTAAACTGTGGCAGATCTGTGACTTGAATTGCTAACAATTCAGGACCTCTGCCTGCAGTTACCCAGCTAGCTAACATGAAAACATAAAAATTGAGTAAGTATGCTAGGCTAGCAATAGCCACTTCTAGAACACCGGAAGATCACAGCAATGAATCTTCCTCAGAGCTGTCAAAGAATGCATCACTAATCTATTAATACCTTGCAAATTGACTAGCAGTTTATGACAGCCCCAAGTAGTTCTCATTTTTTAGTTCACCCTGTGTTCCCCTCTTTAAAAAGCAGAGTCCTAACACAAAAATACATATCTGAAAACTCAGGAAAAGATAAAAAAATTAAAGCCTTTTTACATGCTTGATCTTTTTATTCAGTCAAGTTCCTTAAGTATGCGATTTTACCATACAACAGCTGTACACCTTCACACAACAAACTCAGGTAAAGTAACAATACAGAAGTGCTACAAATTAATTATGGAAAAACTTCAAGAATTCGATTATACTTTTAGTTATAACTTGACAAAGACCATTACCTTGTATTACATGGCTTCACAGAAGAAAGTAATGCTAACTAGTAGCTCTAAAGAAACATTAAGGACACAACTTCAAATTTGTAGACCTTAAGGCACCACTTATTGGTCTTTAGCAGGATGCACTTAACTGTCTCTCCCATTCAAAAAAACCATGCTTTCCTTCTACAAAGTATAGCACTGATTTTTTATATCATTCTCCTAAAGCACCACTGAGAAGCAAAACTTGCAAAGCTTTTGAGAGCAGTGCCACTCTGCAATACACAGCAGCTTTCAGCTATGCTTACAGACATTAAAGGTTTGCTGTGGGTTTCAGGGTTTTTCTAAAGCAGCTTAATAAAGAACATTCTGTTGCTATTAGACTTCCAGACATCCAGTGCATATTCCATGCAAAGCTATTCTGCAAATGTGCAACAACAGCAACAATAAAATACTCAACATCATCTAATGCCCTTCAAACAAGTAACAGTTTTCTGCAGAACTTCAGATCCCCTCACATATGATTCCTCTTCTCATTTTACAATGCTATTTAACTGTCCCAGTAGAGCTTTGTCACAGCAACGAGTGACAACATGAGGATCTCATGGAGAAAAAACAAATTTTAAAAAGAAATTAATTTAAACAGTAATAAAACCAGACAATTAATTTAGTCTTTCCACATAAACAACAAAATAAAGCTGTAAAATGTAAAAGCAGTGATAACACCAAGATGTCTTTTTTTTTAAGGAGGTGCCCAGATAGTGTGGACTACAGAAATAAAATAATGTAAAGGATGATCAACTTTGTTTCATGAATTTCTATTTCAAAGTTTATAGCAAGTACTTTTAGAACAGTTGACTGCATTTCCAAAATGGTCTATGAAAAACTCCGTATTTTCCAAATGAGCCAAAATTGCCAGTTCAAAGCCAATCACTTAGCACTGCCATTAAAATAAACAGCTTTAGGATGGCATGCCAATTATTTAAATTTCCTATTGTGTCTTTACTTTTGACTTCCAAGAAAATTTGTGACTGTTGATTCTCACAACTTCAGCCTCAACCTTACTCAAATGAAGTAATTTTTCCCATTGCAAAGACTGAACACGAAGTGAGCCTGAAGTTATTCAGCCCATTTGGGAAGGTGATAACAAGGCAGGGAGAAAGAGGAAGATCTAGATGAACAATGTGTTTCATAAAACTTGTTTTTCACTGACATCCAGGCTTAAAAATCTGCTCACCTCCCTCTTCACCATCCTGGAGTTTCCTCTTCTTTGCAAACTTTTCTGGTTGCTGTTTATTCTTGAACTGTTTGACAGTAGCTCTTCCAGGTTTTAACTGTCCTTTAACAAATTTCTTGGAAATGGATTTAGGCTTTCCCTCCTCATCTCCTTTGTTAAAGGGCTTCTTTGGTGGACCTGAATCTATTAACCAATAAAACAGAAATTAACATGCTATCACAGAGATAGCGTCACTTCAAAATTAAAAAATTACTATATAATGAATTGAACTTCTTTGTAATGACAATTCTAAATTTAACAGTAATAGTTATATGCTTCTCAAAGCCAGTGTTTTCATTGCAGCCTCTAGGTGTGCCAATTTTCTCTAAGGAAGTTTTGCCCAGGCATTATTTTCTGGGCAGCTGGCATAAAAAGGATTATTCTCCATCAAGAACATCACTATCCCTGACATGAAAGTCATTGATCCCCAAATCATCTTTTCACAGCTTATAGTCAGACCTGTTCTGGCATCATCTGTTCTGAGCAGAAGAGAGCAAACACTGCTGAAAGGCATCTTCCCAATCCTAACCCATAGCACTTCTACACATCCTAGCTTCAAATCTTAAACAATTTTTTTCCTAATGTGGGAAACCAAACTAGAATCAAAAGGTTATCAACTTCAAATTTTTGACTGAGAGCATTTTAGGTGAATCAAACAGAGACAAAGGGCTTTCAATGTAACCTACATAAAGTATGTCAGCTTTACTTCTTCCAAGTTAGTTGCTCATACACTCTGTATAGTTTTGAATACAAGACAGAGTCATAGAATAGCTGCAGTTGGAATGCACCTCTGGAAGTCATCAGGTCGAATCCTCCTGCTCATGCAGGGCCACCCAAAGCTGGTTGCCCAGGGCCATGTTTGGGTGGCATTGTGGGAAACTCCACCACCTCCCTGGACAACCTGTGCCAGTGCTCAGTCTTCCTCAGAGTAAAGAAATTTTTCCTGATGTTCCAAGGGAACCTCCTCTGTTTCAGTTTGTGCCCAGTGTTCTCTGGTCCTGTCACTGGGCACCACTGGAAAGAGTCTGGTTCTGTTTCTGAACCCTCTCTTTAGGTATTTGTGCACATTCACAAGATCTCCCTCAGACTTGTCTTCTGCCTCTGATCTCTCAGTCCTTCCTCCTAGGAGTCCTCTCATCATCTTTCCAGCCCTTCAATGGGTTCTCTCCAGTACTCCATGTCTCTATTGCACTGAAGAGCCCAGAGCTGGACACCCCAGGGCAAGCCCCAGCAGGACAGCTGAGGAGAGGGCATGTAGCTGCCTTGTATCCCACTCTGATCACCAAGAACCCCAGGCTCTTTTCTGCAAAGCTGTTTTCCACCATGCATGGGTGCTCTGGGCTGTTCCCCTCAAGCTGAAGGACCTGCCCTTTGCTCCTTGATGAGCTTCACCAGGCCATCTCTCCCACCTGCTGACGACCCCCTGGAGAGCAGCACAACCCTCTGGTGCATCTGCCACCCCCTCCAGTTCTGTGTCACCAGTAAATGAGAAGATGGCACACTTTGCCCCATAATCCACATCACCCAGGATGCTGCTGAACAGAACTAGAGCTCGTGCTCACTCCTGGGGTTCCCTGCTAACCAGTGACCTCCAGCCAGAGTATCCCACTCTGGAAAATTTCAGTGCTCCTCACCAGCTGCTCATCCAGCCCCCAATTCATCAGCACCTCTGTGAGAATCTTATAGGAGACACTGTTAAAGGTTTACTGAAAAACTGGTAGAACCCACCCACTTCTCTTCGTTCATTTGCCGAATTAGTCAGTTTCATGTACAAATTTACCAATGCGGGAAAAAAAAGAACTCCAAGCATGCCACTATACAACCACGATCACTCGGCTAGGGCTTCTATTGGTGAGCCTCTGCCTTCTTACCATTATCCTTCTTAAACTTCCTCTGCCGGTGCGGCGGCACTTTTCCACGAGGTGCCTTCCCATTCTTATTCTTCCCCACGAACTTCTTTTTACCCTTGTTCTCCATGGTGGCAACGCTGCAAACAGAGCACAGACGGAATTACTGGGCCGCCGCGCTCCCTTGCGAGGAAGGGACACCCCGTGCCTCCCCATTAACTCTCCCGGCAGAGCCAAACCCTCCTGGGCGGCCGGTGCGGGGCCACAGGCCGGGCAGCCCCGCGACTCGGCCAGGCAGGGACGCCAGACCCACCCACATACACACACAGAAACAGCCCGAGTTGGAACGGACCCACAAGGATCATCGAGTCCAACTCTTAAGTCACCGGCCCGGTGGCAGCTCCCGGGAGGCGGCAGGAACTCCTCGGGCCCCGCAGACCCCTGCGGGCCCGCCGCCCCCCGACCCACCTCCCGGGCCTTCCTCGGCCCAGTACACCTCCTGAGCCCCGCAGAGCCCCTCCCGGCTCCCCAGAGTCCCTCGGCCTCGCAGAGCCCCCCGGGCGCCGCAGACCCCGCAGAGCCGCCCCCGGGTCCCCAGAGGCGCCGACCCCGCAGAGCCGCCCTTGGGCCCCGCAGACCCCCCGGGCCCCCCCGACCCCGCAG
>JAWWEV010000095.1:44940774-44952395 GCA_035583235.1 Hafferia zeledoni | reverse complement strand
CGCTTGTCACCTGTAAGGAGAGCGCGTTGCGCTGGGAGGGCTTCCCCACCAGCCCCTGCCAGCCCCTAGTGTCCCCAGCCCTCACCCCAATGCCCTCAGCCCCTCCCCAGTCCCCTTCTTCCCCAACCTTCCCTGAGCCCCCAGCCTCCACTGTCCCCCTCAGCTACCCCAGACCCCTCAGCCACCCCAGACCCCTCAGCCCCACCATCCCCTCAGCCACCCCCCTACTCCCTAAGCCTCATCAGCCCTGCAGCATCTCCCTGGTTCTTTCTGTCTCAGTGTCCCTGAGAAGGATGGTGCCCTGGTGCCAGCCACATCTCCCACTGCTCCCACGAGGGGATGGGGGCCCCAGCAGGAAGGGATTCAGACCCAATGGGACCTGCAAAAGAACTGCTTGACAGCATTGGTGCCAGTGAGAGGGCATCCCTGCCCAGCCACAGGCATGGCAGACCAGCTGTCCTCACTCTAGTGAGATGCAGGGCACTGTTTGTGTTGATGGCAGCACAGCTCATCAAAGGTTCCTTAAGTGCAAAGGTCACCTGTGCCAGGTGCATCAGAGCATCACCTCTGCCTTGAGAACGCATCATGAAGCAGTGCTGGTCAGTGAATGGAGACCGTTGTTATGGCAGGAAAAAAATAGCAGTGAGGAATCTTCCGTAGCAGAACAAAGGGAATAGGAGTGAAGTGGTCACTCTAAAATGGGTTAAGGACTTTCACAAAAGCCTCAAAGACAACTTAAGCGTTTGGCTTAGAATACGAAAGGGGAGTGGTGAAACACAAATCAGAAGCTGGTTGCAATGTCTGGGGCACAGTTACCTTTATTAAATGCAGTACAACTGCTGGAATGCTGTATGGATGGCTGATTGCCTCTGTCACCATGGAATATCTACTTGCTAGGTGCTGCATATTTATCTATCATAAATTACTCTGAAGCCATAATTATGAAATGACAAAGAAAGGCTCACAGACCCCCATTTTAATGCAATTGCTGTCGGTTTGATTATCAGAATCTGCTTTTATGACTTGATCTTCCAGGACATCTTCTTAAATCGTTTTGGTTTGTTTCGTGATTGGTGGTGATTTTTTTGTTTTGATTTGGTGGCTTTTGTTTTGTTGGGGTTTGTTTTGGTTTTGGGTTGGTTGGTTGGTTGTTTTTTTGTTTGGGGTTTCTGTTTAGTTGAGGTTTTGTTGTGGTGGCTTTTTTTGGGGGGAGGTGTTGCTATTTTATGCATGTTGACTAATTTGGGGATCAAAAGGTAAATTCCTTCTATAATATGGGTTATGGAAGAGACTGGCCTTCAGTCAGTCATATATGTCAGTTAGAGACAGCTGAGCCATTATTAGTCAAAGAGGAACAGTCTTGTAATACGTGGGCAATCTCCATCTGAAAATCAGTAGATCCAAATTAGCCTGGATTGGTAAGAAGGTACTGAAGAATGAAGTGTTTAATCCTTTGGTGAAGTAGTGGACTTTGAAATCACTATCACTGCAAGTAGTTTGCCTTTGTAGCAAAAGAGGTCCGTGTGCAAAATGCATGTGTGGTTGGGACAGCACTTCCACTGTCACCTGCAAATATTGTGGCTGTTTGCTCCATTTAACCTTAGCTGAGGAGCTTGAGGGGGCTGACATCGCTGAGGAGGCTGAGCAGGAGGTGGGAGAACCGCAATACCCTACAGAGGACTTGGAGAGGAGACTCATCTGGGTTGCTTTACGGCTAAAGAAGATACATGAGAATTGGCTTGTTCCAGTGTACGAGGTGAATGAAAGGACAGTGGATATCTTGCATATGATCTTATGGAACACTATGAAGCCAGAGACAAGGATGTTGCTTTGCTGATAGAGGACATGAAGCATCAGGAAAGTATGATGCAGCAACTTAGGAAATGCAGGACATCCTCAAAGAAGACCTGGGTCCTTCACTAAACAGTCTGTCCAGAAAAGCCACCAGATCCCTCAATGATCTAGTGAAAAGCACATTGACACTCAAAGCAAGGGACACGTCTCTTACCAGCTTCTGTGTCATCAATAATATGACTTCTGAGCTGTTTGAAATGGAGTCAAAAAAAGGAGAAATGCAGCAGAAATTGAACATCATCAAGAAAAGACTAACTTTAGTCCTGATGTTGGAAAAGCAGATACTGGAGGAGACTGTGGGCTGTGGAATTAAAGCTTACAGAAGACTAGTTACCAAACAGTCTGCTTGGGCCACCATTTTGCTCCTGCCTTGAAAAAAATGATTATTCCCCGGATTCACAGCTGGAAAATCAGGCAAACCTGCATAAACACTACTGACTGCTGCCCCTGGTCAAGGTTCCAGCCAGAGAGGGCAGAGGTTGGATGAAGTCACAGAATGATGCTGGGCCAAGTGTGTATGGTGATTTTGCCAGCAGGTGTGGAGCAGGAGGTACAGTGGCTCTGCAGCTGGTGGGAGGGAAGCAGAGCAGCAGCCAGGACTAGTTGCAGCAATGAAATTTTACTGAGAACAATTGCTCTGAGTTTATAAAGCAGGTGGTCTGGCACAGGGCCAGAGCAGAGATGCAGCTTTGCAGTCTTCCCTCTAAGCCATATCACACAGCTGCTTGCAATTAAGAGTCCCACTGATAATCTCTGTGAAGTTAGTCAGAGAAAAAAGTTCAATTTCCTTTGTAAGAGACAGGCCTGACAAACTGACAGAGGTCTCAAAACACTGTTTTGTCATGCTGGAGTTCTCACATATGAGGGGCCTTTCATCTTTAACAAAACACTTAAAACAAGCAAACTAAGCATGCTCAGTCTGCTCAGGCACACACATCTTCAAAGGCACTGAAGTGTCCACTACAATCAGCTGGAAGCAATGTCTGAGACTTTCTAAGAGCTAATCAAAAATCGATGATTTGCAAACTGTCTCAAGCAAACTGCTGCTTTCCTAGGCAAAAGCTTGGAAACCGATTCCATGTTTCTATAGTTACAGGTACATTCAGATTTACCTGTGGAGGTCATTTATCACCTCGAATAGCTGCAGAATCAGAACAGATGTCTAGAATGCTAAGGCCAAATATTACTTATACTGTCTTTCACAGCCTTTCAACAGTTCTTTCTTCCCACATGCTGTTCCTTTTTTGTCATCTTACGAGCAAAACCAGTCACTAGTTTAGTGGCAGAAGGTTCCTAAAACCAACCTTGTTATGAGTAGTAAGCCATAGCTGTCCCATCCCTCGGTTTTTTCTATAAAACAGATGATTGCATTTTCTTATTTATTAAGGCAGTTAAGATGATTACAGGAAGAGGTGGAAACACTTAGATGTTATCATGAGACCACACAAGACAAATATATTTTCTTGCTGCCGCACCAGTCTACATTTCAAGAGTCTGAAAACCTCTGAAAATCCCCCACTTGTATGAAGAGCTTCCACTCTGAAAGCCTTTGTGGCTATCCACATCTGCTCTAAATGAGATGAAAACTCATAAAGATACGGTATCAACAAACTTAAAAAGTCATCTTAATGCCTGGAAAAATGAGATCTAGGTAGGGCTTTGATCTGTCTAACTTAAACATGGATTGCAAGATGTGGTTACTCACAGGCTTTGCAATGAGGCAACCCATGGCACAGCCAGTCCAAGCCATGCTCAGAGCACGTGTGAGAGCTGCATGCCCATCCTGCTGCTCTGCCTGTGCTGCTCCCACACCTCTTCTGGCCCCTGCAAAGCCTCATCACTCATAGCTCCTAGTTTCCCCAGAGCACTGCCTTCTGGAGAGGGACAGACAGGTTCATCTGTGCTGGAAATGTCAGTATAAAATCAGTAGGGAAAGCAAGAGTGGAGTCCCTTATCTCTCCTGTACCTCTGTCATTCTCCACCATACACTGCAGGCTGTGTCCCAGGCCAGGTCAGTGCCTGAGGTAATGACATCAAAGCACAGCAACAAAGCTGAGGTGCTGCCTGCAGTGTTGTGTGGTGTGATGCTCCCACACCTCCACCAGATTTGCAAGCCTTTGCCAGGCAACACAAGCTTTGGATACCTAAGGACAAGCAACAGGCAGCAAGATCCCACTGAGCAGGTTCATCAGTCGTGGTGGGTGCTTAACTTAATAAGGCTGTGGCTTGCGCAGATCTAAACTGTGCAAGCAGTCACTCCCTTGTATCCACCTCAGTCCCTACGGCAGAACTCACATGCCTAAAGGATGTTCATCTGCATGCCAGCAGGAGCAGCCTCGTTCTGCCAAGATTGATGCAGACACTACTAACCTTTTCCAGGACCTAAAAGACAACCAGGAGCACAGCAGGCATCCTCAGCAGTGACATCATCACTTGCTCTGTTTTGTCCTTCTCTAGCCCTGCACAGACTCAAGTGGGCCAGTCCTACTAGTCTGCACATTTCCCCTCGGGAGCAGCCCACTGCCAGTTTGACTCCGATTATGGGATGATTAGCCTGGGGGGGCTGAAGGTAGATGATCTTTAAGGTCCCCTCCAACCCAACCCATTCTATGACTCTGATTGTATCAGTGCTTGTGCTTTTTTTTTTTTAATTTTCTGTACTGAAAGCTCCAAATAAAGATGTTTATTCAGTTTGGAGCTGGCTTTAGGGAGAAGCCCCATCCATCTCTGAGCCCCCTGAGGGAGAGGGAGAGAGAGAGGGAGAGAGAGAGACACAGCTGCTTCAGGACACACTGCAGACCTTTTCTTCCTGGGGACCAACTTGGACTACAAGATTCCTGGGAATTAGCACCACTCCTCAACTCCCAGCTTTTTCTTCTTTTTGAACAAAGGACAAGGAGAGAGACTCTGCTTTTCCCCCACGAAAACGTCTCCATCCTGCACCATGTGAGTTGTTCACCCCCTTGTCTCTGCCTCACTGAGAAAAGACTGAGAATTCACCTCACAGCCAGCCGAGGTGTGACACTGACACTGTCCATAAATGTAACTGCACCAGGAGGAACCTACAGGATTTTTTGGGGGAGCGGTGGGGGAGGGGTGTTGATTTTTTTTTTTGTTGCTGGGAGAGTAGTTTGCTCTAGTCTGTTTATAGTTATATCTACATATATGTATATATAGTAGTTAAGAACAGTTATCCTTCTTATATCCATTTTCTAATTAAAAGGGGTTTTTTATATATTTAATAAGGAGTGACATGATTATTGAGGAGGAATCCTCTCTTCTGGTTTTGGTAAACATTTTGGTTTCCCTTAAACTAAGACACTAGCCATCTTAGCCTCTCAATAGACATTATAATAATGTGTGAACTAAGTCTTAGGATGATTTTCTGCATTCATTACAACAGGTGATGTTGTGCCATGAAGGCAGCGTGAAACCTTCCTGACCCTCCCAGAGAAATGCTGTAACAAGACAAAGTATAGACCCAGTGGCTACTAATCATGTACTTCAACTACAAACAGATCTCTGGATCAACGTCAACCAAATCACAACTTCACTGAAAAAAACCCAAATGATTTCAGTTTGCTTTTAGCTTAGTTGTTTCACTACTTGTGAATCTTGTGTTCAGGATGCTGAACTTTCTCAAAGAGGCTTTTGCAGAAAGTCCCAGAGCCATTTGCCTGATGTAATGCAGCAAAACTCCTGCACAAAATGAGAGCTCCTTTCTCACACACAAAACACTTCTGGAACATCAATACAGTTATGGTAAGTTACTTTAAAAAGTATGGCTAAGAAATAAACTTATTACCTTCAAAAAACAGGGCTAGTTTCCTCAGAATCTAATATTGGAAATACAACAGATGCAGTGGCTGTTTGTATTGCATTACTGATTAGGAAACATCTTTTGAATCACACAACTTACCCTCTTCTGGATAAAAAACTTGCCTCCAGAGCAATTTGTTATCACAACTAAAGCATTCAATCATCACATTTAGGAGTTTATTAACACAGGATGATTAGTGTACAGTAACTACATGGCCCCCTTGCCAGAAACCTAGGTTGGCATATAACTACATTACTGGAATCCAGTCTTACTTCCATTTTACTTTCAGTGTAGACAGATGAATGTAAATAGGCTTGTGCAGGCAGATATAAGCCACTGTGAAGAGTAAATATAATATTGCGGAGTATCACAGAACCACAGAATGATTTGGGTTGGAAGGGACTTTTAAAGCTCATTTAGCTCCAACCCCTCTGCCAAGGGCAGAGCCACCTTCCACCAGACCAGGCTAATGAAAGCACCATTCAACCTGACTTTGAAAAGTTCCTGGGTTTACATCAGGAAAAAAACCCCTGACATTATGGATCTTCTTTTTCTTAAACTACTGCAATTCCAATGGCAAATATCCTTGAACACTCACACCATGCTTGTTTAAATGAAATTACAACAGCTAAAATAATGTTCCATACAAATTATAATTAATTTATTAAATTTATGAAATATAATGAGTAAATGCAAAAAAGGTTCAGGAAAAAGAGGACATTAAATTAGGAAGAAAGAAAACCAACAATTGATAGGATAATTTTACGTACTCACTTGAAACTAATTATTCTCTCCATAACCTTTCCTGATATTAGATGATTGCTATTTAGCTAAAACAGTTAATCACCAGGAAAAGGCACTTGCCTCACAGAGTAACTTATTTCTAATTGTAAGAACTCTTTCATAACAATTGCTGGTATTTTCCTGCCAGGTCTTCTCATCCTGTCCACCAAGATAAAATATTTTTCCTCTAAGATTTTTCTGGTTTTTGTGATTAGGAAGAAGATGTTTAAATTAATGTTTAGTAATTACTATGAAACAGTTTTAGACCAAAGATAACCTGGCACAGTTACCCATTGCTACATGTCTTTCAGTTTTTGTTCTCTACAACTGTATTGCTTGTAAAAAGCAGATCAGCACCTACTGCATTCAGGCAGCTAATGCAAAACACCAAATCTCTAAGCAAATCACATCCTTCAATATTACCTTGGGTTTTGCCATTAATGAAAATACAAAATGAAAGAAATGCAGTCTCACCAATAGTGAGCTTCAATTATGCCTGCTTATTATTACTCACACCACACCACCTGTTCCTTCAGCTGATTGATGACACTCTTTCAAACACCAAACACAATAAAGAATGTTTACCTCACAGAACTAAATGCAATGTAAACATCCCTCAGTAATTGTTAACCAAGGCTAGAACACTCATACAGAAAAAAGACATCTCCCAAAGACACTGACTCAAGCCTGGAAGTTATCTACAGGCAACAGTCTTGGGTTAGTAGGTAACCTGACCTTTGAAGGCACAGCTGGTTGTAACTGTGCACCTGCCAGGGTGCTGGCCTATCAGCTTCAAAACAGAGAGCTGCCTTTATTTCCAGCTTAACAAATAAAACATGTAATCACAAGCAGATCAAGAGTCATGGATTGCAAGCAGTGTAGAACAAATACTGTGATGTGGAAAGATGGCTGGGGGCAAAATCAGGGAAAACAGTTATAATCACATCCTAAGAGAAGATACAATGGCACAGAAATTACAGGGTAAAATGCAGTTGCTACTCCCTGGATGGAATGTGGTTGGCAGCTCCACAGTGATTCCCCATACAACAGTAAGCACCTGCCACAGGGGATGGAACAGAGGGTGGAGTGGAGACACTGTGGCCCGGCTCTGTAGAAGGCTTTGGGTAGGAACTAGATGGTACTTTGCAGCTAATAACCTGCACAGCACCTGTCAACCAGGGAAGACAGGACAAGATGAACTGCTGCTGAGCCAACCACTGCGGCAAAATCTCTCTCCTTGAATGAACGTGGTTCATTAAACTTAATTGAAATATTAATACACACCTCCATCCCAAAGTTACTCACTCCAAGGTATGACCACCTCCCACTGGGTATGTGCCCTGTATTTTCTGATTGTATGTTTAAAAGCAAAGGGAGAGAATTTTACACCATTCAGTAACAAAGGTGTGTATGACTAAAGTTGCTCAAGCTCCATCTAAACAGATGGTATAAAAGTTTAGAATGGGGAAAAAGCAAAGACTCCATTGTAACTGCTGGAATCAGTTGATGGGCTGAACCTGTCTTCTTCCCCAAAGGGACATCTGCTGGGTAAGAACCATACTCTGTGCATATAGATAAATACTTTTACTGGGGATTAGAGCATGTCTGTGTATTGCTTTGAAAATGTTTTTGCAGTCAGATATTGTCACTAGCAACCCTAGAACCTTAAACTGTCACAATTTTGTATTAATAGTGTCAGTCTGTAACCTGTTACTGTGAGTTCTCCGCAGGTGCTGGCAGCTCAAATAAAGTGGGAAGCCCCGCTGAGGGGTCTCCCTTACACTGTTGGGGTTTCCCTTAATAAGGCAGTTGACCTGCCAAACCAGCAAGATTGCTCAGTGAAGGGCCCCCATAATGGGACACTGACAGGCTGGTTGGGCACAAGGGTTTCAGCATCCATGTGGCACTGACAGACAAATAAAACAATAAGGGTCGAGGAAAACCCCCCCCACACTAAAGGCTGAGGAAATGTCTGCTTTTCACATGGCGTTCTGTATAGAACAGTTTGTGCCACTTTCAAAAGATTATTTCCATATATTCAGTCAGACTCAAGATTAGGTGTCATGCTGCAGTAACAAGTGACTAGAACAAGTTGCTTTTTGTAGTTACTAGTGTAATGGACACATCCAAGTTTCAACAGCATAACTTCATTGACAAAATAGCTTGAAACAGATGGACAGGTTGGTATTTAGAATTATGGGCTCTAATATTTTCTGATATGCAAGCCACCTCATCAACCACCTCTGCCTGCAATCTCACTAGTAATGCCTTCTCTAAGTATTAATGGCACCATTTAAAGCCCCATGAGCAATTAAACTGGTATGTAGAAGGTGTAAAGAATCTCTGTAATATGGTTCACGATGGTGATGGTTTAGGACACCTGCTCTCTTGGTGTCCTGGCTATCCCGGATATAGTTTCTAAGGCAGTCAGAGCTCAAGAAAATTTTCTGAAATAACCACCATGGGAGTGCTTCCTTCTCCACAAAAACACTTCCAAAAATTTTCTCTTACTGGTAAAGACAGTAAATGGTATCCAAAACTAGATTTTTTTGTTTGTTGTTTGTTTTTGTTACTGAAATCACAGAATCATTTGAGTTGAACAAGAGCTCTAAGATCATCAAGTCCAACCATTAACCTGGTGCTGCCAAGCCCAAGCCCACCACTAAACTGTGTTTCTAAGCACCATATCTGTGGGTCTTTTAAGTACCTCCAGGGGTGGTGACTCAATAGTAATCAGAAAAGAAACAGCAACCTTCTTTCAAGACCTATTTAAAGAATCACAGTGACTACAACCAAATACCCAGTACAAACACCCACAAACATACCCAGTACATAGCTTTGGGAGTTATATTTAGATAGAAAGTTTAAAAAAAAAGCAATTTTCATCACTTCAATGGGAAGCATGGAGAAAAAAAAAAGTCAACACTTCAAATTATGTCTATTTATTTTATTCCTTAAACAGCATGTATCTTACCAACAACAACAAAAGGCGCTTTATTATGATCGCTTCTGTTCAAAATTTGTAAGAAAATGTTTCCTTTTCACAGCAAAATCGTCCATCCTAGGTGAGACAACACAAATATTAGTAATATCATTCTAACGAGCAGATACTAGTGCTAGAAAAATACACTGCATTAGCAGTACTAATAACAGGGTGTGCCATCTAGCTGTTAGCAGATTTTTTCTCTCACCTAACCCACAAATTATTCAGATAGCAAGTTACTGAACTGCTAGATGGAATTAAAAATATTTGTGTTACCCATAGGGTCTGATCAGTCATAGCTTGAACATGTTCATATGAAGGAAAAGATGAAAAAAGACAGCTCACACCTCAAAAGAGGTTTGCAAAATTCCCCTCTTTTAGCAACAAGGATACACTGATTCACCCTCATCCCAAACTTTCAAATGTGGTTATAGTAAACTACAGTCCATTTGGACATAAAAAATGCAATATATCCACACTATGGCATCAAAGTTGTGTCCCATGTGAGCCTTTCCATTTATATATATATATATATATATATATATATATATATATATATCCAAATCAAACTAATAATTTTGAATTTCCTGGTGCTTCCAGTGGATCTTTCTTTCACATGCATGCAAGAATGTGTGTGTATGAACAGAAAGACCAAGTGAACAGTAACTACAGATGAGAAATAACTTCTAAGTAATACATGCAAGAGAGGAGCCCATTTCAACTGTGACTGGTGGTCAGTTTATGTCACTCACGCCTTCTTAAATGACTGAAAACACAAGTCCATATACTAACAGTACTGGCATATGAACTGATCTATTTACGGCACCGACTGAAAACCAGGCATGACTGTAAAACATCTATCCCATCAATCCTTTCAGAAGTTACTGAGATTGATTATGAAAATTCAAAGCATTGCCTGTCTAGAACAGCTCAGAATTGGTCTCATGTTTGCCCACCTTCCTGAGAGCATTTCTAATTACTTTCTATACATCCAGCAATTTCAGTTGGTTTCCACAGCCTTACCACCACCTACATTTCAGCAGTTTATTTTATTTTAAAATGTCAGCTGTGCTAATACCCTGTAAAGATACGAGTCTGAAAGAATTAATGCTTTCTAGAAAGTCAGTAAAGGTGTGCATGCAGACATCATCTGCGCATCTTAAGACAGCCTATCTACAAGTAGCAGAGCCAGAGAGAATTACTTCAAGCACTACCCTTCTGGAGCTGTTTGGACTTCCCCATCAGCACAGCGCATCCCAAGACACGGCCGCGCTCTGCTACCCTGCCAGCACAGCGGTCCAGTCGGCAGACAGAGCAAAATAAGGGTAGTCCTGTTCATACTTGTACAGATCGACTTGCAGTACGTCCTTCCCTTTCCAGTTAGTTATTCCGTCTCTCCCATTTGTCTCCATAGGAAGAAATCAAGCTCCCGGCGAGGTCGCGCCCCCTGCGGCTGCCCCTCCTCTGGAGTCCGAGCCGGCCCCTCGAAGCTCGGCGTTCCCGAGGAAAACACCTCGCACAGCCACCTACTCCCAGGGCTGGACTGAACCCCGGGGCCAGCGCCGAGCTCGGGCAGATGCCGAGCCCCAAACCAGCGCTCGGCGGGAGAGGCACGGCCCACCCGCCCCCGGCCCCGCTCCCGGCCGCCCCTGGCACGGGGGGAAGGCGAGGGATGGCAGCAGGAGCCTCTCGCACCACGCCGGGTCTGCATGCAGCGCTGACAGCCCGGCGAGCCACGGCGCCTTCTCCCCTCTGAGCCGTCAGCCAGAAGTGCCGGGTGTCCTCCGGGACCAGCTGCTTTCTGCCGGAGCGGGGAGGGGAGCGGGAGGGGAGCGGAGCCCGCCCGCGGCGGCGATGCGCAGGAGGAGAAGCCGCGGGGCTACTGTGCTCACCCACTTGTCACAGTCTCGTCCGTGCCCTCCTCTCTCCTCTCCAGCTGCAGGTTCTGGCCGGGGCTGGCGACCTGCAACCCGCCGACAGCCCCTCCCAGGCGAGGAGCATCCTCACGCTTCATCTCCGTGGCGTCCTCCCTCCTCCTTGTCGCGTGGCTGCGCCCTGGCAAGGCTGGGGGACACGTGTGGCGGGAAGGCGGTGACGCCGCAACACCGGGATATCCCTGCCTCCGCCCCTCCCTGCCGAGTGCCCGCGCTCAGGGGGATGCCAGCGAGGCTGATGGCAACC
>JAWWEV010000095.1:44901100-44924958 GCA_035583235.1 Hafferia zeledoni | reverse complement strand
GGAAAAGTCAACAACTATCTCAAATACGTAAACAGACTAATTGATCCACTTGAGTTACACACTGTTGATACAGTATCTGCAGAAAACAACTGCAGTCTCAAAGAAAAGCTCTAACGACATCAACCTCATATTGTAAAATGCCTCATTTCTAAGACATCATGAACAAAAGAGTTGTTACTCTTAGTTCCATACAGGGAAACTGAGGCAAGGAGATTTGTGGTGACCTGATCCCAAATTTTGACATACATTCTTATCCTCTGATGCCTAAGGGTTTTTTTTGATTTTTTATTTTCTAATTTTTATACATTTTAGAAGCAACTGTAGTGACTGTAGATTTATTTTAGTGTACTTAGTATTTCTAGCAGCTTAAGTTCAATGTTTATGCATGCTGATCCCTACCCCATATCAATACCTCAAATTCAATTAGCTGTTTAGTTTAGTTTTCAAGGCAGAAGGCTGAATAATATCTTAAGGCCTGTGCTACGAGACATAAACATGGGCCAACGACCTTGAAGCCCAGAACACTGGAAGGCCTCCAAGTATCCCGGCGTGCTATGAGGAAGGGAAGGCTGATGAAAAGGCAGTCCCACTCTCCCCTAGACTCATTTCCTGATGGGGTGTGATGGGGGCAGGACGAGGCAGGACCGAGGGGATGGGTGAACTTGGGACTGGATGAACAGTATTATAAAAACCATGAAACAAGTGTCGGGACACACATACACACACACAGATACACACAGGGAGAAGTGCATCATCACGTATTCCTGAAGGCCCTAAGCCTGGACATTAAAGGAACCTTTTTATCTTATCCTACACTAAGTTGGTTCATAGTCCTGTTTTCTGCAGTCTCTCTCAAGGCATCACTCACTAGTTGGGTGTTCTGAGTTATAGTCACCCCAAGTCACTCAAGTAGTCGGCATAAGAATGTATGTCAAAATACGGCATGAAGAGATTATAAAGAACTCATTTATTTCTGACTACTTGCATACAATTATTTGCTTAGCAAAATATTCACTACAGTTAAATACACATAAGGATTCTCTTGTCTTTCTCTCCAGAGCTGTTACCTTCCTTTGTCCTATCAGATTGAACAAAATTCTGCATAAAAATTGTAATATTTCTTTGTGACAATAATAAACATCTCTAAAATAAGATTCTTAATTTAAAACAAACCTATAATAGTCTAGTCATTGTTACATGTGACATATTACATAGATAGCTATTGTATCCATATAACATAAAGATGCACTGAAAAGAATGATACAGCTCTAAATTCTCTTTTTAAAATATAATGACTTATTTTGCTCAGGCATGTTACTCTAAAAAGAATGATACACTGGAGATATTAAAATGCTTACCTTTATCCATATTTCCAGGAGACACAGCATTTAAATCACCAAACTGCAAAATAAGCAATAAAAAACTGGACACAGTCTAAAGCAAACGTGAACTTAGGATATCTATGATGTAGCAAATCTCTGCTCCACTGGTTTCAAGCTAGCATTCAAACACACGATCTTAGCTGCAACCACATCCATGACAGCGCAATTCCCTTCCCATTCCATCTCAGTCTTGTGCTTATTAAGACAATTATCACTAAGTAAACCCTCAAAAATGAAAACAGAGAAGTACAAACTTTTTTAAAGATTGCTTCATCAGGGCCTTTGTTGCTTGAAGTGAGCTATTTCTGTGTTTTATAAAGCCATAAATTATGATGGATATACATTCTGAACCACCAATGTTTTAACAGAAACTGCTTTTTCCCAGAGACAATTTTAATTATGCTGGAAAAAAATCAAGGTGTGTCATGGTATTGCTAATCTGCCTGTAAAGTAGATGAAGGACACTGCTAAGAAAGGGTTTATAACCTGATAACTGATTTACATAAAAATCCAGACCTCTTAAGAGAAGTTGCTTGTAAGCTAGAAACCTTACTCCCTTTCCTTCTTAGCCTGTTTCTCTTAAATAGGATTTGGTAAAGCAAAATGCCACCAATGAATCTCAAATGAAAGGAGCACATTATTTAGATGAATACATTTCTAACCACAAATGATGATACCAGTGTTTTTCAGAAGAACTTTGCCAATACCTGTATCCAAAGGTGGGAGAAGAAGAAGGCTGAAATAGGAAAATGCTTTTCTTAGCTGCAACACCATTTTATACTCCCTTACAATGTTTGTTGGGACTGTAGTGTTGTTGTTTTTCAGTCACAGCCATCAAATACACAGAAATGTAAGAAGCCATGCATTTAACAGGTTACTTCTACTTTCCCCTCACCTCCAAAAGTTTTGCAATACTTACTTCCTTGTAGTATTTTCATCTTCAGTCTCACAAACGTTTTAGAAGACCCTATGCTACATTTATGTCTAACATATACAAATATCTTGAGGCAGTAAGAATGTCGTAACTGTACACTTGTGTAGTACTTACTGCAAAGTAAAAGTAAGCAAGAAATGTAAGATCATGCATAGTGATGGCGGACACTAAGCAGAAATGTTGTTACTTAGTTTTTCTGAAACATGACAAGACACAGGATATAAAATTGTTTGAGAAATAAAACGGAGAAATTTCTCAATTTCTCTTGGAAGTATATACTCTACTTATAGTATTTAATGAGGCTATCAATATATCTTGAGGGAAGAAAGATAACTGATGCCAAATCAACTAGCAAAATCACTTGCAATTTACTGCTAACATAGAATATGATACAGTGACTTCCAAGTGTAAAAGTGTAAGAAGTCCATCCTTTTAAGTACCTAGTGTATTTTTAAATGTGTCAATTTTCCAGTATTTTTGAAGCATAATTCTTTGGTAACAATTCATGCATTCCTCTCTGGTTCACTCAAAATAAAAAGCTGGATGAACTACTGGAAAGAAAAGGGATAAAACAAACTTTGTCTTGAAGATGCCACAGATGAGTATAAAAATACTGTTATGCATGGAGACTCTGGTTCTGTTTCTTAAAACAATAAGCTTTGAAATACATGTATGAAAATAAAATGTTTCGCAAACCTATATGTATGTTTGCACTTGTCTTACTACATGTAAACCATCCTTCTTAAGTCAATGAGGGTATATGTTTTCTGTGGGAATTCAAAATATGTGCAAATGCATGTAAACAGATTCACAGAAATAACATGTTTCTATTACTCTGCTCTTTTTTACTTTCATGCAAAATATTCAGTTCTCAAAATCTGAAAAAATGTTGCATGTTGATCAACATTTTTCAAACTGTGAACATGAATCTGCATGCAGATTTGTAAAAGAGGAAGTTCATTTAGAAATAATTGGTTTTTAGAATTCAATGTGAACCAGTGAAACAAGCTTGAAACTGTTGTATATATTTGTAACCCAATCTATTGTTAAAACACTCCACACAAATGTTTAAAAATTTGCAAAGACACTTTCCCATAGTTATCACTAAATCTATCAATCTAGTCTCTTACATATTATCTTACCTCTCCCATAACTGCAATAGGTGTTTCTCCTGTTGCCTGAGCAACACGATGTTCTACTAAGTAAAACATGTATTCATCGTAAAGCAAGCGGATCAGATGAAAAGAGCCAAAGCTAGCAGCACTGCGCAAGGTTAAATCTCGAATCACCATTGAGCTATTCAAAAATAAAAAATATATATTTATGTATTATATGTCACAGTCATTTTAACATTTATCCATGTAGACACTTCACCTCAAAACCAATATTCTCAAAAGCAACATTATCCACAAATGTCTCATTTATGGTATCTTTGGAAAGCAATGACCAGGAAAGGCAGTAATTTGTTTTTCTCCTTTCACTGAAGGTGCTGTTGGACACCACATTACACAAGAAATAACCAGACTGGCTGGTTTTCAGTTTTGACCTAAGCATAACTACTAATACTTGAGCAAGGGTAAAACTTAACATGAAAAAACTTTGTTGAAAACAAAGCTATGTGATTTTAAAACCAGACTATTGCCTAAATAGTGTCTGTTGTGTCCACCTCCCAGGATAAAAGTTTTAATTGCCAAAATATAAAAAACCTTTGAAACATAAAACTCAAAAAACCCCCAAACCAAAACGAAAACTTGTGTCTTCATATTATATGACAAATTCGGATATCTTCAGCAAGCCATTGCTACACTCATGTTCAAAGAACAAGGTTTACTCTGATAACTGTTTCAATAAGCAGCTAACATGGAATGCTTTTCTTAATGTTCTTTTTACACATTAAAAGCAAGTTTTGTCTTCCTTGTCTAATAAACACAGATGCCACAATGTTTTAATAAATAATACTAAAAATAGTGGCTTAATAATGGTGTAGTTATTCAACTAAAAAACTGTCGCATTATGTTTCTAACTCTGGACAAAATTCCACCTGCATTCATTTGCAGATGGCCTTTAAAACAATAAACAAGGATCATTTAACTCGCTGCTCATTTGCAGATAGCCAGCCCTCAGTTCAAGGTTAACAACAATAATACTCTAAAAAAATCCCCACGTTTTTCACAATGAACTGAGCCAGTGTTTGGTATTATATTTGTCAACCTTACTACAGTGCACAATTCAGCAAATAATAAAACAGTCAGAATGTTTTAGAAGCCTATTAAATACTACCTGTAGAAGGACCATTTTAACAGAAATTGCCTTGCTGCTTTAGGAAAGCTGGGTCTTCCTTCATATGGTTTCAATGCTTGCATCATTACATTATCAAGCCAGGCAGCCCACTGCTCCAGAGTGCTCTGCTGTTGAAGAGTCATCTTGAAATCTGTTTCTAGTCTCTGAACCATGTTGTCATCACACTGGCACACCCAGGAAGCCTGCTCCTGTTACAGCACATGGCAACTCTTGAATTGACAATACATAAGCCGAAGCACAGAATGTAATTATATCTCAAAGATCAAGGTATTCAGTGGGTGAAAAGGACAAACCCCATTTACTAGACCAACTAAGTAGTTTTTATTTTTATATCTGCCATAACTTTGTAGAAAGCAAATGGGTAGGTAAAGCATAGCATATAAAAAGCAGACATAAAATCCAGAAATTAGAACGAAGAATGGAAGCAACACAAGTTTGTTGTAATTTTCCACATTCATTTGCAAAAAAAAGAGGCTTCTACTTTCCTCATTTTTCTACTGGAATATTCATGACTTGTTATTTTTTTCTAAAACTTCAGGCAGGGCAAGCAGGAAGAAGAGTCAAATGGGGGGGTTAAAGTAATAGTAGAAGTAGGAAGAAATCAAGGGCAAGGTTCTTTTTGTTCTGAAGATGTTAAGCCTAAAGACAAATTCTGTTCAATCATCTTATAAAAGAAATTTGGTACACAAACAAGGATTGTTCTGTTTACTGACTCTTGGCAGTAATAGATTACACATTACTTAAAGTATAGCATAAACTGCACACAAATGGAGAAACACATTACACATCCAATAGTCAGCAAGTTAGTGTTACCAAGTTTAAATAAAGCTAGCTGATCAATTTAGAAACTGAGACAAAATCAAGGCCCACTAAATGTAACCAATCTCCTTAAGCTCTAGCTATTATATGCCAAGTTAACATCTCTTTCACAAGCTCTGTATCTGTGTCCATATATATTTAATACATTTTATCTTTTGTCAAGAACTCTTGACAAAGTTCTGTTAAGAGTATTAACAAGTACCTTAACATTTATTCACAAAGAAAAGAGAGAAACAGAACTACCAGGAATCTGAAACCTTTCACTTTCCTGGTCAAAAGGAGGAAAGTATTTTTCATCAGAGGAGCAGAAATATATAGAGAAATTAAGCTTAGTAAAAACATAAAACCAAAAGCTTACGTTCAATAAGTTCTCATCTGTATTATTATTCAGGAAATGTTGTAACTTTAAGCATAGGCACTTGGACAAAATATACTAATGGTATGGGGTTTTAAATAATAGAGACAGTCTCTACTGACAAATGTGTACATTTAATAGCTTTAAGACACTTCCAGAAGATTCACTACTGAGATCTAAACCCAAAATATAATTTTGGCTACTATTAAGACATCATTCATGGTACCCATTCTAAGAATGTATTTTTCTGTATTTGCATAGAGGTTGGAAGAATATGTGTGCTTCAAGACAGTAAATGGAAACAGAAAATGGTTCTGAGCTGTTACTTCCATAAAGTGTAAGTCATCAGACTGGGACAGAATCACTACATATATGAATGAGCAAAATGTTTCCACTTTACTTCTTTCATATAATAATGTCAGCTAACAATAAAGTCCAAAATGATAGAGGACATAGCATTTTTTAAAAAAAGCCTGTTATTTAAAAGTACATTTTACCTGAACATTGGCAAAATCAACACGGTTAAGATCACTGAGCATCTGATTGATTTGAGAAGTATTTTGAAGCACAGCACGAGCTGCTTGAGCCAGGTGATTAAGAGATGTGTATCTTCGCAGAGTCTGGGCAAAGGCACTTACAGCGGCAACCTATGAAGACATTTATTTATTTTTAAATTTGTATTCCATAGCTGTAGATTAATTCCACAGATTGAGTCTTTACTTTCTTTTTAATAGTCTTTACTAATGAGTCCTCATATTTGAATTATGCCCAGGTAACAGACCAAATAATATTTCCTTTCCCGTTATTTGATGCTTGATGCTAAACATGAAATTTAGCATTAACATTAAAATGCTAATGCTTTTAGATACTCCTCTTTGCCATTGGAAGAATAATATTGCAACAGTTTTGCCTACCTTGGTTTGTATCATCCTCTGTGGAATATTGTTCATGGCATTTGAAAGCCAACCTTCAAGGCTTTTTGCAAAATTGCGAATGGCTTGGGTCAAGGCACCTGCACATTAGAGAATAAAAACAGAATGAAAAGAAAGCAGTGTACCTGTCTTGAAAGATATTGCATCCTCAGAACTCCTGTACTCAACTTTCAGGTCTACTGTTTTTATTTATTAAAAGGCAAATCTAGTCCAGGTTCAAAATGCCTCGTTCACATAAAGATTAATGATTTTAGTTCTGGTTTAATAAGCAGTTCTGAATTCTTCTGACTTCTTCAACAATATTTGAAGAAGTTTGGAAATTTCCATCACAAACTTTCAGCTTTCCATTTCATCTAAGCACCTCTTTTAGAAAGGAAACTCTGGGGAAAGTCCAAATATTGGAATACTGCAGTTTCCTCAAGTAAGTCCAAAGTGGCCTTAAGCCATGTCATAGTGTTGCTTATTTTAGTTTTAAAGAAAAAAGTCCAACATGCAGTGCTTAATGACAGCATCAGTAAGCAAGATTTGTTTCACTGATAGAAAGTGAGATTATTCAAATGACCGTGGAATCTGTGTACATTTTTGTTTCTTTTCTATAGCACCCACAGAACTGCCGAGTGACTGAAAGAGATTTAGAAAGAAATTGAAGAAGCCCCTACAACAATCTGCACTACTAAAAACTGAAGTTTGCATTTTTTAAGGAGGAAGACAGGAAGTACTGTCCCAAGGAACTGTGCCTAGAAAAAAGAAATTCATATCTTTTTAGTGGTAGAAACTTTGTTTTCCGACACGTTAACACTTGCGCATTGACATAATAGCATCCACTCAAACTGTTGGAAAAACTGAGAGACAAAAAGAAAAAAACCAGAGGTTTCTGAAGACTAGTAAAGAATGAATGCAACTACAAAAGTGAAAAGGAAAAAACCAAAGAGAATAATACCTTTATAATAATACCCTTTTCAATAAAGCTTTACCAGAAAAGTAAATTTACTAAAATTTTTACTAAAAGAAAAACTCTATTCTTTGTGGTATCTTTTTCAAATGTCTTCAAATTTGCGGTGATAAGCAGTAGAATTCACATTGGTAATCTATGTAACTCACTAAGCCTTTGAATGCTTAGTTGGCCACAATCTGACCTTATAAAGTATTTGTATTAGGTGAACCCTCTTATGGTATCAGTTTTTTTTCTCCCTTGAGGTTTACATGAGAAAAACAAGATTTTTTTCTTCAACCCTGTCAATCACCTAGCTCACTTGTGCTGCTTTGTAATTTATTTCTGTGCACTTACTAATTGACTATGTATTCACTCACATATTCTTACCTACAAGACAAGAAAATGCAGAGTGGAAGTAATAATGTAAATACTGTATGAATGCTACTTAGACATTAAAAAAAAATACTGCTTTTTAACTTGTAGTGCACTTATTACTCTTTTTCACCCAAGTAGACTGTAGTGGATTTCGCTGAGCCAAAATTTATTTTCTCACCGTAACCCTGCAGTGCTGTGTTTCTGCACTGGTAGATAGAAAAGTGTTGATAACTTCTGGTTATGTTTTGGTTACTGGGAGGAGACACAGGTTAGGTCAGCTGACTTACACTGACCAAGGAGGTATTCCTTACCATATGATGTCAACCCTGGTACAAAAGAAGGAGGGGAGGATGTACTTGCTCTCTCTGGTAATGGCCACCTGCTGATGACCATTGCCATGCTGGAGCTCTGCTTCTTGGAGGAGTGATCACTCATTGCTGCTTGTGGGAAGTAGATAATTGTTGGCTTTTACCTTGTGCGTGTGTGTGTGTGTGTGTGTGTACTGCTTTTACTTTATTTTCTTTTCTGCATAAAATATAAACTGCCTCATAGTAACTCACAGTTTATGGGTTTTTTTTAGTTTCCTCTTCCCTCTAAGAAAGGGAGGGCTAAGGTGGCTGGGGGGACATCTGGCATTCTGCCAAGGTGAATCCACCTCATACATATTACAAAATTATTTGCATCCCTTTAATGCTCATGTCCTTAAAAATAAATACAGAAGAGCAGCTCAGACCTGAAAAAGGCCTTTTACTAGGAAGGAAAAGGAACAAAGGAAAGGATTTCTCAGTTCTGAAGAAATAAAATAGCTAAAATAATCAGTATTATATAGAACAATCATTAACTTCTAATGACTTTTGGGAGATAGATTAAATACAGAATTTTTCTCATACTCTATTTAAGTACATATCTAGCCATTATCAAAATGTGAAGTACCTACATCCTTGAAGCCTTCGTTTATGTTCACCTGGCTATAATGTGGAAATCCAAGAAAACTCTTTCAAAGAATGTTTGCATTAGGAGTATGGTGCAAAGTAAATGGCTGCAGATTGTTAAATGTTACTAGGCACACACTAAATGGCATGGCAATGGTAGTTACTCCAAGTTTGATTTGGATAAGCACCTAAAAAGTGTGACTTCTGAAGCAAAAACCCTCTCATATGAACCAAACTAGGCTTTATAGTCTTTCCAGTACTTAAAATTTTTGTCTGTCTTTCCAGTACTCAATTGTTTTGTCTGTCTGCAATTGTGTAATATAGTGTAGAAGTATGTTTGGCATAAATCCTCCACCTATCACAGAAATTAGCTCACAAGCAAATATGTTACTGTCCATTCTGTCACTTGTGAAGATGCAAAAAGTCCATTCTAAAACAAAACAGCCCTGCCCTATCTTGCCAAAGACACTAGATAATTATGGTCTTTATTCCTGACTCAAGAGGACAGCATTTCACTTTTCTTAGAAAAAGGAATTTTGCTGTTTTACACATGGCAATTCTTCATTTTGTCTGTGTGTGCTAAACATTACAACTGACAAATTTAACATAAAGGTTTAAAATAAAACCATTTTTTTCCTCAATGGCCTTTTTTTCTATTCCAGCAATATGTATTACACAACTGGGTAGCACAGCAAGACATGTTTAAAATAACAAAACACTGAAAATGCAGACATTAAAAATACCCTTGGTATCTTCTCATCTATTCAGGAAAAATGCCATGACTGTAATGCAACAAACATTTGCAGTCCCAGCTCTTCCAGAGAGTCCAAACTTTCCTATAAACTGCTATTTTCCCACAGAGGATGATGACTTTGTCTACTTCACCTAGATCCATTATTGTCACAGTCAGCCTTATGCCATCCTCTCAGTCTCTTGTAATGACTGCAGATGCTTTTATTCAAAGGCAGGAATTAAAAAACTAATATCTTAAACACTTAACAGTGAAGAAGAAACTTGGATGGACCGTCATTACAGGAAAGCTGATAGGAAAAAGCCCTTTAGTTAGCTGGTCCTAAAGATAAAGAAAGAAAATACATTAGCCATCTTCCAAAGGTAGCTCAGAGAGTAGACTTCTGAGCAGAAAGCCACTGGACTGTTCACAAAACAGAGACAAAACTCTTTTGGGAGGAATTCATCTGGGATGTTTTTGCATCAAACAGTCTGATAATCATCCCAAAACAGGAATGTCAAACTCAGCAGGTACCAATTATTCATATATGACTAGAAAGAAAGAAAATAGCAAGGAAAGGACACTATGCCTGTAGTATTGATATGAAATGACTGTTTCCCATTTTCTTGAAATCCTGTACTGACAATGCCTAATGCATCCTATGAAACAAAGCAGGAAGACACCAGCTGCCACAGAGCTGTCATTCAGACACTTCTGTAGAGACCAGGCTGTGGCAGAGAAGTCAAAACAAGGAAGAAAAGCAGGTTTGATCAAAACCCACCTCTGCACTGTTATGCACCAGATCAGCAATTGCTGGGTCAGCACCACCTTGTGGGGGGGTGTGTGTGTGTGGAGGGGCAGGGATGGATCAAACCTCATGGAAGTGGGGTGGCATCGTGTCCGCCTGGAGCCCACATGGGGAAGCCCCAGAGCAGCTGCCAGTCACAAACAGCCCATGAAAACTGTTAACACCTCACACCTCCTGGAGCCCCTGACCCAGCTCGGACTGGCAGGGACAGTGAGAACACGGCCCTCACCATGGCCTGGGAGCCCAGAGTGGCCAGGGGGTCAGAGGCTCTGTCTGCGGATTTCACTGTAGAGACCAGAGCAGATAAGGAGTCAGCACGAGGTCTTCATCTGGCCTTGGCCTGTTCTCCTGAGCTGTCAACAGGTGACCTTCTAAGTGAGAACTATGCTTTTTAACCTTTCTTTTTCTCTCTTTATTCTTTCCTCTCTTACTCTCTCTTCCCTTATTCTTTTCTTCCTCTGGTGGGTAACCTAAACACTTTCTGCAAGGTGTGGGTGCTTCACCTAAGTTGCATGGAGTTTGTTTTTGCTGGGTGTAACAAAAGTTCCTTACTATAGCAATGCTTGTTAGTCCTAGTAATCTGCTGTAATGCTTTGGAGAAGTTGCATGTATCTTGTAAAACCCTTTTTGCCAAAATGCCTATTTTCTCACCAAATTAAGAGAAATCTCTTACAGAAAAATGTGTATAGTTTTTCTCTGGACATGAATCAAAGAATGAAATGGCTTCACAAGTGTTCATGTAGGCAAAATCTTTTGAAGCCTAAAATCAAATTGTACAGCCAGTAAAGCTTTGGGCTTCAGGACCAAGGTGTAACATGCTCCACCTTTTTTTTCAGAAATTAATGTGCTTCTGCAAGTTTAAGTTTTAACTGAACCTATTAAATGTTGTAATTAAATTTGTGGGGGTTTTGTCATTGCCTAATTGTTTTTGATACAGTATATTACTCTAAAATCCTACTGGCATTGTCATTAGAGATGTAAACATTAAATATAAACCAATACAAAATAATTTATACGATTAATGATTGTCAATAATTGCATGTATTTGAGAAAACATTTTTCCTTTATTCTGCTATACAGATGCATAGATAAATTATGTCAATCTCTACCAAGAACTTACCCTTTCCTTAAAAAAAAGGTAAAACTAGCTTCGTAATGGCAAACCTTAAGAATTTACACCTTTCCAGTTTCAAAAATTTTTTGCATCATACATAATTTGCTAAAACCTAAATTCAACTGACAAGCAAGGAGTAAAAAACAACTTTTCTGCTAGGCAGTACCTGCAAATATTCTTATGGAGTGCTTATACTGCTGGAGTCATGATAGCAGAATAGGTGTACATAGCAAGACAAAATAGCCTTGTTAGCTGCAGTACTACTTAAGGCCCTAATTTTTAAAAAATATGAAACCAACTTTATAAAGTGGATACTGTTTTTCATGGAAAGGAAACAATATGTAGGAGTTAAGAGGTTTATAGTGGGTTGTTAATACAATTTCTTTATAATATTTTGGACAGCATGTGCTACAATAAGTACTTTGGAAAGGAGTTCAACTTTCTTCACATAAATTTGTTTTCTACCAAAAATAGCCATAAAAATACACTGCTGGAGCAATGATGAATTTTAGTAAGATTAAATTTGAAGAGAAAGCTGTACTTCTAGCAATGGTAGAATGACTAGAAAATTACTGACTCTTTCATGCAGGATGCATGAGAGAAACAACAGTAGAGTGGAATAACAAATTGGACTAAAAATTTTTGAGTTAATTTTTCATTGCCTTAACGATCATTAGAATTGATTTCAGCAGGCATTGGTACAGACCAAAACACTAATTGTCCAAAAACAAAATTACAAAAATCACATTTTTTCCAGACCACTCAAAGATTAATATGTGGTGTTTAAACTTAAAAATACTGCATTTAGTAGAAGGACTGACGGACATTGTTTCAGGGCCACAGGACTTCTGTCTGTCATGCAGCCTATAGCCAGGGTAAAAGGAAAACATTTTTACCTGAAGATACAACACATAGAGAAAGAGGTACCTTTAATATGAAACTGAAAACTAGATGTTCCAACTGCACTAAAATCCTCAGCTACTTTTAAAATAGAAGCATATATCAATTCTCAGCACAACTTCTTACATAACAAAATGAAGGATAAATGATATGCAGTACTTCTGTAACTTTCAAACTTACTCCTTAAGTTGTCCTGTGAAACATAAGTACACTTCCACCATATCCATGCTGGCAGAAAGATCTTTAGGAAATTTTTCAGGTGTTCAACTTACTAGGAATAGGTCTAAGGACGTCAGGAATGAGAATCTCCACCAAAGCCTGGTACATCACATGGTCACAGTTACACATCCATTTCAGAATAGACTCATTCTTGCACAGAGTAATCAGCTTTGCTTTTGGAAGTCGACTTTCTATTTCACTCAGATTGCTGGTGTTAAAAAAAATGTAGCAAATGAATAAATGATAAGGCATATATGGCACCTGGGGACATGGTTGAGCGGTTAACATGGCAGGCTAGGTTTACAGTTGAATTAAAAGAGCTTAGAGGTCCTTTCCGACTTTAAAGTTCCTATGATTCCATGATTTACTGTAGGTAAAAACCTGCAATGGGTGTTAAAATGTATTTTTTCATGAAGATGTCATAGATGTATCAACCACATCCAGTAAAACTTTGTTATACATTGTGTCACATGGAAATAGATCTAAGAAAGGCCTCCATAGTTCTCCTACAGCTCATAAATTATGCAGACATATGAATGATCCTTTTGGCTTCAAAGAAGTGGATTGAATACTGGGAAGAGTCACCTTTGTTGTAGTTGTCCATGCAAAAAACCCCCAATGGATGACACAACTGTTCCAAGACTGCCCTTTGGCACACATGCCGGCCACACAACATAAATTTAACTTGGAAGATTATCAGGGGAGAGAAAATTACTATTCAGGGAAAATTAATGATTTCCCCCCCCACCCCTTTTATTATGTTAACATGAGACACATTAAACACAAAAATTGACTGACCTTGTCTCAGTGACAGGAGTGCCATCAGGTGGAGAAGAGGGAGAATAGCGCCAGAAAGTTTGCCACAATTTTTCTATGAGGCTGAATTGAAGATTAACAACTACATCCAGTATTGCCTAGAAAATAAAACGTAAGATCATACTGGTTTTCAATCAGCTTCCCCCCACTCCTAACTCAAATTAGAGGGTTTTTTCCTTCACTACACATAGAGCAAAGGCGAACTGTACATTTCTCATGTTATAAATGGTATCTGTTTTAATACCTTTGATATTCATAAATTGTCCAGCACTATGAACAGTTGTCACAGAGACTTGCATAAGGCTAATGCACATGCACGGAAGCCTCCAGAAATTAGCATGGCCTACATAAACATATCAGAGGAATTTAACCTCAGCAAATATTTACTGCTACTGCAAGGAAAAAAGGGAACCTCACATTTTATTCACTTTCATAATTCCATATATATTTGAAAGCACCTTAAAATAATTTTAAAAGACATATCATTCAGTATCAAATGTGGCTTAAATTTCTTAGTGTAAAAAAACCCCTATAATCTACCCTGATGTACATTTCCTATTGACTAAAACAAAGACCTGCCACGTACAATCTCAAGTCTAGTTTCTTTAACATTCTGAAAACAAATACATAACAACATTTTCAAAGGGGTCCTCCAGAAAAACCTTTTGCCATCCTTTTTAATGAAATAAATAAAATATCCTGGGGGAAAATTACATACCACTGTCACGGCTTCAATGAATTTGGCTTTATTGTCTTGTAGTGGCCTTTACTACAAGCCATGAACTTTCAAAAACACATGGTTTATAGAAGTACCTCACAGTGCTCTCGATAAAGACTCTGTAATGACTTGATGTCCTCAAAGGTAGTACCATCTGGCAGAGAAGATATTTCAACTTCTCCAAACTCTGGCAGTACTCGAGATGCATCTGTTGCCATGACAACATAATAAAAAAGGGCTGTTGTGAACAGTACCAGTTACAGTACAATTAAGAAAAAAATATTAATGAGTATATAAAGAAATAAATTCCAAAAGGTCAAAATATGCAAAGAAGAAAGTCTTTCATATCTGTTGCATGCTAAAATCATAATTAAATTCAGCCAGCATTTTTTATTAAAAAGAAATACAAAATTACTCTTGAAGACATCCAAAAGATGTCATATACATAATACACCTATATAGAGAAACTAACACATAATCTTCAGACTATTAAAGGATGAAAGAAAATATCCAAGTCAGTGCATGAAAGACTAATCCTTGAATAATTTTTTAATTGTTCAACTGAAGAGTGCCTATGTATTCAGATGTGATGGGGCTTAATAGACTCAATATACATTTTTACTTGACATTTACTGGACTTTTAAGTAGAGCCAATGTGTGCTTTTACTATTTGTCACAAATGTTTCCGATAGACAAGCTGATAAGATAAAAATGCTGGGCTGAAAGCTACCCAGAAAGGAAGATTCAAAATATTTTAATGCTATATGTTCCAAATGGTTTTAGTAGAAGTAAAATTATGCCAAAGGAGTCAGTGCTTGAAAATGTCAGCCAAATAAGCCCACATTTCTCTAATAACACAGGCAAGGACTCTTTTTACATCAACAATTAACTCAATTACAAATTGTTTCCATTACTGGAATACATGCTTAACTGGATCAACTAAGCCACAATTTGGACATTCTATAAAATGACTTCGGGGTTCCAGTTGAAACTATTTGTCTCTTTCCACTTAAAACACTAGAACACACTTTCAAAGCTGCCCATGGGAATGCTAACCTGCAACAGTAAAACAGTGCCATCCCTCTACCCCACCTTTTATGAAATAAAAAGCACCATAATGCAAATGCAGGAAACAACTTTCATAGCAGGAATTTCAGTCTGCACATTTAAAATAACTTTGCAAAGCAAAAGCATTTATGTAATATTAAGTATATCTCACAAATACAGAATTTGTGTTTTATCTTTTATACTTACATGATGCATATTAAATATTACATAAAGCTCACATGTAATTTAAGTGCCTTTTTGTTCAATTATGAGTAAGGATTTTAAAGAGGACATGATAATCTCATAAGCAACTACTGTACTTGTGTGACTTGATATTCACAGTGATAATGAAGCTCATCTTACTTATTTATAAAGCAATATAAAACCTGCTTTCATACCTAGAAATTGTTGATGATGTTGACTTTGGGCAATTACAGTTTGTTCAACAGATGTGCCTGTCTGTTGACCACTTCCTGTGAAGCCATCTGCAACTCCATCCACTTTCTGCATAGGCTTATACCTACAAAAATATCAAGTACAAAATTATCCTTTCTTCATAAATGGATCATACAATTTCTCCATCTTGAAATCCTGAGGAGAAAAAAAGAATTTAGAGATTTTTATTTATTTTGTCAATAACAGAAGAAACAACCACTAAGGGAAGCTAGAATATTAACAATGCATCACAGAATTCATAAAGGTGGTATTACAGCACCACTAGCAATTTCTGGCAGAATTTAGCTTAATATCAGCATACCATAAGAGCAGGAAATTTACACCAAAAGGAATCTTTCCAAACAGCTCGGCTTCCCAATAACTTTGTAATTCAAAACCAATGTTCCATTACATTAAGAAGAAACAACATTATAGTCTGAGGATAATGAAAGACTTCACATCCAACACGAGAACCTTGGGATATTGACGTTATGCAAATAAAAAAGGTGCATGACCCCCAAATTAAGAAAAGAAATGAAGAAAAATGATCTGCACCATACATCCAGTCTACAGTCTGCCAAAAAGGACTAGAAATGTTAATCCAGTGAGATGTGTCTGATAGAGATGGTAGAATTGGTGTATCTACACAGAAAAAAAAATATTGACTGCAATCTACCACAGATTTAAAAGACAAAAGAACCACTAGAAATAATAATAAAGCTGATGAAACAGCAATGTTACCATAATCATGCAAATTACCATACTCAGTCCTTTAGTTCTCTCCTGATAAATCCTGCTAGGATTTTTCGATACACTTGGATAACAATGATAAAACAAATACAGACATATATCAAACACTCAAATTAAATACTAAGCTTCCTATAGCACTGTACTTGTATATCAACAGCTACTTATTGAGCATAATTGTGCCTTGTAGTTCCCATCCTTCATGAACACCTTTACAGATTCTCATAGCAGAGCTTAGGACTGGTATGAATTGAATATGAATGGGTGTGTGCTTGTGCCTGTATGTGTGTGCATGTGCTAAACATGGGTTAAAGGAGAAGTATGCACTAACCACGAAACAGTCCCATATATGTGGTTTCACTGAAATATAATCAAGGAACATACTGGTATAAAGTTAAGAAAATGCCACTAAGCATACCTAGGTAAGGAAAACAAAAGAACTATGTAAGCAAATAATACAAAAAGAAATATCCACTCCTAACAGTTATATAATGAAATCTCAAAATCACTTTGTCATTGTGAATCAAGAAAAAGACAAGAGATGTGACAATGTTTAGATAACTGGCATAATTTTTTCAGGAATAATTCTAGTTAGAGCTTTGTGGTATATGTCTTGGTGCATACATATGATTTTGAATATGAGTGAATGAAATCTCTAAGTGAAAAAGGCTGAGTGGGTAAAATTAGCTTGGTTGTTTTTTTCTAAGTATCTATCATCTTTTCTTAGTATATTATACTGCAATGATTTTTGTAACAAGACCTGATCATACAGTGAGACATCTCATGCTCCTGCACTACCTCAGCAATAGGCGTTAAGACCATATATCTTACCATTTTGCATTTAGTGCGGTAACTACCTCTGGAAACAACAGTAAAATCAGATCAAAGTGATTTCTGCATTTGAAGTTAAAGTTTGAAGTTGTCCTTTCCATATATCAGCTGTGTCCACAGCCACAAAATAGTTTGGTACACTTTACCAAACTCTTCACTCAATTGGATTTTTGGGGGTAATTGCTCTAAAGGTGTCTTGCTTGATATGCTTCTTTTCTGCCTATGAAATTATTCATCCTACCTATTTAACTTTAGGGTAATATGGGAGGCTAGAGACATAAGCCAAATAAAAATTTATTTAAAAGAAATTTACTCATTTGCATTTTTTTTCCCTTAAAATGTTATGTTCAGCACAGTTTCTTATATACATATTCACACAGTATTTCACCACAAGTACATTCCTGTGCCACTGCTTTTAAATACTTCTGAGCTTTCACAGATTCCTCAGGAACAACAGATACTGAGGGAAAATACTTATACCAACTTACAGGGGAACCATTATGGTCACATTAATTCTTCGCAGGGAGAGGAAATAAATACTAAGCAATTAATGGTAAGTTCTCTGATGAGGAAGTGTGTACGTAAAACAGTATCACAAGGAAAACAAACAGGAATATTTGAAATTCAAGCATTTACTGCTTTTCTTCAGCTCGAGGGACAAGAACTCAAGATAGCTAAGCAGAGTCTGTTGATACTATATGTCACTTTATTATTATTTCTTTTTTGCAAATTTATGACAACTTCTAGGTAAATATTCCTTCACATTGACTGGTACAGTTGACATCAACTGGATATCCAGCAAACTTATTTTCACAGCAGAGTAGGTGAACAAAACTTGCATTAGAATTTCAACTTTTCCATGTAAAGAAAAGTAAGATTTTATGAACTAGAAATATTAGTACGTAGTTATGTTCATTTCATACTTTACCTCTGTTTCTGCTGCATGGGCTGTTGCCTCATTGCCATATATTGCATGTCCTCTTGTAGCCGATTAAGAGGAGAGTCTGGCTTAACACGAATCCCATAGTAATGGTATTTGGAGTTTCCCCTTCATGAAAGAGCAAGAATTAAAAGAACAGCATCACTAGTTTTATGCATTCACATTACATGTACTTTACAATTTACATTGACTGGAAAATAATACATACAAATCAGGCCTGACTCTCCTGTCATACCTGTTTTACATAGGTGTCATTTTACCACCTTTGGGAAATTGATTCACTTTCTTAAACAAATATTATTAGCATCTTAACGTGCACTCCACTTGAGTAAGAAAAATAAAATGCAAATAAAAACAACTTATCTGTTCATGGACAGACAGTATTCTTAGTGATTTCCAAATAGCAAGCTGTATTTTATTTGTGATGACAAAAATCTGCAGTGTAGTCATCAAAATGTAAACATATAAACTGTGAAAACCAGAATAAATAAAACTAAGAAGGACCTTGAAATAAAACTAAGAAGCATCAGTTGAAATAAAACTGCCAGAAAAACCCTCTAATATTTAAGTGCAGGTTTTACTTATTCTTTTGCCTAGCAAACAACTGTCTTACTTGTAATTATTACTTGTATTTTCTCTAATAATTCAGGATTTCCATGACACAAACCTAGTTCCAAGCCTTCTGGTCCGTAGTCCCATGAAGATTGACCGTATGAGTTTTCCAAAGGAGGCAGCATTGACTGGATCCAATTTGTGTTCCTGACAATGCCGTAAGTAATGGTTGTAAAGGGTACTTCTTGGAAGGCTCACTCCTTCTGCAGTTTCATAGTTGTCTAAAAGCCACTGAAGCTATATCACACACAAAACATTAAAAAAAAAATTATTATATACTTAATCAAAAATATCATAGCCATAACAACATTAACTTCTGATAGTTCTGGAACCACTCTTCAGGTCTATTAAACAATTACTTCCTTCTTCAGAGAGTCCTTGAATGTTAGGTATACCATAGTGCTTTAGGATCTTTAGATTACGAGGAAATAGCAGAACTCATTGCACTTGCGATCTCAGGTAAGTGTCTATTTCTTTAAATATTTTTGATTCAGTACCATACATCAACACTTGATAAAAGCATTTTTGCTTTGTAGACAAACTGTTAGCACCACAAAGAAATAAAGTAATCATGAATGTAATTCCTGTAAATTGCAGAAAACACATTCCTAGGTAATTAATGTATTTGTAAACCTGGAATATTATACTGTTTCTCTTTGCCTGTTTTTAAAAAACATAGAAAAAAGCTATTGCATATAAGTCAAACTGCAATGTAGCTAATGTTGAAAATAACTAGTACATCTATAAATCATCAAGGGTACAAACCCTTCAGCTGTACCCTGTGACTTCCAGGAGGAATAGAATGAGTTTCTTGGAAAAATAGTAATCGTTTCATGTAATTGTGGTAGGTAATTAGATACATGCAAGAAGAGATTTTATGTAATATCACTGGATGTTCTAAGTAGAGCATACTCATGAAACCTCTAGCTGTTGTTAATATACAAAAAAAAAGTAAAGAGGACAATTTCAGACTCCTAGATTTAATATCACAGGAAAATGACAAAATAGATCAAAACCAATACAGTCTGAGAACACATTTAAATTTCACTGTTTTAGTCTTTTGATAAGCTAACATTTTCTTCATTTTTCCCAGTACTTGTCATGGTTTTTAGATTCCTGAAACTGTCTAAGCTCTACAAAAATACCAAAGTGAGATGCAAATGCTTCCAACACCTAAAGTTTTTAGCTCGATTTACATGTAATTTTGCATTTCAAATAAACAAAATTAAAAAGTACAGTTAATCATCAGTTATCATATAATTATTTTATCTTTTATCATTCATAAGTGCTTCCAAATTGAGCATCTGTCCTTTTGAAATAATGCTAAAGAAAAAGTATAATTGACTTTTGTCTGGATGTATTACACTTATTTCACTAATGACCTAATGTAAGTCTGCCTGGGCTTAGACACAAAGGTTGCAATCTGTCTATATTTAAAATCTGTTATTACATCGGTATTTCTATCAATACATTTATATAACATTTGTCATTTATTATTACATCTAGAATTTGATCAGAACAGATACAGAATGTGAACTATTTCTGTTTTCCCGAAGAGAAAAACTCTGTCAATCCCATAAGACTGACTAACAAAAAATAACTATTTTGTAATTAAGTTCTGTATGTAGCATCAAAGATATTTTTGCCAGATGGTTTCTAACCTATTTTTAATCATTTCAAGTGCACTTCATTAATTACATGAATTTCTAACAGATGTTATGTCAAACATAACTTGCATTAGTCAACACAAAAAAACTGTATCAAAAGTTAAGTGCAGTACAAGAAGTTTTGCTGTTGAGAGGCATTACTTAGTAGTAAGGGCTTGAAACTACTACTTGATGGATTATAGCCTGGAAAAAAAAATTGTAGTTAATTAATGATTTTAAAAGAAAATTATCTCCAAACATTACTGTAAACAATTTTTAAAAGAACCCAAACATTTTTCTATCAAGTTAAAATATAATTCTAAAAATGTTTAGGTTTGAATCCTGGCTTTCAAATTTGCAGTACTGACCATGACGTAGAGGAAGGATGGGGAAATATGAAATATTAACAGGGCCAGACCTCTTAAATTGAATGCAACTCCAAATAGGCTGCAAAGTTTATAAGACATTCAACTATCAATTAATTAAATAAGTCAATCTCATGCAGAAATAAATCACGAAAGAAAAGAAAACAGAGGAGAAATTACAAGCTCCTTAAAATGAGCACTCATATTTAGGAAAAAAAATCCTATAAAACCTCATTAAGGTATCATAAGGTGAAATTTCAATGCCCAAACTCAAACTTTTCCACAAATGAATTTACCATCAGCAAACTGCAAATTAATTAAGTACAAAATTTAGAATTCTATTTTGAAATCTATTAAGCCAATTTTTAAATAAATGCCAAACCAAACAATTAGAAGTCAAAATAAAGGCATTTAAAGAGATAAAGACTAAACTTACACTTAAATTTCCTCCATACTGTCCTTGAGTTTAAAGACAATAAGCATTGCTTTTAAAAGAGCCAAAACATTGACTGAGCTTGGTCTAGATTTAAAGCTTTTTTCAAAATGACAAAAAAAAAAAAAACAAACTAGGAAAGACTTATTGCCACAAATATATGTACAAGGGTTTTTTAAAATTCACACACACACCCCCCCCTCCTGAGTCAAAGATATATTCCTATCAGAATAACTTTGAAAAAGCCTTCACACTCAAGTAAGAAATATCATGGTAAGTCTTCACGGTTGGATGCAAATATTATTAGGAACACATTGTGAATAGAACCAAGAATGAGTGAAATACAGTTTACTGAGGCACTGCAGCTTATCTCGTATTTGTTTTTGGTTTTATACCAAGTCTGTGGACTTCATAACAGAATTGAACACAAACTTATCAATAGTTCTAGTGTTCCAAGTCTTAACACAAATTTCTAAAATGATGCCAAAAAAAGCTATGGTCCCTTTAAAAATCACATTTAAACAATGATTTTGGTATTATCTATTACTTCTTTAAATAACAATTTTGATACTGTCTTATCCTCAAAACAATTATATTGTAAACACACAAGGTGGAATCTAAAAGTATATACTCTGCATATTGTGCTCCAATTTTATGTTTTCTAAAGAAAAAAAAATTGCCTAAATTTTCCACAAAATATTTCTAATTTTCACTTTGACATAACCAGATCCCTATAGAACAAAAGAAGCAAAATCCAACCCAAACCTGCTAAAATGTATATTTTAATTTGATTTCTGAGGGACAGTATCTATATCATATTTTACATTAAGACTGCAAACTAGATATAAATTTCTTCTGTAAAATGATAAAGGAATTTGAATTTACTTAGTAAGTCAAGCTGAGAAGGAAAAAAGAGGTAAGATGAATAGAAATCAATCAACATGGCAAAAAATGCAAAATGCAAAACCACAAATACCAACAAAAAAAAAAAAAGAACATTTTAGGAAAGACCAACAACTTAAAAATTATTATTTCTATAATAAGTTTAAAATTAATTTTGTGCCTTTTCCCTTTATTTTAAGGTTACATATCACATAAAAAGTTACTTATCATTACATTTGGAGATCATGTTTTTGCCCCAAATCTTTTAGCTTTGTTTATGGAAATTCTTAACTGTAAGACTTGCAGAGTAAGAATGAAGTGAAAGGCAGCTGAACAAGCCATTTCTGTGAAATTCAAATTAAGGTAATGTTTTCACTTTTTACCAGGTCATCATAAGAATCTTTAAGATTCTTATACAGGTAAATTCATAACAAACTCTCTAGTCAGAATAAATGAATGAACACAAAAAATAACCTAAATATATTATTTAGGCATGACTGTTTGTTTCTTCTCTTCCTCTTCACATGCCCCGAAATTAGTATAGGGTACACAGATCTTACTTTGTAGACAACTTTATTTAAAATGGCAAAAGCCAGCTAATTTAGAATTGAAACGTAGCTTGACAGTTACAGTACAACCTGCAGAACAGTCAAATGTGTTAACTTGTCTTAACACAGGTGTAGAGCATAGGAAACAGGTAACACTCTGCTATATACCATAAAGACATTTAATCTGACAAAATAAAGCCATGGGAGGTGTAGTAGAAGATTACAAGCAACTAAGATGGGAAGATTAAGAGCAAAAAGTAGTAATAAAATAAAACAAACATTTAGAGGCAGGCTAAGCATGCAGAACAAGCAAGAGAGAGTGTATGTGAAGAAGAGACAACTTACATGGCTGTTGAGAAGAGAGCTTCTGTGAGTGGACAGACCATCAGACTTTTGCAGTGTCTCAATCGCCATTTCAATCTGATAATAGATGTCATTAAAAAAAGGACTCAAGATGGGATAGTAAAAAAGCCTGATCAGAGAAGTTTTGACAGATTGCTTACAGATCAATAGAAATGCCTGCTTTATTCCTGGGTAGGGTATATATTCTACTAAAAGGCCTCATTCTATTGTCCCAGTGAACACAAACCTCAACAAGGAGGTCAGAAAGTCATTTTGCTTGCATATATACTGAAGAATCACAGCTTCAAAGTCCAGTTTACCTTCCAAGCTGCTCAGAATGAGCTCAAAAGAGTAGAATTACTGGTGAGCTGCACTGAAACAAAAATAACCCTGATTGACTCAAAATATCATTAATAAATTTTAAAAAATCCCTAAACAATTTTAAGAAAGGCCTCCATATGTTTTTATTTTCCCTTCAATAAGATCAGGAAAAGACATGCAGAACTTGTAATAAGAACTGAATTAGAAACAAAACTTTAACCCTCCAGAATCACAAAATCAAATCCCAAACCAAAAGTAATTCAATAGCTTTTACACCATTAACTTCACTGGGACATGCCATCAACCCTTACTGCTGCCAACACCCTTTGGATATCTCCAGCTGTCAAAGCAAATGGAAAGTCAGAAGTCACACAGACTGCAGGACCCAGCCTTTGGAAAAGCAGATTTTTTCACAATAATTTTGTGTTTTAAAAGGAAAA
>JAWWEV010000095.1:44885322-44896279 GCA_035583235.1 Hafferia zeledoni | reverse complement strand
GACATTGACATGCTAGAGGTAGGCCAATGCAAACCTCATGAAGTTCAGCAAAGCAAAGTGCAAGGCCCTGTACCTGGGTCATGGCAGTCCCAAGCGACATTCTAGGTTGGGCAGAGAGGGGATTGAGAGCGGCCCTGTGGAGAAAGACTTGGGAGTGATGGCTGACAAAAACCTCAGCGTAGTGGCCATGTGTACTTGCAGCCCAGAAAGCCAACAAAATCCTGGGCTGCATCAAAACGAGCATGGGCAGTAGCAAAAAGGAGGTGATTCCGCCCCTCTACTCTGCTCTTGTGAGACTCCACCTGGAGTGCTGTGTCCAGGCCTGTGGCCCCCAGCATAAGAAGGACATGGAACTGTTGAAGCCAGTCCGGAGAAGGAGGGCCATGAAGTTGGTAGGAGGACTAGAGCACCTCCGCTGTGAAGACAGCCTGAGAAAGTTGGGGCTGTTCAGCCTGGAGAAGAGAAGGTTGTGTGGAGACCTCATAGCGGCCTTCCAGTATGTGAAGGGGGTCCGTGGGGAAACTGGACAGGGACTCTTCATCAGGAACTGCACTGATAGAACAAGGAGTAATGGGTACAAATTGAAAGAAGGGAAATTTAGGCTAGATGTTAGCAAGAAAATAATTACTGTGAGGGTGGAGAGACAAACAGGTTTCGCAGAGAGGTTGTGGGTGCTCCAACTTTGGCAGCATTCAAAGACAGATTAAGTAAAACCTTGAGCAAGCTATTCTAACAGGAGGTGTCTCTGCACATGGCAGGGAGGATTGGGACTACATGATATTTAAGGTCCTTTTCTAACCCTTAATGTACTATGATTCTTTGTTTACTTCCCTTGCTGGAAGTTCTCAAAAGTAGTGTCAAACTGACCAGTTTACTCTATCTCCCCCATCCAGTTACTTATATACCTCATATCCATTACACATATCTTCAAACATATTCTAAATTTTTTCCCTTGAGGTAATTTTCCCCAGATTTGGAAAACAAAGCAAAAATAATTACTTGTCAAATTTATTGTATGGACTTTTAGAATATATCCATTCTGCCAAGCACTGAAAAAACACATGCAAACACATCAGAGTTTCACTAGAAAACAAAACCAGAGAAACTAAAAAAGAAGTTAAATTCAAATTACTATTGAAAGCAAATTCAAAAACATTTATGGCATGACAGCCTTAGACAGAGGCAGAGTGGCCACATTAGAACAAATGTGTCTTAATCAGAAACAAAAAAAACCCTAGTCCTTTCAAAAGGTGATGTATCTATGACATTGATAATCAGATTGTTACAAGAACATCATGGTATGTCTTCTGGCACGCAGCTTATTATGGATCATCAAATAAAAAGAATTAACAGAAACTTTTCTCATGGATTCAAAGATACCTCTTGCTAATCTCTTACGATTAAAAAATTGTGTTTCTTAAAACTCTTTTTAAGTTTCTGGTTGGAATGCTACATTGGAATAAACTGAGTTTCCAACAACTTGGGGTTTTGTCCCTAAATATCAGAATAAATATTAAACTGTCAAAACTGAAAACAACCTATAGTTGTTACTGGGTTTTTATGCAGAAAACACATTAAAAGCCAATGAAGTCAGCCCGTATAAAGAAACAAGGAGCACAGGCAGATAAAGCCAGAACGCAGTCAGGGTAGGTGAGGCTGACCATAGCACAGTCATTCTCCCTGTTCTCCACATTCCCTGTTTTGTGAAAAGGGCACAGTCTCAAAGCAAAACTGGAGCAGCAAGGCACTCAAAGGGACATAGAGATAATTTATTTTGGTTACATTGCTACACTGAAACCTCTGGAAGTGAGAGGGAGAAGCCAAGATGAAGATTCACAGCTCTCAAGGAGAAACTAAAGCAGGAGGAAAAGCCTTGAAGGCAGAGGTTTATAAAGGCACATGATCTGTGGGATATCGTTTTTTCACAAAAGATGTCACTGTGCTCAGCTGAAGAAATCATAAGTAAGTATCTTGCCCGAATAACTTGTCAGACCAAAACACCTAATCATTCTTTTAGTATAAAAATCTGTGTATCTTTGATTTGACCAGAAATGTTTTGTTTTATGCTAAGATGGATCCAGCTGAATCAAAATTACCAGAAAAAGTTGAGGAATGAAGAACAAAAAAGTTCCTCTACCTAGAGAGAGATTAGTAAATAAAATCTCATCTCAAACTTTTATCCAAATTATAACCCATCTGCCTTTAATGGAACATTTAAACACTTGTTAGTTTTTCTGAAAACAATTATGATACTTTCACTAAATTGTATTATCAGGATATTTTTCCAATGGGCCTTCTTAATTCTTCTTGTTCTCTCTCCAATAATTACAACACATTTTTGGTAGGTACCATCCTTCCTTTAAAGCTAACAGCATCTTTGTACACTGTGCTTACGACCAAAACTCATCATTTTTGGTGATGCATCAATATTAATTTTGCTTTTATTTTCGTGAACCTTTAGATTTGCACTGAAATACAATGAATTTCTGTAACAGCATGAGTGGAGACCTTATTGGTTGGTGATGACTGGCAACTGTAAATTGAAGATCAATTGTAAAGCTTGTTCAAAACCAAGACTAATAGATGGGGGCCTCTCACTGACTGACAAGCATAACAACACATTTACTACTAGAAACTATGCATTTTTTAACCTTGTGATATTATGAAATATGTTGATTAGATCACCCTGTTTCATCACAAGAACAATCTTTAGATGTTTACATATGGGAAAAAAAATTGGAAAGTGATTTATATTTCATTATTAACATGGCAATCCAATTATCTGGAGAGCCTATTAAATGTAGCTGCTCCTTCTTTAATAAGACTTTTCAGTAAACCAGATGACTCTATCATACAGCTTTCAACATGCAAATTCTTTCCAAACAGACACCCAGCCAGGGTAGCAGTTCTTGTTCAACGCAATCACAATACATTCTTGACCAATCCACATGTACTCATATGAAAATGATAATTTTGGAAAGCTGTTTATCTACTGAGTATCTTATATAAAAGGTCTTGTAATCTAAATGCCTTTCTGTTTTAGTTAAAAAGTTCTTTTTAGCAGGTAGAGAAGTAGTTTAATAGGCCTGCAAAGGATATAATGGGAAGAAGCAATGAAATCAATGTAAATGAAAACAGTTAAGAAAAAGCTAACAATGTTCTTCACGTATACTAACATAAACTTCTTATATATATATGATGGAATAGGTTTAATAGCATACTAGTCCTGATATTTTACCTATAAAAACACTGCTACCGCTTCATACAGCTTAGGCAGGACAGCTTTCTTGTACAAATGTTGAAATGTTAAATAACAAAATTAAACTGAATTAAATACTACAATCAAAATATTACTTTTTATTAAACCTGAAGCAGAATGCAGAACTACATTAAACCATAAAGAAAATAAAGTGAAAATAAACTTAAGATAAAAAGTTTGTGAGTATCTTTGACCAAATTCTGAATAAACCAAATAGTGTACCTGGTAAAGAATAAATTAGACTTTTAATTTAATTTATCTAAAAGACAGTTAATAAAACTGACTTACTTTGTACATTTGACTTTTAACCTGAAATTTTTTTGTTTCTTTCTTTTAAATTAAGGTAGGCATTTCAGAAAGAGATAATATCTATTATACAATTAATTTGCTTGTTACATAATGTAAGGATTTGATCAGTGCGGGTGATAAACAACAAAAAAAATGAAGTTATCAGTTGAAAAGGGTGAATAGAACTAGTACCTCCATAGCAAAATAAAGAGTACTTGTGATGACCACATGTATTAATAAATAAATTCTTATTGATTTCTATATTCTTTTGTCTCCCTATGAAAATTCTCCAAACTAATTCAGAATTTGTAAACTCTTCTGCATATTATGCTACAAAACCAGTCTGGATAGAGATTATTTTGGTGACTCCAATAAATTCTCTATACAAAAGTGGAAAAAGTAAGAATGGTAAAGATCAAATGAGGATCAAAAGTGAAACAAGCTCTACCTATCTAAGGTGCAATCCAATCAAAATATTACATAACTGTACTTCACACAGTTTAATCTTGGCCCCTTGTAAAATTAAAACAGACTTGGTGCTTTAAAGTAATTTTCAACTCAACCTTTAGTGTTTCAATTAACTCTTGCATATTTCAGTTTAAACATCCACAGAGAGCCTAAATAATAAAACCTAAAATCACATGATGTCCAACTTCCTTAGCAAGAAATATACTTCTAATGTACTCTAATGTATCATACTCAGAGAACTATTCTATACAGAATAAATACCACCCTAAAAAACAGAGGAACCTATTTGAGTGTTAAAATGAAATTTATTAATTGTCATTTAGTTAGCACTATTTTTTCCTATTCTTAAAAATTAGTTGATAGAGCAGTATAGAACTTCTCTTCAGCAACTAAAACAGGCTGTTTTGTCAACTCATGAAGCAGACAGATGTTGCTGCAGTCACGAACCTTAGATTTTGTTCAATGTTGGCAAATTTTACTTTAAACTTTGTCAAAAAAAATTAAAACTGTTTTTAACTCGCAAAATATAGCATGGAGTTTTGATACTCAAGTAATTCCATGTTTTCCAACTTCAAAGTAAATCACTACTTGACATTTGTGTTTACTGGATACATTTAAGTGTCACTTGTTTCCACATTCAGTTAAGCATCTGAAATATGAAAAAGGAATGATCCTTTTTAAGAAGTTCTGTTCCTGTATTAAAGTCATGTAAAATACAGGCAAATGTTAATATACATGCTTTTTTATCATTCAGATATAAAATTCTCTGTTGCCAGCTGAAAGCTCCCACTATGTTCTACTGGGATATTATACTACTCACGACTTAGGACTTTTTATAGTTCTTGTTCTCAGAAAATAATACTGCATCATTTTTTGGATGAAATAATAATTTCTTTCATGGTACAAGAAATTTGTATTTGTCCATATCAATCCCCTTAAGAATCAAAATAGAGAGAATTTATCAGATCATCTAAATTATCCAGTGCTATTAGATTGGTTCCTAAAAATTAAGTTCTGTAATTTCATTGTCTTTTTGAATACTGGTGAATGTGTATTACTAATGATGCTTTATCTCCTTTCTAGTTTTTTCAACTGTTGCTACCCCATGTTTCACAGTTTTCTTCCCCATTACTTCCAACTCTCTATATCCGGACCAGAATACCCATAAGGTTGAGGTAAAAGTACTCATTAGGGCTACGCAGCAAAGTCAGGCTAGATATAAACACATTTTCAAACTGAAATATGGGCTGACTGAGGAAGCTCTATGTATCTGCAATGTTATCTACCACAGTTATAACAGACTGCATCTTCCCACAGCACTGTCAGGCATTTCCACAGTGAGCTTTTAATCTGGAGTACTCTTTGGAGACATACCATAGATAAGTAAATAAAGTGTTGAGATGTAGTATCTCAGTATTTTGAACAGTTAGAAATATTTTGAAATAAGCTACCAAACCTGTACTAATATCGGGCAAACAAACTGAAAACATGCAGGAAAGTTACAGATACTGATCTGTAGCTTACATTATTTAACATTTACATCCAACATAGTTATACTCAACAACACTATATTTTATTTCTGTTGCCAGAAAAATTCCAAAATGTTAAAATTTAAGGTATGAAATGTAAATATTTACAAGCTGTCAAGGGAAAGGTATGTCTTCACATTTAAGTTTTCACTGTATTCTTACTCCTGTATCTTATACCTACATAGTGCTCTTTTTACAAAAATGTACTATGTACTTATTCAGACAACATAATAATGCTATACATTCTGTCAAAAAACTATGTCAATCTGCAAGAACATCTGAGTGACTAACAAACTAGTCTCAAAGATTTCGCATCAGTCTGAGATACTTACTGTCGCTGGGGAGGCCCGTGTTGTGTGAGTCACTGTGTGACCAGAGTTTTCCATTGAATTGCCAATCAGGTAGGTCCCTCCTGAGCTGCTAATGAGCTGTCCTCCCGTTACGCCCATCTGAATCCCTCCAGTGCCCACCATGCTATGAGACGAGACCACTGTTGTCACCTGTGCAGAACTTCCTTGAGTATCAAAATAATTTCCCCCGGTGTTTTGAGTGTACATCTGGGTTTCTGTGTAAGGGTAGGTTGTTGATCGGCTTCAAGAAAATAAAACAAAAGGAAAATATGTTATTTATATTTAATTTAGATGAGGGAGATGTTATAATTCTAGTAATGTATTTACAAGAGCTAAACCAAATCAAATACGATTGGCAAACAATTCTTGTCTCCTCAGAGAAAAACATTTAATCTAGTTAAAACATTAAATAACTAATTCAGAGTCAACATTAAAGCAAGTATGCACCAACATTATGGAAAAATTCCCAATCTTACATGATAAGGAAGAGAGAAGGAAAGTACAACAAAAATTGGTGATGGGCTTATAGAACTCATCCAATTGTTAATACACTGCAAAGAAATTAAAAAAGCTCCATCTGTATAAACTCCTCTTAAATATGACAATACAATTTTGATTTTTAGTCAGAGATTATGTATTTGCATAATGTGCAGTTTCCAAAATTACAAACAATTCATAAAAATGTCAGCTATTAGAACCCAATGTTGACAAATCCTATGTTATCTACTGTTTTAAAATTCATTGAACCACTTGACTGGAGCTTGAAATTTTGAGTTCACTGCTATTTTGAGAAATACACTTATTTTTAAAGGGCAAATTCAAAATTCAACATGAATTCACGTTGTGATAAAAAACTGCATTTAAGAAACAAAATCAAAACAAAACTATAACTTGTAAAAAGGTCAAAAAGATGAAAGAGGATAAAGGTACAGAACAGTAATAATTTTAAATCATTCTGAAGTGCAAAACAGTTGTGTAATTAACCAGTTTACCTTAACAAACTATTCAGCTACTGAAACCTTCTATCATTTAAGCATAAATATCTGTAACATTTCTTGCAAACCACAGGCAATATAATTTCGAAATTCAAAGTTCTCCATTAACCTGGAGCTGCACATGATGAGATGAACTTAGTAGAAGTAAATAAATTTTAAAAGTATTATGATTCAAAGAAAGCAGAGAGGTGCTCAATCTCTGCATAAGTCTCCAATTTCTTTAGTGCAATCAAGCAAAACACAAAATCATGCAACACCATGTATGAAAGTTAAAAAAACAAATAATCAAACAACAAAACCCCAAACACTTCTGTCCAGAAGCACAAGATTTGGAAGCAGAATTATGCTTTCTGCAGTTAGCTGGTGACTAATACACCTACCCAGGAACCTGAAGTGAGGCTTTTCTTCCCTTTTATCTGGGCAATGTTTAGTTTTTTATCAATACATAGAAAAGGTCAAGACAGTTTACTGGTTTTTGTTATAGATTTTTAATTACAAAAACTTACATAAGATTAATTAGTTGGTAAAAAACAGAACCAGAGGTGATGATTTCTTCTTTACCTTCAGAAAACCACTACATTTAAATAACTGAAGAACATACAGCACCTTATCAACAACCAAATTCAGAACTTCTGCTGAATTAACTATGGCCACAATAGTTTCTCCCTTCTTCCTCAGAGACTTTAAGAAACACCAAAACTTTAGTTTTAAAATACAAAATGTTTCATAAGGCCCCTACTATGTTATTTGCTCTCAGTCCTTCTTTAAGCTTAAGTATTTCAAAAGCCTCAAGATCAGCTGCAAGAAACTCGAAGTTAATCTAAAAGAAATGCCTTGCAGTCTGCTGAAAGCAGCAAAACAGTTCTTTTAGGGACTAATGTTTAAACAGACATTTAATCTACTAAACCTTCTTTTGGAGATTAAAATTAGTTGACCTTTGCATTGCAATAATCCATGTATGTATTTAGGTACCATGCAGGGCCTGATTCATCTGGTCGCTCAAGCCAAGCTATCATAGTGATACCTTGCGATACCATAGTGATATTGTTTATTTTTGAACCATAAATTAGAATCACTGTATTGCTGAGGTTGGAAAAAAACATCAGGTTCAACCATTAACTGAACACTGCCATCTTTACGCCTAAATAACGTCCCCAAATGCATCTAGATGTTTTGTGAACAGACTGCCTGTTCCAATTCTTGATCTCTCTTTTCAATGACAATTTTTTTTCCTGATATCCAACCTAATCTCCCCTGGAGCACCCTGAGGTCATTTATCTTGTGATAAGCACAATAACCATTACCAGATCAGATGTTGCAGCTGTCATTACACACTGTGAACAGTGCCACACAGCAGGGGACAAATTTAGGGAAATGTGATGCAGGCTCAGGGAAAACAGTCCATGGAAATGATCACCAAGTGACTGAACACTGTAATTTCTCCCAAAAGAGGAAAGAAAAACTTCGTATCAGGTGTCAGTAACAAAAAGAATGTAAGTATAAGACCACTCCTGACAGCCAAAATAGACATTGCTAGAGAAAATACAAAGTCCAAATTATGTGAGAACAAATCTTATTTGCAGAAGTGGAATTAAATCTTTGAAGCAATGCAAACCCTAGAGAATATTCTAAATTTCAAAGAAAACTAAGTCACAGACTTGCTGTGGAATAGGGAGAGAAAATGAAATGTTTGTTTGCTTTTGCCTTGCTCAGGTCTAAGTGTATATCATATATATCATCTGTATACCTGTATACACACATAGTCTCTAAATAAGGACTGACTGTAACAACTTCTATTTCTGCTTATAACAGTACTCTGTTCCAATGGATCAGTGTATCAATGGGATACATCAGTGGGTGATGCTCCAAAATAAACACACTCTTCTCTTTGTTCCAACAACCAGCAGGTTCTTCTAGAGGAGCAGGTTCCAGATTTGGAGATGAGTTAGCAAAACTTTCAAAGCTAAGATCAACTGAGTAAATAAAAGTGAGATAAAACCATTATTATTACATGCAGTAATAATTGCAACTTAGCAAAGAGCCATTTCAATTAACCAGAACTCGAACTAATTTTGTCTGGAATTTAAAAGTGCAACTTGATGAGATGACATTCTAGAAAGCACCTTTGAGAAAGGATGTCTTTACAAAGAAGGACATTGCACATGGTAACATGATCCTTTAAAATAACACTGCAATAAAGAGGAAAACATGTTACATCCCTTAGTCATACTTGAGGGATAACTTCAAATATGGAAGTGATCTACTTCTGCACAGTACTTGTAGCATAAATATGTAATACCTTCTCAAATAGCTTGACGCATATCACAGTCAATTCTTTCCCATTGCAAAGATTGTAAGAGCATTCTTAGCTCTTCTCTCCTTCAATAGCTGCATATAAAGATCACAGAGGGACAAACCCCAGTGTAACTAAACTCACCTTGCTCTTTATGAGAACACATTGGTGATATACTCATTTGAAATACAAGGTAGGCATCTGAACATAATAGTTCCTCCTATCAAAACACTGTGAAATCCAATGTTTACTAGAATGTGGCATTAGAAAATTCATCAGTTACAAATACATTTAAAGTCTTAAGTAGTTAGGCTTTAGAATCCTAGTTTCCATAAGGCTGTGCAAACTATATCACATTTACTCTGAGAACAAGTGACACTAAGTCAGACACTGCATGAATTCAATTCAGAGCAGGTGACTGGTACAACGATCCCACGCTGGAATTTACTGACCTCAGCAAGAGTTGGACTAGGATTGCAAAGTACAATAATTCAAGGCATTATTATGCCTTATTGCTTGCTTACATACATTTTATAATGACTTACAAATCACAATGCTAGAGATAAAACAGATTGGAGCTCTGGTACAAAGTTAAGAAAATTATTTTTTTTTGCACGTGAAAACAGAAAATAACCAATTTCTACTTTCATTAAGCCCCAGTGTTGCCTCACAAATTAAATGCAATGTCTTGCACTACATTATGGACACTAAGATAATGTTAATGAGCCTTTTACAGACACTTTTGTCTCTTCGAAGACACTGAACAGGAGTAAACTTGTTGTTTTCTCTTAGTTTTCAGTGTGCGCATGCACACATGGGAAATCATTTATTCCCAGCTGCATCTGTGATTTGAGTCTACATAAATAATATGAACCTGATCTACTGACTACTATGAAGTAAGTAGTGTTCAAGCCATCCCATTCTGTCTCAGTGATTTACATTGGTTGATCATTGTTTCAAATTTTCTTCAAATTATATTCCAGGAACTTTGGTGTCTTGCAAAATAAGTAATTAACTACAAAATTCTTATCACAAGCTGCAGGTACCAGCTTGGAAAATTCAATTCTTGGATAAAATGCACATAAATCTAATTTTTTACTTGAAGACTGTAGTGGGTCTGGCTGAAATGGAGTTCATTTCCCCACAGCAGCCTTCACAGTGCTGTGCTTTATACTGTTAGCTAGAAAGGTGTTGATAACACACCAGTGTTTTGACTGTTAGCAGTGCTGGCACAGCGTGAGCGCTGCCTCTCAACATTCATCTCCCCACCAATCAAGGGCAAGTTGCTGGAAGGGGACACAGCCAGGCCAGCTGACCCAAACTAACCAAAGGGATATTCCATACCATATGATGTCAGCTCAGATATAAAGGCTAAGGAAAGGAAGGGGAAGCAGGGGCATTCATTGTTAACAATGTCTGACTGCTGACAAACCACTGTGTGTGCTGAAGCCTTGCTTCCCGGGAAGTGGCCAAACATTGCTTGCTGATGGGAAGTAGAGAATAAGCCTTGTTATTTTCCTCTTCGCTTGTGCACACACGAACTTTTGCTTTTGCTTCAGTAAACTGCCTCATCTCAACCTACAAGTCATTTTCCATCTTATTGTCTCTCCCCTGTCCAGCTGGGAAGTAGAGTGATAGAGCAGCTTGGTGGCACCTGGCGCCTAACCAAGGGCAACACACCACAAAGATACAAATCTTTTATAATAATAATAATAATGGCCCAGTCTTCGCGAACGAAGATTTGGGAAGGGCTCTCCCCACGTGGGTGTGCCCTT
>JAWWEV010000095.1:44850104-44869317 GCA_035583235.1 Hafferia zeledoni | reverse complement strand
AACTTCTGTTACAAATTACAGGTAAGGTTCAGATGTTCATGCCTATCACAACTGCCACGTTTCTTTACTGAGCAGAGACAAGTCTCATGCTACAATCCCTGATGGCTGTGCACAGTCCTGCTTTATGCCACTGAGGGTAACAGTAGCTCATTAGCAGAATCAGCCTAACACATGTTGTAAGAATTTAACAGAGATGCCTGTCATGCAACCCTTATGAACCAGTCAGTGAACCACTGCATGCACAGCCTCAAGTATCTGCTGGGAGTGGCAGGCATTTTGTATAAGCAAACAAGTGCAACATTAAGGTGCAAGAGAGAATCCTGCCCCACTAGGACTAGAAAGCATAAATATTCAAGCCTGCAAAGTCCTGAAATATGTACTTGGCGATACCCATATTTCAAAAGAAAACTCTGAATGGAATTTAATATGAAAGGCTTGTCATCAGTGGCACAAAGTTCAGCAGGCAGCCAGTCACCAGATGAGTGTCTGCAAGGATTGATGTTGGGTACAGAACTGTCTGATGTCTTCATTAATGACCTACTAGATGATTGAATGAGCCTGTGCATGATACAAAACTGGTTTACAGACAGTAGTTGTTAGTGACTAAAAGACATCATGCAATCCATCTCCTTTTGAAAGACTTTAGCAATTTACATTCTTGCATTGACAAACAATGATAAGGATGAATCAATGGGTATGATTCAAAAAAACACCAATCCTAGGTATGTAGGCCTAAACAATTGGTTCCAGACAACACATACAGAACCAGCAATACAGGGAATAGACTGCAAGTTTCTAGACTAATACCCTTATCTCAGGATCTTCTTTCATCTTCAACAGACATAACAGTTACTTGAGGTAAGCCTACAATTTATGAAAATACATTAATGTAAATCATAACTTTCTCTCACAAAATCTTAATATATCAGTTTATTTTCCTGTGCCTTCCACTGTACATATTTGGAACTGTTTTGGCACATATTTGGTCTGTTTCAAATGGAGTAAAAATGTTAGTTCAGAATATAAAATATGTGCTCTTTTCTCTGTAATTTCCAGTATTGATACTACTGACAAATTTACAAGCAAAGTAAAACAAAACTGAATTTTCATAGTAATATTTAAACAATTGTTGTTTCCATATTAAAAGCAACCAAAGTAGTAATTACTTTTTGAAGTTACCTTCCAAAACCTTTACTGTTAATATTTACACATTTAGGACACTCTCCAGGCTTTGCCAGCCAGGACATCATCTTCTTCTTTTTTTTTTTTTTTTTTTTGTAGGAGGAATGTAGCTGCCAATCACGTTTTCTCCTGCAACACAAATGTCTTGCAGCTTTTACTTGTCACTTCCATTACATGCAAGATAGGCAGCTTAACACTAAAAGCAATTTAACAACCTGTGTAAGTTAAACATATAAATTATTATTAGGTTGACAGAAAATGCAATGAGTGCCTTGTGACTCCACTTGGGTTTGTTTGTTAAGGAAGAGAGAGATAATAAGCTGCAGATATCAATCATGAAGACCCTAGACCGGTTTATGTCAACACAGGCTTTGGACAAGCTAAACTATTTTTCACGTTTAAAACCCATTCCCCCTGGCCATCTCCTTTTTACAAAGCAGAATGTTATTGTTAAACAGTAAAAAGAGTGAACAAAAACACATCAGCCATAAAAGCTAGAATGATTTACTTTCCTAATAAACAATTCCCTGTATTACTTTAAAGATGTCCAAGCAATATGAAATGAAAACATTTGTTTTTTCATTATCACATCTAGAACTTTGATAGTTGTAAAGAGTCTCTATGTATAAAAAATTTAAAAGTCACAGCAAGAGTAGTTGCAAATTTAAACTTTATGTGGCACTGTTCAGTTTTGAGACTAGAAAGATTAGGTATTTCACAAAAAAATGGAAAAATCCTGCAATTTTTATTGTATTTCAGACTTCAAAAAGAAACCTATAGTCTTACTAAAGTATGAAACTATGTAGAACACTTTTCTTTACAAAATTTTAAGGATGTTCACCCAAGCTGTGAACTTTTAAACTCTCTTCTTTTACTGTCTTCTATACCATTATTTGTCTGGTAAAGCATAGGAAAGGGAAAAAGGCAGAAGAAGGAGAAAGAAAAGGAAGAGGAGGCAGGTGGGGGAAGGGGTGTGGAGACTGACAGAGAGAAAGGGAAGAAAAATGTACTTTCTGTCCTCACTTTTCTAACTGGTTGAGGCAGAGAACTCACTGCACCTAAAGCTTTTAGGAAATCTTACTTATTTTTACTATGTTTGTAAAAAGCCAGAAATTATTATCTTTTGTAGAAATTCATCTACGCTACAACAGTTCTCAAACTTACCCTACTCTTATATTGAATGTCTTTTCCACTGACTTTTACAGCAATATGCTTTCTCAATGCTCCAAGCATTATTCAAAGTCTGACCAACTGGCCTTGCCTTCCTTCATGTCGACTTCCACAAACTCATTGATTTCCCTGCACAAAACTTGATTTTTCAACAAGATCTTCCCTTTGCAAATTGCTGCAACAGACAGTAAACTATCTATAGAGAAAGTTGTCCAAGAAAAGGACAACAAATGAAAAGATCACTTTGTCAATCTGAAAACTGAAACTCTTGGCAACTCTTAAACTTTTGCTCTTAAACTGACAGCATCTGCTACTAAGTTAGCTGTAGAAAAAACATGTTGGTAGAATTCTTAGAAATTCCTGCCATCGATACTTTCCTATTTCAGATGTTGGCAAACATGGGACAAACAAAAATACAGCACACTTTCTCAATTCCATCTTGAAAATAACCCATTCTGGTAATCGTGTCTTACCACAGTCAAAGAATGTTCACTGAAAGTCTTTTGCTTGACATCTTTGTGCTAAAACATTCCACATTTACTTCTGTGTGGTTTTCTCAGCCAGTTTATCAGCAACATAGTCCAGAGACTTCACAGTTAGAGATCACAGTGAACTGTCCACGCAATGGTATAAAGATTCAAAGTTATTTTAAACAACTAGTGTGTGAAGAATTTTTAGACTTCTGAAATCCATAAAAGGAGAAAAAAATATGAGACAGGATAAAAATTAACAACTAGACAATTTTTAAGTGTATCATAGCATAGCTTATGTCAGTAGATACAGAGGTTAAATTTCACCAAAAACAAATGCAAAAGAGTTGGGAGACCCACTGGAACATACACAGAAATCAAACTTCAGTGCTTTTGCAGGACAACGACATGATTCTGGAACAGACAGCTCAAAATAAACACCCTCGTTTTTTCACCTTCTAAAATGAGACACATACTTGAATTACAAACATACATAGATTGACAGGATTAATTCCTGTTGGAATCCTTGGTCTTCATGGGAATCAAGAGGAACACTACTAAAATGTTTAATTCTACAGGGGATGAATGGGAGGCAAATAGTATAAGCAAGTCAAGTTGTTTTTTTATCCAAGAATCTTGACTACAGAATATTTACAGTCAGAAGTCAAAAGTCATCTCTCTATTATGCCTGCATATTCTTCTGCTAAGACTTGTATCTCTTAAAGATTTCTGCTTGGTTTGCTTTTCAAGAAGAAGTTAAAGTAACATTAGGGTTATAAATTAATTGAACCACATAATTCTGCTATCTTGAAGGGTATATAATAAGAACAGTAATTACAAATTATGTCTTTCCCTTGTTGATCTGCTTGCAAAAATTTTGAGGAAAAAAAAGAGGGATAAAGATAAGGCCATTAACAGAAATTGAAGTGATCAGATTCCCAGGACTTTTAATGCCAGGTTTAAAACACCAGGAAGAGTTGTGTTCAACTTCAGCTCTGAAAACAAAAATGAGTAGAAAACAACTGCACAAAAATCCATGTAAGAAAAAATGTAACAGCTCTTCTCCAGGAAACAGAGGAAGAATTCATTCTAGAAAAACCAAATAAATTGGCCCACAGGGTGGCAGAAAACACACACACACACACACAAATCCCAGAAAAATTTCTGAATCGTATTTGAAGAAAAATATCTAGTTTTATTAGCACTTCATCTAACACCCTCATGCACACGAAAGTTAAAAAACAAAAAGGCCATGGATAATGGATTGAGGCACGGTGAGGCACCAATTTATTCATCTGTCTTCCTTACACGTTCATAATCTTGTGGGAAACTAGGTAAGCAGTCTATTACAATGTAGCAACCACAGAACTTCAGAATATTTCCTATAGAGTTTCTAGAAGAAATAGTACCTAGCGATGCCATTTAGTAAGCACAGCTCTTTCCAGAAGTATATTCTGTGTTACCCTTATAAACACTTGTTTATGCACTCCAGAGTTTCTGATAAATCTTCATTACAGTGCATGCTGGTTTAGTTCTAGTTCAGCACTGATATAGTGCTATTCCAGTTCAGCCTAAAAATAATCAGGACTAGGGTCTAAATGTTTTCAGGCAAAGTCAAAATTAAAAACCCCAAACAAACACAGAACTTAACAATTCCTAACTAAAATGCCCATCACCATTACTGCCATGATATCTAAAATATATAACTGCAGAGGCAGCAAAAAGAAAGCAGAACAGCTATTAACACAACTGTCTCTAAACAGTTGATTCTTTTTGATTTTTCTTATGGTAGTAACTAGAAACGTCTTTAAAATATGAAATATTTGAAATTAATGAAATACAATGGAAGAACAATTTAAAATACATTCATCATTATGCTCTTCCTGACACATGTCATTTTAAAAGCTTTGAGTAGTTATCTCTCTCAGACTTGACCACATTGATAAATCAGACCATCAAGGAAAACTACTATGTTAAATGTTCCCATGCAGTGACCGAGCATAAGAAACTTACTTCTTCAAATTCAGTTAATGAAAAAGTTAATAGGTTAACTCCAATTAATAGGTTAACTTGAATAGTATCACTGAAGACAAACTGATAAACCAATGTAGCCCTATTATGTTACAATCATGGCCAAACAATCTTCAAAAATTTCCTTAATTACATTAGCTTCTGAAATTTAATTATGAACACGTGAATTACACAGAGCTAAATACACTAAGAATGTTGCTAAACTGCAGCTAATCCTCGAAGTTCTATCCATGGAAACTTTACTTTGGCTGCTTACTAACTTCATTTTAGGACAAATTGTGGTGGCTTATTACGCTGTTTCAGTAGACATGCTGATTTAGACAACTGCAAGATTATTACAGAAGGGGTGCACTGTGCAATATGATAAAAATAAATCTCAAATGCTGTTAACCAATTTGTTCAGAATGGAAGTAGCATTAATCCCTTGGCTTTTCTCACTGCTTTTTATAATGTTTAGAATCCAATCCTCTAACGGGTGATCCATGAGAGATTATATTCATCTTATATACAGGGCTGAACTCAGAGCCAGCAGCAGACGGGAGTCCCATCAGCTCTAGACTCTAATAATATACACAACAATGAACATTTGTCTCCATATACCCATTCACTGGTTTGCATGTTACATAGATTTCACTGACTTAAGGTTAGAAAAAGAATTCTCAGCGTATCCAGTGGACATTTCATTCTCTGTGTAACTTCTAGGCTAGAAAAACCAAAATAACTCTCAGGATTCCTGGCCCATGCAGTGAAGACCCTTGCCCAAGAATAGGGAAGCTTCAAATTCAGTACCCTGCTTTCCCATATTCCTTTTCACCATCTTCGATAAGTCTCTTTGCCTTCAAAACGGAGGGAACTGTATTTTTCTGTCTCACAGACACCTCAGAAGAGGAAATATACTGACATACCAATCCCCTAAGATTCGTGGCACAAGGTAGATGATTCTCAGATCAGTAGGACTGAAACTGTTGACTGTAACAATTGAGTCCTGACCAGTATTTCCTATTTAAATATCATATTTACGATCAATAAATCAATTCTCAAATACCACATCACTTAAATTCAAATATTCCCAGATGAATTAAAGACAGTGACAGCAATTGCATAACCTGTAAAATACAGTTTTCCTCTTTAAAAGCAGATCAGTGCAAGGAATAAGTTCATTGCTGAACAATAGATCACATGTTAGGCTATGCAGTGACAAAGCCACAAATACGTTCACAAGTGATCTTTTTCATCAAACAGCTTAATGAAAAGCAAGGAATTGTACTGGGCAACTTCCCTGAGTATCTAGACCATCACTATGCTCTGGCATTCAATTCAGATTTAATTCAATAGGTTTTTTAATTGATTAAGATATTTAACTGACTAAATTAATGAAATCCAACCCACTGTGGACAATTCTATTGCTTTATTTACTTCCTTAAATTAGTCTTCTACTAGCAGAGTCTAAACTATCACAAAGCATCTTTCATAGACCAGAACTAAACAGCAAAACTTCACTGAAAGCATTTTAACTAAATCATATCATGTTGCATTCAGAATACATTTTCTGAAACTGGAAACTAAATAGCTCAATGATCCAATGGTAGTACCTCTCTTTAATCAGTTTGATACCAAAAAAGGAAATCTGATCCAAAAGTGAATACTAGATAGATAGCTATCAATTAGAAAAAAGTTTAATAAAATGAAGTTGTATGAAAGAAGGTATAGTTATTTTTAATGAGAAAACAACTATTTTGCTGTGGTAATTGACTGTAAATAGAAGCATGGAACAAAAACGCAGCAAAAACATACATTCCCGGCCCCACATGGCACGTTTTGTGAATTCATCAACCTGAAGATGCTGACAATACGGTAAGTTAGTGTTTTACATCAACTGCATAGTTGTTTGACATTATCAACACCTATGACACACTCCTGGTGACTGCCTCCAGAGCTGGCCTTTGTGACACTGCCTACAGCCCTGTGGGCCTGGCAGGTCAGCCAGTTTCCAGTTCTCCTTAAAGTCTGCTCATCTAACTCATACTTCGGGAGCTTGTCTATGAGGATGTTGTGGGACAGTGTCAAAAGCCTTGCTAAAGTTTAAGCAAAGAAAGTTCCCTGCTCTCCCCTAACGCATCAACTCAGCAATCCCATGTAGAAGGCCATCAGATATGGTTATTCATCAGATATAATTACTTTCCAGTGGCCTTCTTTTCCTTTATGCAGTTTGGAAATTGTTTCCAGGATTAGTTACTCTATCAGCTTCTCTCTGGTTAAGGTGAATATGCTCTGTCTTCGTTCCCCTGATCTTCCCCCTGAAGACAGGAGGCTTCTTCTTTCATGCATTTCTCAGGAACCTCCTCCGACCACCACAACCTTTCAAACACAATCTAGAATGAACTCCCAGGGACACCAGCCAGCTCCCTCAGGAATCTTACACACATTTTACCAGGGCCAATGGACTTTTTTATGTTCCTGTTTGTTTAAATAGTCATAACCTGATCCCCTTCCACAAGGGACAAGCCTTCAGTGATCCAAGCGTTCCTCCTGGTATCTACAACTCAGGAAGGCAGATCTTACCAATAAAGACCAAGGAGAACAATACATTGGCTACCCTGGCCTTCAACATGTCCTGTTCCACCAGATCTACCCCAGATTGCACCTACAGAACTCATGTTCAATTAATGTCTGGACACTTCATTCCCTATCCTCTTTTCCACACATTTCTGTACTTAAATAATCACTGAAGAGAACATTGAGAGGAACTTATTTTTTACACTGATCTGCTGCCCTTGTGATCAAACTCCCTCCAGGGTATGCAAGACTGTGACTTCGTTAATTGTTTTAGTCATAAAGCTGTAATTTGAATGATATTTTGCTTATTCAACCCAAAATTAAACTACTTGCTTTACTCATTACACATTTGTTTCACATACTGAAGAAGAAATACAGAATGAAAGTGAAAAGTGCAGGAAAGAACTGTAGTGTGCAGCCAGAAGTGACTGACTGTACAATCGGTGAGTCAAACACTAAACATTTAAGGCATCGTTATCTGGTAAAAGATATTTTTACTTTCTACAATGGTTTCATTTCAGACATTAAAAACAGAAATAACAAAGAGAGATGAAATAGTACTGGAAATTATCTGAGCAGAAAACCCCTGCACGAACTCAAATACATGGCACAGCTGACACGTTAATAAATTTTGATAAAATACCCGAGTCAAACGTATTAAGAAAGTGAAATTGTTTAAAAGGACTGACCTATGTCTGAACCTACAAAACAATCTTTTTATACCAAGCATTACTGCAGTTATAAATTAATATAATTTTTACATAATAACACCAGATACATCCTATTTTATAGGAGCACTGGCATGCCAATTAATTATTCAAAGTAACTACACTGGTTTTAATGTCACATTAGTCTCATCAAAACAATCTGTAAGCTCAAAAGAGAGTGTCTTCTACAGAAAAGGAAAAAACAGTCCTAGCTACTGACATTTCAACTAATTACAATACTATTTATCTAATGATTAGAGACTCAATCTTTTTTATTTCAATGATGTAAATGACTTTAAGGTGTATCACTACTCTTCTCATATCCACATAAGAACTGAATGGCACATTATCTTAAGGCAGGAATAACTCCACGTTACTGACTGATTTTGGCTTGGTAGTTATAGTTCATGATCAAAGAGAAAATTTAAATAATGTTTGCCTTACAGGTCAGCACCTTCAATGACTGCAGTGGAACATTCTGCACTTCTAGAAAGACCTAGAAATTAGCCCAGTTCCAAACACAGGACTTTTTGTTCTAGTATGCTTCAAAAATCAAATCATGAGAGACAGCAAATCACATACTGTATCTGGAAAATTCTTATAGGAGAACTCCTTAATGACAGCTTTCTCATCAATAAATTAATACCAAATGGGTAGCCCCAAGACTTACATTTAACATTGTATGATCATGGTCAGCATTTTCAGAATAGTAAAAAATTCCAATAAAATCATGAAAAAAAAAATGAAACAAAGAATTAGTACATGAAAGTATGAGTGTAAAGCTATGTGAAATATTTAGCAATACTATTTAGATACTCTTAAAGTCATTACAGTATTAAATGCAATTGGAAGCAAAATGGCAAAAGAATATTTTTTGTCTCTGAATCCTACAGAAACCTTAGCTTCTCAATTGCCAGAAATATAGGAAAATAACAAAACAAAAATGTAAATCTTAGGCAACACAGAATTTTTCAATACTGAAGCCTTACAATAAAAGTTAAAACATGAACATTCTGAAAAATTACTTTCCAGAAGTATAAATCTGGACATAAATCTCACAATTGGTAAAAATTCCATCTTCCTCTTCAAAAGGTCACCATCAAGGATTATTTTTAATACTTTGTCCTGTCTAGATAAAAGCAGGGCTGATTCACAGGAATTGTGGATTCCCTCACCTACCTTTGCCATACAAGTCACTCTAAAATCTTCACAGGCACACCAAGAAGAGACACTGAACACACAAATACAGCTCCAGTGCACAAACAGCACTCTGGATTTGTACCTAATTAAATCACATGTTTATGCAATGTAGACCTATTAGGTTGAGTCTTGGGTTTTTAGTTAAGCAGAAAAACATCTCATTGATATTCTTCACTCTTCTTGGCAGACAAACGTGCCATAAATAAAAGTATGTGACCAAACACTCGATACTGTACATTGGTAAATTCACTCAAGAATATCATGCTCCAGTAGCATACAAATAGCAGTCAGGTACCTCAAAATTAATTAGATCTTATAGTCATTCACGTAACGATTATATTTAACGCTAATACAGACTTTTCCTTGGAAGTATTCACTACTTAAACTTCTTTCTCTACCAATCAAAAAAACTGCATTTTTAAACATCTTGTAATTTTACACAGCATTTCATTAACACTACATAAACTAACATTATTTTTGTGTTATTTTTGTCATGGTTAGTTTATCAAAAAAAGGAAGCATCACAACAAAAAATAAACAGAACAGATGAAATATTTCTTTCAGAATTGGTATCTGGACAATTATTTTGAGATCTGCTTTTCAACTTACAGGCATCAAATAAAAAAATAATTGTTTCAACTTCTTACACTAAATTGTAGTGTAACTGTTCTTAGACTGAACCAATACAGGAATAGAATATGTTTACATGAAATGGACAATTCTGGAAACAAGTTTAAGTATCAACAGCAGTAAACACAAAAAAATATGAGTAAAAAGACATAATGTGATGCCACAACACATTATGCTGAATGACAATTCAGTGGGAGAGATGGATGTACAGGCAAACAGACAACACAAAATCATTGTCAAACTTCTTGTTTTCTATTTTCCTTCAAACTAAAGTGACCTTCTTCCTTCACAGACGTTTTTTTTAATATTTCCAATCATATCAATGAATTTCCTAAACTTACATAGTCCTATAACAGTTAAAAAGAAGTAAATAAAATCTGGAATAAATCTATTTTATTTTCACTTTTGCTCATCAATCATCATAATTGTTTTTCTGACCTCTCAGTTTTTAGTTATTGTCCTAAATAACTTTTTTCTCTTTCACAAAAATAGTGAAGTTCTAAGAAATGCCAAGAATTGTTTCAGATGCAAGTTTCACTCCATTAAAAACACAGGAAGCAAAGAAACACTCATTACCATCATATTTGGCCCAGTGCCAAATATGTAATCTCTGCTTTTTCAGTCTGAATGGGAATGGAGTTTTCTTGGGTTTTAAATCATGAAACAAGCAGCTCAGTTGGTTAGGTTGGGATTAAATAGAAGTATTAAGATGCAAATCCAGGTATTCAAGGTGGCCCAGTAAGAACAACATTAGGAAGTAACTATTCTAAGCCATATATCTGGACTAGAAATAAAAAAAAAGCACCAGTGCAATATACTGAAATCCAGCAATGTGGAAGATGGAGCACAAAGTTAATGACTGCAGTTTTGGAAAGTAAATTCTATTCTTACAGGAGTTCTAAATGTAATCTACGTGACTTAGGAATATGTATTTGCCATAATAAATACTAGATACTATTTCTTATAATGTAAGGTTAAAACACTTTTGAGACCTCTAAAAATATCGTAACTGTACTATATAAAACAACTCTCAGTAAAGACAACTTTTAAAGTTATCTTCTATTCATTGCACACTGTAAAAGGTATGGGGCTGTATTTTTAAATTTCTTCTTTCTATACATTAGCTATTACTCCTTTATCATATTTTAAACTTTTTCTAAGTCATAAACCTCTAATTTTCCTAAATTTTTCAAACTCTCCAAGCTCTGCAGCTGAGGCAGAAGTAGTTACTTTACTGAATAAATACCTCTGCAGTGCACAAAATTAGTCAGGAATCCACAAATACTAGTTAAACACTTTTGAGTAGATAAACTAGATCACATTTTTCATTTTTTTATTTTAAAATTCAAGAGTTTACATGAGTTCATATTCTTAAATTAGAAACATCGCACGAATTCAGAATGTAGTTCAGACTAGCACTTAATTCAAATTCAAGTAACAACTCAATTTTCAAAAACTATCACATGAAACCATTTTGTGCTATTATTTCCAAAATAGTGCTCTGTCACCACTAATATGCTTCTCAATGAGAGTTCTACTGTTAAATGAGGAAAAACTTTGGAAGAAACTCTTGAAGGGGAGGGTGGTGGGACACTGGAACACACTGCCCAGTGAGGTTGTGGATGCCCCATCCCTGGAATTGTTCAAGGCCAGGTTGGATAAAGCCTTGAGCAACATGGTCTAGTGGGAGGTGTCCCTGCCCGTGGCAGCGGAGTTGGGAATAGATGACCTTTAAGCTCCCTTCCAAGCTCTTAAAATTCCATGATTCTATGAAAACACAGAGACTCACAGTTAAGCTGGAAAATAATATCTACACAGTTAGACCAAAGAGGTCCTTTTAAAAGAAAAGCTTCTCTTGGAATTCAGTTTTTTAAATTCTTGTCACAAAACACTATTGATAAACATCTGAACATACTGAAACATCGAAGTCCAGTGAAACATCTCCAGTCTGCAACATCTAATTGTTTAGGGATTTTTGGTCTATACCGTGTACCCCTTAAGGGTTGCCCCTTTTATCATTACCTAAAGATGAATGTTGTAAACTCTTAGAACAACTTTCCTCTATTCAGGAAAAAAACCCCATGCTGTCATCTCAATGGAATATAGCAAGTTAAAAATAACTAACTTAGGCTTCACTACAGTGGCACTTAAATAACCCTTCCAAAAGCAGACACAGGAACTGAAGAGAGGTGTCGATCTACATCTTTAATCAACAACCAGTGTTCCAATTTTCAGCTATTTGCCAGGTGAAAACATTTAAACAGAAATGTAACCATCCAAAATTACAACTATTTAGTGAGATAATTGGTGGCTCTCGTCTCTCATCCCAAATCACCTGCCAACCAAACACTTAACGGATCTTGAAAATACGAAATACTAGCAGATTACTGACATAAACTTGTCTGGCAGTTACCCAGTTTTAATCAGTATCCATTTTTACAGTATCTTCACAAGGTATTTCCAAACTTTTCTAAACACCATGTATACCTGTACAGCCAGGGACTTCTGTGAAGGTCCAGTATAGGTCAATTTATAAAAGAAGTTGGGATTTAAAAGCAATTTAAGGTGGTTACTAATACCCCCTTTCCTTAACAACGCATTCAATGTTTCTTTGTTTTCTCCAATGTTTGAAACTACTGGACTTCAAAGTCATTCATTCTAAGCAGCTTTGTCAGGGTTTCAGTACCACAATTTCCAAAATTGCCCTCATTTTACAAGGAGGTTCACCACTTTAAAAAATAGCATTTCCCTAAATTCAACAATAGTTTACTATGAAAAGAAAACCATGACAACTGTTTGTACTCTTGCTTTATTATTACATCCGGCGTGGTCACTATTGGAAATTCAATCTATTATTGTTGCTAGGAGCCTGTTGCTAAGCAACCTAAAAGGGTTATGCAGCGCTTTCAGGCTGAGAAGCCTTGAAAACACCAGAGGCCTCCTCCTATGGTTCTAACCAGTTTATTTAAATAGATTAACACTCTCCTCAGTCCACCCCCAACTCCAGGCATGCCCTTAAAAAAGTCACAATAACAGATTTAAACACTGTAAATGAACGTGAAAGCAGAAAAATAACACAGAAGTAACATATCTTAATTTTACTGTATGCTCCAGCAAAGCAAACAACAAAACTTGGTCTAAACCGTCACTTCAGTTAGGAAAGTTAAAATCTGTAAACTCCAAACCTTTCAAAGTTTAACTTTATGTACTAATTAGCCAGAATAATGTTGCTTAACATGCTATGCAAAGATATTTTATAACAACTTTTGACAGATCAATACACTAAGTTTCATATTCTAGATCACAGAGTGGGACTTTGGGAGATAAAAAAAAAACTTTTTAATGGCAGGATAATACTTGATATTTATACTCTCCATCAAAAGATGTCCATTAAGCCTATAAACTGGTTTCAAGATTTGAAGCCACACTGACTTCTGGCTCTGTGTGCCTTTGTCACTGCTACACATTATGCAAACCATATTAGACATCTGTGTCGATCTCTGCAGATTCTCTTCTTTCAGCAATATTTTTGCAAATCTGCTAGAGAACAGCTAAGAAATGACATCCGGAAGAGCTGATTATTATGGCTTTTCTTTCTAATAATCTGAGGCTGTTCCAGCCTGCACCAAAGAACAAGTTGTTCTACAGCACCAGAATTAGGAAAGCTGCATTTTCCCCAGCTTGGTCTTGTACATGGATCCGCACTACAACACACTGACACAGACTGTGAGTGTTTGCAGACTGACTCTACAGGGCGCTGGGAGGGCAAAAGGAGTTGCAATGGCCTCTTCTTCAATGTTAGCACACATTTTTCCTTACTTTTTCAAACTATTTTGTTAGTATCTGTTATTCTGAAACTGCTAATCCTCTTTTGAATTAAGATGGACAGACGTACCAGGAGAAAAATCAAACCAAACCTGCTTCCTTAAGGGTACCAATTAAGAAAGAACTACACTGCCCCAAAAGTTATTGCAAATGTTCAGATTTCACAGTCAGTACCACAAAATGGATTCTAATAGTCAGATAAGGAAATGCAAGAGTTTATCCTTTCCAAAATGCTTTACACTACTTACTGGCTGATGTTTTCTGAGAAACCCTAAAAGCAGTAACAAATAAGAACACTGTTCTGAAAACAAAAATCTCAGAGGGTTAGAGGTAAAACAGTTAATATCACCAGAATGCATTCACAAATTCACTCTTCTAACTAGAACTTTGCTGCTTCTCCAGAATTTGAACGTTTCCACATGTTTTTCTAAAGCAAAACTGAAATTTTCACCTATGTTAAACACTCAAACCACAAAGAACTTGCCTTATTCCCTATAGCTGAGGGGTTTAGCCTAGAACAGTTGACAGCCACTAATCTGGTAGGGTCTTCAACCAAGTAGCAGAATGAAACACACTCCATCAACTTCTACCGCCAAACTCATAAAGAATTGCTCTGTAAAATCACATTGCCAGTTTGCTTTTTGTAATTCTATACACAGAAGATCACTGCAATATCAAGTTATCCTGGTGGTTGTGACCTCACAGATGACAGGCTGCTTGGACAGCATCAACAGCCAGATACAGCTAGAACAAGATAAGCATGTGATGCCGTAGAACTCCCTACTGGCTTAGAATTAAAAGCTGGGTATTGATTATCTGAACTGTTTCACAGTTAACATTTCATTAGAGCTTGTTAAGTACTTCTGTGTTGTCCAAGAATTTATAAGAGATAAGGATGATTTTTCCAAGACAACAGATCTAAAGCTATGTCCATCTACCATTTTTCCTTAAATGACCTTCTGTAAGTATATTTGCTTTAATGTCACTGAAGCAAATGAAACTCACAGATATCAGTGGTTTCCTCACACAAAACAAAATGGGGCCTTGATTTTTTCAGTCTGGTGAGACACCCTGGTTGTCTTCACTGGCATTTTAATACAAGAAATTTTAACAGAATGTGGCCATAATGAGCTTAAGGAGAAGCCCAGGATTCCTCCATCCTTTATCACAGAAGATAACTCAGAACTGGCCGTTCAAGGAAACTATGCAAGCTGAATGTTCCCTTGTCTCTAGGAGACAGTTCCTTATTACTAAGATTACTTAAGAAGGTAACATTTCTCCCATAATTCTAGAATCCTGTTCTTATAATTCACTACACCAGTTATACCAGAGCAAATGCATGTACAACTGTTGCCCTGAGTTCTCTGAAACAACAACAACAAATACACCCTTCGTCATCAAAAACTGAAAAGAATTCAAGATCTTAAGATATCCTTGGAGCATTCCACTTCTCAGAATGTGGGGTTATTTTCCCCAGAGTTTGGACATTTACCTCCTCTCAGGCAGCTGGTAAAAGAAATAGATTCTGAATTTCTCAATACATGTTCTCTCCAATTAGATCAAACAAGTTCTATCCAACAGCATCACAATGTTCCTCGGAATATATTTTTGTCAATTTTGTATACATTGCCACGAAGCATGCTAAAGAAACCTGAGAGAAAGCCACAGGTCAGCAAACACGAAAGCAAGGTGGCTGTTGGCAAAGAAAGAATTAGGCAGTCCCTGAAAGCAGATCTCAGAACCTGTAGCCATCCCTACAACTGCGTATGTGTCAGCACTGTGAGATGTTCAGCAGCCTCGTCACACCCCACCATCTCAGGTAAACTGTTAAATATTAAACTGCGTGCACGCCAGGCATCCACCAAGGAACAGGGGAAGAAACCCAACAAAAACCCCCAGGAGATACTGAGCTTAATAACTAAAAATTAATGCAAAGAAAGTGCTGAAAATATGATTGTAACTGCAAAATATAGGTAAGTAAATATTGCTGTCCTCAATGGTAACACAGTAAGGCAGCAAAAAAGGACAACCATAAACTGCAAAGGAAGAAAAAAATGCTGACATACAGGAAGATTTAAAGAATGGCTTATACTTTAATTTGAAAGAAAAAAAAAATATATTTAGAAACTTAGAAACATTCAGAAATTTTAGAAACCCACTTATAAAATCTACCTTATTTTACAATCCTGCTTTATGCCCTCAAGACACGCCTCAGACTGTCCCACCATCTAAATTTTATGTATCTTTAGCAATCTACTGCTTTGCTTGTATCCATATATTTGAAGTACAGTAATGAGGTGACTAGTATTTCACTATGTTTATCAACTTCATTTTTTTTATTTAAGACATTTTACTCAAGTTAAGAGCAAATTTAGCAACAGCAATCCTACAGGAAATATACCAGAAATGCATTCTGTTGGAAGCAATGGCAAAGAAAGACTCACTCTACGAAAATCATTTTACCAAATGTGCTTGAAATTTACTATTACACTGGAAAACATTATTTAACATGTTCATTTTTACTTTATTTGTTTTTCTGTGTGACTTTTTCCAATACATAGGCTTTCACAAGCACATATTTATTCAGAAGACACTGCTACTACCACAAACGTTGATTCTGATGTATTTTTACATTAAAAACAAATCCATACACACAAAAATAAACCAAAAAACTCTGCATGCCAAACACACAGAAAAAACTCTCACATGGCTTTTTGTTCACCTTGCAGTAAAAGACACTCAGTTCCAAACAGTGCATTCTGTTTTGCTTTTCCAATCTAACAGTACCAACGACCTTGAAAGACAGTGATTTGAAGAAGCCACAGCCTACACTTCCTGGATAGGTATCAGTATTTTTATTTATGTTCCATGTGTGACTTAGAACAAATCACTTCAACTCATATTTTTAGTTTACAGACATATATTGATAAACAATATCCTGAAATTATTAAATCCTCCTTAATTATCACTAAATTTCTCTAAAAGAAACAGTTCTCTAAGCTCTTAGCTAGCCAAGATTGACTTCACAAAGTATGTGAGAACATGAAATTGTAAAATGGAAACATGCATAATGTTTCCTATTAGTGAGGTTTATCTAGAATGGCTTTTTTACCCTCAAAGAAAAACAGAAAAAATATGACGTACAACGTAAAACACAAATGAAGTGAAGAATAATGAGAAACATCAGCAGACAGAAATGGGAATAAAAGATAATAATAATTTAAAAAAGGAGAAAATATTAATTATAAAAAAAAAGAAAATAATTTCATTAATCAAGCTGCTATTGCACAATAGTGAATACTTAGCAAATCTCTATGTTTACAGTAATTGTACTTAAAATATAAATGAAGTATCAAAACCTGCTCAATTGTATCCAAAGTACGTCTGTTTGTTTGTTGGCATCTAAGGTTACAAAACATTCCCAACAGAAATTTCCATATTACCTGACAAATGCTTGATGCTCAGGAAGTTTAAGTAATTCTACTTCCAAAATACTGTTTAATGAAGGGTAATGGTAACTGATTTTACAATAATTAAGTAAGATTTATTAGACTCCAACCTACTGCACTGATAGAAAATAAAAACACCAAAGCAAATATAAAGAACATTCAGTTAGAATATTTATTTCATGAACAGCAGAAACTGAATTTGATTTCTGAGTCTTAAAATAAAGCCATATGACTGTGTAACATCGTTTCATTGTCTTCCATAACTGCCAAGCAACAGTAAAATAACATCAAATAGATACCATTGGCTTTCTCATTTATAATATGGGAACATAAAAATCTGAACTATGACACATACAACACCAACACTGAATACTACTTATGTATTTATTGAGATATGCTGATGTTTATTATTTTTGTTTTCCTTATTGTAGCTCTTTGTTTTGCTCAGCAAGATTTATACCCCTTTAATTTCTTTATGTTCATTTTAATAACTGACCTGTAAAAGTCAGAAAGGACTTGACAGGAACCAGCACAGTAGAACAGAGGTCCTTGGAAAAGGTGATGATTGTGTTACAGTGTTAGATCTCCTAGGACACTCCAAGTTTCACTGTGCAATCACTTTAGTTCAACCAGAAAAAGGACTTTTTCCTTGGAAAAAACTCCTGGAAACATTATGGAAATCCTACAGCCCTTTTCCACTTAACTTCTCAAATTTGACAGAGGTAAGTTTAGCAAATTATGAATATAAAATAAAAATGGAGGTTCTCAGCAATCGATTTGCTTATCCTTGCCTTAATCATTCAATTCAACTCAGCTTATTAACTATGTAACATTTGCATTTAAATAAAGCGATTACTTTCTAATAACTGCCTTGATTATCAAAACTATATTTATCATCATTAGGACTGTATGTTTTTGCTTATACCTCAGGCAGTTCTAAACAAGAGTATGAGATACAGTAATTTTGTATGGACTTTGGTATCTGAATGACCCACCATGATCAAACCTCAGCCAAAACAAACAAAACATCCAAACAGAACCACTTCAATCAAGAGAAGCACTGATTGTGAAACTATTCTTCTGATTTTACTGCAATATGCACTTCCTTAGACCCTTCCTGTTGATCTCCATTTTTTGCAGCTATATGATAAAGCAAACATTTCTTTAAAACAAGCATCTCTTTACAGACACTCACAAACAATAATCCTCACTTCCAAATCCTTTTTTGGACCCAATGCAGTTCTTATCAAAATGAAGAGGGGTCTGGGTGTTATAGGAAAGTATTTTAGACGTTCTCTTTACAAAAAAATCCCTTCTTCAGATTCCTGGCTGTCACATATCTCGAACACCTGTTACCAACCACCAGGCATTCAGCCAAATAGAGAATATTTCATCAACACCCATGAATTTGTTTCACCAAAGAAAGAAAGTTATTCGATATATTTTTTAATTCTATATAATTTACAATAAAAATGTTGTTTGCATTTTTTCTTCTTCTCATTTATTTTTTCTTTTGCTGCAACCAAAAGCCCAGAAATTTATACTTAGATAAATACATGCAAATAGATGTCCACAGAAATCAGCAGGCTAGAGTTTGGGTTTGCCAGGTATTCAACCAAGGCCTTTCCTTCTTTTATAGAACCCTTTGTACACTGTTGCCTTCTCTTGAAGAGACACGAAAAAATTTGTTTTCCTGCTATGACAGTTTTCTCTAGTGCTTTTGGGGTTTTTTTTGCCTTTGCAGGGATCCAGTGAAAAGGTTCATGGTTTCATTGTTAAATATTTCATAAATAACTGTGTGGAATCCAGTCTATGTCCAGTCCTAAGTTTGCAAAATCCAGAGAATAAAGTGTTGGACCAAAATAACAGCAATGTAGTGGCACACTGAAGAGAAAGGGAACACAAGCGTTCTGTATTGTTAGGGGGTACCCAAACTAAGTCTTTGTGATACACCTCAAGACAACCATTTTTTGTGATTTTACCTTTAGACACT
>JAWWEV010000095.1:44813369-44837631 GCA_035583235.1 Hafferia zeledoni | reverse complement strand
GGGTTGGGGGGGCGGACGGGGCGCGCGGAGGGGGCGCGAGGCCCGCGGGGGGGCGTGCCCGCGCGGGGAGCGCCGGGCGTCACTTCCGGCGGGAAACCGCGCGGGGAGGGCCCGGCGGCGCCGTCCCGCCCGCCCCAAGATGGCGGCAGTGCTGCCGCTCCCCCAGCGGCTGAGGCCGCGCTCTGCCATCTTTCCAGCGGGGAGGAGGAGCAGGAGAAGGAGCAGCAGCAGCGGGTTGCCGGCGACAGGCGGTCGCGGAAGGGCTGCGCGGCTGCCGCCGTGTTGGGTGTCTTGCCAGACACTCCAGGCTTCTGCGAGGGGCAAGGCCCCGGTGTGCCCGGTGGCCGCTCTCGGCCCACGTGGCCTTCCCGACCTGAGTGCGGATGATGGGGCAGTGGTTGCGCTGCTGGCACACAGACACAGCATCAACTGGTTGGGACGGACCTCTGAGGTCATGGAGTCCGAGCCGTGACTGAACACCACCATACCTGCTAGACCATGGCACTAAGTGCCACATCCAGTCTTTACTTAATCATCTCCTGGGAGGCTACCACTTAGGTGCGGTAACCGGCTGCTCTCCTGACAGGCTCTGTCTGCTTGTTCCAGCTGTACAGCGTTGGCAGACACCTCTGGAGATCATCCAGTCCAAGCCCCTGCCAGGCCTTGTTAACCTAGAGCAAGTGACACGGGAACGTGGCCAGGTGCTTTTGGAATGTGTCCATAGAGGCAGATGCCACAACCTCCTTGAGCAGCCTCATATACATCAGGGCGTTTTTTCTCATATTGCGATGGAAAATACCTGGGGATAGGTGGCCTTGGGCTTTATACAGTGCCCACCCATCTAGTGGCCACTACTGTGTATCTCTGGTCCCAGTGCATCCCCATTTGCAGCCCTCTCCTACCCAGCAAAGTATCTGAAGCACTGTACACAGCCTGTGCAGCCAGAAACGCTTGCCTGTGATCCTGGTAAGCCATGGCATTCCCCTGCCACCGTTCTGACTCTGTATCCTGTTGTGGTTTAGACCCTGGCGCAATGCCAAGTATTTACTTATGTGATGCAGCTCCTCCTTGCCCAATAAGGGAGAAAGAAAAGAAAAAAAAAAAAGGAAAAAAACCACCCATAACTGCAGTGCAATTGTAAAGCAGAACAGTTTATAGATTTACACAGAAAAGAAGAAATTAAAACCAAAACACAATATATACATATACACAAAAGTAAAAGATAGTGACGATTCTCTGCTCCACACTAAGTGGAAAATCTTACAACTCTGACTCCACAAATGGCTACTCCAAGAGCCCACCTCCTGAGAGACACCTGAGCACAGAGAAAGCCAACTATAAATGTTTACTTCCCCAAAATAAAACAGCAGTGAGGTATCAGTGAGGCCCAGCTCTCTGGAACAGGCATGGCATGTCCCCTGGAGAGCAGCCATGGGAAAAGAAGAGCAAACACTTTCTCCTCGTTCCTTTTATACCTGGTTTGTGTCATATGGTATGAAATACTCTCTTGAGTTGCTTAAAGTCATCTGACAGCCTGTGTCCCCAGGTCAGCTGACAACCCATGTCTGAAGTCAGCTGACAGCCTGTTGGGGCCTACTATAAGAAACTAAAGCCTGGTCTGGGCCTAACTACCACAATCCTCAAATGTTCCACCAACACGCTTTACCAGTCTTGACATCTTTCTCATACCTCTTGCTATAGGCACCTGACATTTTTGTGGCATGCCCTAGAACCACTGCACTTCACCTGTCCCTACAGAAACAAACTGAAATTGCTCTTACATAACATAAAAATGTTTCCAAAACATTAGTAGATTTACTCTGATTTTCAGCACCCTGTGTAACCGTTGTAACTGTAAAAACTATTTATTAAAAATTATTTAGAAAGATAAGTATATAGAAACAACAACTTAAATGGCAGAGATTTAAGTCTATAAGAGAAGAATCTTGAATTAATAAAACTTGCATCAATACCCTTTTCAATCAGAAGCACTAAAATGGGACACAGCTGTGCGCAATCTAATAACAACACATAGCAGTGCGTCTAATTAATTTATTTGAAGGTAAAAAATATTTTTATAAGTGTCTTTCATTCTTTCTATCCAGGGCAAGTGTTTTAGGTTTTGTTTAGCTGGTATGGTAGTACATGGAAAGGTTTGAGGATTTGTGTTTTCACTGAATTTCAAATTTCATATGAACAAGTTAAAAAAAATCAAAACGGGGTGTTGGACACTAAGTAATTTTACCAGAAAACTTGTCAGAGTGATGTGACCCAATTCCTTGGTAAAGCTGTAGCAACATTGATGTCATCCATGTCGCTAAAGAATTGACTTATTCTGGATGTCTTTTCTGTTACCTCAGTTGTCACTTGCATGTGTATGTGCATGGCATGGAAACATGGCACATAACGTGGTAAATGCCATAAAGGTGGAGGATAAAGGCACCGGGCTGTTAATTTGTTTTCTTAGATCATGAAACTTTATGTGTCTGTGTGAAAAGAACAAATCAAGGCCTTGACAGAAATTTAAAATATAGGCATATAAATGTCAATATACTTCTTCATCAAGCATATTTGCAAAATAATTTAGTCTCTACAGCATTTCAGTCTATAAACACATGATCAGTTGTTGTGTCAAAGGGAAGTAGCTACTTTTGTGGAAAATTATTTAAGCATTTCAGTGTTTTGATGCTTCCATCTATAACATTATTTTGCAGAGGTACTCAGATCAGTCATGATCTAATAAAAACTCTTTCAAATAATTTAAATATCTACAATTTTTTCTTTCAACATTTTATCAATTTGATATTTATCAAATAACTTAATTTTTAAGATATGATCTCCTTTTTTTAAACTTGTCAACAGTTTTTCATTGAAAGATAATCACTAAAATATTTGGTCATTTGGTCACTTCACTGAACTTTTGTAACTAATGGCAGTACTAAACAACTTGCCAAATTGAAATATGAAAGCACTATTGATTAAAAAGTGGTTGTATTGCTAAAAGTCTTATGGTCTATATTTGGATACAGAATATGCTGCCTATCACAAAGTAATTTTATACCTTATTCTGTAGATAAGGAATAATCAGAATATAATCAAAGTTTTTCACTAGTAGTCTAAAAGAGAGCTGGGCAGAAGTTGCTCATGTTCTTCAAAACCTATTTGTTTTTGTTGTCAGAATCAAAACTTTAACATTCCTGAAAAAATGAATTAACATCATATGCAGGAATTTCTACTGCAATTTCTTATGCTGAGAATAGTAGTAGAAGAAAGATTATTTGTGTGAATTACGTTTTCCCCAGCATTATATTTATAATGCTTTGAGTTACTGTTTTTCAACAGAGTTACATATGGATATTTCTTGTAAAGTCATAATTAGGCTGTCTAGTAATTTCATGCAACACTGCCCTTTTAAAAATCTGTTTTAAGTCCGCTTCTTAGGTTGTTTACATTTGCAAGTGGTTTTTTGTTACATTCTGTCCCTGGTAGCATGTCTGAAACACACCATAAAGCATTCCTGTAAGCCATGTTGTGCAGAACACAGTAGCTAGATATCTTATGAAATAGTACAAAGACAATACAAAATACTGAAGTAAAGTTTGTGAGAGCAATCAAACTGATTCAGACCATGAGTACATCAAATCCAGTATTTTTACTGGCCCAGATGGTATAAGTTAATGCCTAGAGAAGTGAAAGAACAAGCATATATGTACATTTTACTTGTTTTTGTCACCCTATGACCATTTTCAGCTTAGTGTTTTTCTGAACCCTGCATGATTAGTCTTTTTTATAAACATCAGAGAATCTTTTACAAGAATTTATCCAGTCACCCCTTAAACTTATTGTAAGCCTTGCATTTGCAACATTTTTCATCAAGAAGAGCTGTCTGGCAGCTTTTATATGAACAAGCCCTTTTTCATTCTCAGAAGTCTAGTCGCATTGGTTTCTGTGTTTTTCATTCCCATGAGTGCTCATGACAAGGGAGGAAAAGGCAAAAGAGTTATGTATAGATGTTGATGTTAAGAGATAGGGAACTTAGTGCAGATCTAGAGCCTGCAAGGTCTGATAGCTTGCCGTGGTTTTTGGATACTGTAGCAAATACACAGATGATCAAACCGTTCTATTTAAGTAAGTAAGTTATTACTTATCTAATGGGTAAATACTACTGCACATAGCAATCTTACACTTGTGCCTTCTTATAGTCATAACAGGTCTGGTCTCTCAAGTATTTCCTAGTTATCCCTCTGAGGTGTGGATGCCCCCTCTTACTTGGTGATATGTGTACCTGTAGTCCAGCTATATGTTGTACATGTTTTCCAATTGCCTACTAATATTTCAGTTTTATATAGGATTAGGTGAAGTTGGCTTCGTCCATTGGCTGGGATCAGTGCCTTCCTGTTTGCATGAACAGTATGTGGTTTTTTATGTTGGCTCTTCTCCTTCAGTTAGCATCCTGGAGTGTCATTGAGTCATGGAGGCATAAAATAGTTCAGATTGGAAGGGTTGTTTAAAGGTCATCCAATCCAACCATCCTGCAGAGAGAAGGGACATCTCCAACTAGATCAGGTAGCTCAGAGCCCTGTCCAACCTGACCTTGAGTGGTTTCAGGGATGGGGCATCCATCACCTCTCTGGGAAATTTGTGCCAGTGTTTTACCACCACATCTTTTTTGAAAATTTTTTTTCATTATATCTAGTCTGGATCTACCAACTTAAAGCTCGTAGATATAAGCTTAAAACAATTATCCCTTGTGCTATTGCTGCAGGCCCTACTAAAGAGTCTGTGTTAATCTTTCCTATAATCCCCCTTTAAGTACTAACAGGCCGCAATAAGATCTTCCAAGAGCCTTTTCTTGTCCAGGCTATTCAACCCCTACTCTTTCTGCCTTTTCCCATAACAGAGGTGTTCCAGTCCTAATCCTTGTGGCCCTCCTCTGGACCTGCTCCAATAGGTCCATGTCTTTCCTGTACTGAGGATTCCAGAGCTGGATACAGGACTCCAGGTAGAATGTCACCAGAGCAGAGTTACGGGGGGCAGTCATTGCTATTCATTCAGGAGTACCAGAACTTCTTATCAATCTATACCAGATAGCTGAGGAACTGAAATGTCTTCTCCTCTGCTGACCCCACTACCTGAGCAGTCTGCATGTTTGACCTTGGGGGTGGGAACAGATGTCTGCACTGCTTTGCTGGGCAGGAAGCTCAGTAGTGCACGCACTTTGTGGAGACAGTAGTGCCATACTGCTTTGGAAGTCTGGGATTCTGATGAAGATAAATTTTATTTTTTCCACCTAGAAAATACTTACTTTTCCTAATTTATAGTCTTAAAATATTATTTATTATATTGATATTTTACCCAAGATGATAATCCTCTCTCAATGGTTGATGAGACAGTCAGTGGTAGGCCATCAGTTTGGTATCTTCCTCATACTGTGAACTCTCTGTCCACACAGTTTTACAAAAAGTGCACTTTCCTGGATTCCCTTAGGTTCTTGTGTGGCACTCTGTTGATAAGCGCAAGACAGAAGTCATGGACAATGCCATTATTTGCAGGGATAAGAAAGTGGCAAGATGGCAAGAACCAATCATAGAGGCTGACCATAAAGAGCAGATGTAGAACTGGTGACACTTGGCCTTTCATGTGCATGAAAAGCGTTGCAGGGTGTGGCGTAAGCTGTTGACCTGGTTCTGAACAGGACAGGGTTAATTTTTGCAGTAGCCAGAAGGGCACATGGCCAGGTCCTGAAGGTTATTCTATACCACCTCACATCATTGCCAGAGGCCAGGGAAAGGGAGTCTCTTCCTTGGAGAAGGAGTCCCTTCCAAGATCGTAATTTAAATTCAGCATACAACTATAAACCAAGTCATCCACTTGTTTACATAGATTTGGCTTCTTTGCTGAAGTCAAATGGGGATGTTTCATCACTAGTCCAGGCTAGAGTAGAGCAATCTAAGGCCTTCTAGTAGGCTTGGCATTTGTAAACAACAACCCTTCTTTGAGGTATAACGCTTTGTATATTGAGTCAGTGAGTCAAACATACACAATGTTATGAAAAACAAATTTGCAGTGGGAGTTGTGGTATACAGTCAAGGGCATTGTGGCCTGCCTTTGGTATAAATATGTACAGTTTTGCACTACACTTTTTCACCCATTGCAGTGAGCCTAAAGAAAACATTTATTCAAGCTCCTGATGTGTATTTTAATGTCTTTCCTAATTTGTACAATCAAATCTGTCAGATTCAAAACCTGTTACATATTAAAGCTTAAAATCTGTTGCTATTTTGGGATTTATTTTTTTCTTCTTTGTAGCATCTAAGATTAAAACCATGTAAAAAGACTCAAAAAGTGTACATCCCGTTCTGCAGAGTTCCATTTACTTGTCTGAGGCTCTATGGGGTTCTCCAGCTCATTTTCACAGTCCTGTGATACCTCTCCTGGAGGCTGATCCTACAATTAAACAGTGCTGGCTGTGCATGTTGGTGGTAGCTGCAGGGCTGTGACATGGAGACATGTCTGTCCTGGCAACATCGGTGAAGTAGGGCGAGCTGCAAGTGCTGGAAAGGCCTGCCCCTAAAGGCTGACTGGGGCACTTGGGCTGCTGGACTGCAACAAGCCTCGTGCTTGTTTAAAGCAGCAGGAGGCAGGAAGAGTAGAAGTACTATTTTCCAAGAGCTTGATAATCAGGGCAAATGAGAGTGCTGCCATGAGTCTGCTCCATAACTTTAGCTCATCAACTGAGGGGTGAAACAAGCCCCAGTTCTTTGAAAAACATGGGTGTGAATTCCTTCCTTGCTAAGATCATAGCATGAGCTTCCTCAGCAAGGGGCCCTAGCTGTGCAGGGCCAGCCATACATGGGCCAGGGTAAGCAGTGGCATCCTGAGTGTGCAGTGCTTCCTTGGGAGGCTGCTGGCCACAGGATTGCCAGGCCTGAGCTGGGGGTGGCAGCAAAGCAGGTAAGTCAGCACAGGGGAGGCCCAGACATCATGTCCCCTGTGACAGCAATCAGAAGAGGCAAAGGCTAAGACTCAAGGCAAAAAGTGAATGCTCAAAATAAGTAGTGCAGGCTGCCTTTCAAAGACAGAGACAGAAACAAATTTTGGTTTCATCTCTCTTCAGGTTAACCCTTTCTTTTTTTCCTTCTCAGGTGCTGTCTTTAGTTTTGTCAAAGCACAATGCATAGAATGAAAGACTACAGATCTATATTCCACATGCTCCTTATACTTTCTAAGCACAAATTCAGATCCTGTTCTTCCTTGCTGAGACCATATTGCAGCAGCACAGTGTGTCCTATCTTTGTTCCTATGACTGCATTGTGCAACCACTGGGTCTCACTGAGGTTCCAGCTGCAGAACTGTAGAAGTATCAAAGCTGGCTGGCATGTCTGGAAAGCACACAGTTCCATCCCTACCCAGAACAGGTCAGTGACAGCAGATGGCTCAGGGCTGTGCGTCCAATGACGTTTGAGTATTTCCAGGAATGCAGATTTTACAACTTCTCTGAGCAACCTGTTCACAGCCACCTTCACACCTTTCTTATGTTTAAATGGAATGTTAGGTGTTTTGATTTTTGCAGATTGCTGTTTCTGCCGTCACTGGGGTCCAACTGAGAGGAGTCTGGTTCTGTCTTTACTTTGCTTATCAGATATTTATATCATCATCATCATCATCATCATGATGGCTAGGCTTTGCAAATGAAGATTTGAGAAGGACTCTACCCACACTTGCTGCAAGAGTGCTGGTGGCTAAAAAGGCCGATGTGGGATAGGCAAGACTGGTTTCAAAAGGCATAGTAGAAAGATATCCCTGAGCTTTCCCTTCTCTGGGCAAAAGACTCACAGCTCTCTCAGCCTTTCTTTCTATGAGAGATGCTTTAGTCTCTTAATTATTCTGACCCTTTGCTGTGCTTACTCCAGTATGTTCATGTCTCACTTGTGCTGGAGAGCCCAGGACTGCACTCAGCACTCTAGAGGTCCCTCACCAGGGCTGAGTAGGAGGAAGGATGACATCTCCCTACCTACTGGAAACACTCTGCCTAATGGAGACGAAGAGGCTGTCAGCCTCTGCTGCAAGCACATGCTGCTAGCTCATGGTCTACTCATCCTCCAGGGCCTCTAGGCATTTTTTTGTCAAAGCTGCTTTATAGATGGTCAGTCCTCAGCCTGTGCTGGTGTGGAGGGTTAATTCCCTCCAAGCACAACTTTGCATTTTCTTGTAATGTTTCTGTAGGCCCATTTCTCCAGCCCATCCAGATTTGCCTGTATAGCAATACTCCTCTCAGTTTTGTATCATCTGCAAATTTTCTAAGGTTGCATTCTTGTCCTACCACTTCTAGGTTTCCTAATGACATTTTTAAGCAGTACTGGGCTCAGTTGAAATCTCTGAAGCTACCAATAGTGACCACCCCACACCAGCTGGTGTTTGTGCAAGTGGCCAAAACCCTTTGAGCCTATCAGTTCAGCCAGTTTTCAGTCTGCCTTCATTTCTGTAGTCCATGCTTCATCAGTTTGTCTGAGGGTGTTACAGATGGCAAAGCTGAAACAAACAACAGCCACTACTTTCCACTCATCTACTGAGCCAGTAATTTCATGATTGGTTATCAGGTTGGTTACACATAATTTACACTTCATAAATCTATACTGACTACTCCCAACCACCTTCATTTCTCCAGAAAGTCTGGAAATGGTGTGCTGGATTACTTGTTCCCAGTTACCTACTGGGACTGAGGTGAGATTAACAGATTAGTCTGTAGTTTTCTGGATATTCCTTTGGGCCCTTCTTGAAGATGGGGATGGCATTCGATTTTTTTCCAGTCTCCAAGAACCTCTTCAAGTTACAATGACCTTTCAAAGACACTTGAGAGTGGCCTCACGAAGACAAGGGCCAACTCTCTCAGCACCTGTCAGGTCCTGTGAATGTATGAATACCCAGTCTGTTTGAGTGTTCTCTAACTTGATCCTCTTCCACCAAGCCCTGGTCCTTCCTCCTAGTCTTAATGAACTGGGACTGCTTTATGTGTAAAGATTGAGGTGAAGAAAATATAGTCTGCTTTGGCCTTTCCTATGTTCCTTCCTTCTAGATCCCCAACATTCAGCAGTGGGCCCATACTTTCCCTAGCTTTTACCAAAGATGTACCTGTAGAAAGCTTTCTTTTTTCTCCCCGTACTCCTCAACAGAGTACACTTTTCTAACTGTTCATAAATGCCTCTCTGAACATTATGATTTGCCCACTAGTGCTTAGCCATCAACACCCAACCACCTCATCATCCATCCCAAAGCCGACAGCCATCCCATGCACTCCTTCTGCTCTCTTGCATAAAAGATAATGTCCCCTCCTCACCTTCCCAGCAGATGATGTCCCATCCTCACCTTCCCAGCCTGTCTTTCCTACAGGCCCTGCATCTGCTCATTGCAGCTTTCAAGTTGTGTGACCTATCCCAACATTCTCTCATCACCAAATCTTGTTTCAGGCCCTATAGTTGTTGCACATTGATGCTTTGAAGCATTAAGTAAATGTTGCTGTCATGATGATTGACATATTTTCATAATCTTTGTGAATCACAGAAATTCTATTGTAATTCAGTACTTGGAGAGTATTCACAAGAATCTAAATACAATATAGGTGGCAAGAATGCACTCTTACTTTACATTGCTTTTAAGAAAAATCAAGGGTATAATCTCTGAAGTTAGACATCCCTGCTACAGAATTTCATGTAGGGTTTTAGATAAAAACATTTCAAAATGACCATGATTAAGTTGATGTATCACAAATTAGAAGTTATTTCAAGTAAGTGTAGCATGTTTTATCTTTTATTTTTGACAAGATGTAGGGGGAAGAGTTAAATCTAGATTATGCAAGTTGCTTACTGCCAACTTGAGTGTCTATTCAAGTACAATGTTATCATCCAAAGGAGTACAAACATAATTTTTTAAGACAGGAGAACAAACATGAAGAAGTGTGAAGATTTTTCCAGGATCACACACTGAACCAAGAGAAGATGAAAAAATTTGGACCTACCTGCATGTTCAGCACTTTGATACAAATATTTTACTTCACCTGTAACTGTCCAATTGTTACAGAAGTTCATAAGTCACAACTTAAAAGCAGAAATTTCGTGACACTGTTCTTATCTTTATGCCCCCTCACAGAGTAGAGTCTGCAAGTTATGTTCAGTGGCTGCAGAAAGACAAGTAGCAATTTTAGCATGCAGTCCGAAAAATATGTGCTCATAGTCTCACTCTGGACAGAAGGGAAAGAGTTTGGTTAAAATTGTGTGTAGGTCTCATCCAGGCAATGGAAAGAGAGTTGTGATGGAAGCATAGTTATTTTCAGATCAATACCCCCAGGAATATAATTGTTGTAAAAGTGAATATATAATATCGACCAGAAGCAGAAGATAGTGTCCTGGCACGCCTATCTTTGGCTGCTCATGAAGCTCACAGGAAGATTTAGTTGCCACAACAGGGATTTACTGTCCCTCATGAAGGCCAAAACCCATGTAGCTCTCAGCCTAGACACAGTTCACAGTGTTGTGCTCTTAAGCCTTTCATCCTGGTAAAGGAAAGACATAGAAACAACATGGAATCACAGAGTCTTTTAGTTTGTAAAAGACCTCTAAGATCATCAAGTCAAACCATTAAATTGTGCTGCCAAGTCCACCACTAAACTTGTCCCTAGATGCCACATCTGCACAGCTTCTAAATCTCTTCACAGATGGTGACTCAACCACTTCCCTGAGCAAGCTGCTCCAATGCTTGTCAACTTTTTTTGGTGAAGAAAACATTCCTGTCTTTGATTAACGTTTAGTTGGTATTTGACCCTTCTAATTTTCTCCCTGCATAACCTCACAACATCCTTGTAGTCCTCCTGAGCTGTCTGCCCTTCTTCCAAAGGTCATAAACTCTCCTTTTTTTCCTGGGTTCCAGCCAAAGCTCTCTGTTCAGCCAGGCCAGTCTTCTTCCCCAATGGCTTATATTTTGGCTCATGGGGACAGCCTGTTCCTGTGCCTTTAGAATTTCCTTCTTGAAGAATGTCCAGCCTTCCTGGACATATTTGCTTTCAGAACTCCCTCACAAGGGAGTCTGTCAACCAGTGTTCTAAGCACACCATAGTCTGCTCTCTGGAAATCCAAGGTAGCAGTTCTGCTGACCTCCCATCCTTATTTCTCTGAGAACTGAAAACTGTCATTTTATGATTGCTGTGCACAAGACAGCCTTCAACCATAACATCACCCATCAGTCTTACTCTGTTCACAAACAACAGTTCCAGCAAATGCCTTTGCACACTCACTGCTGTGTCAGGACGTTACCTGCCACACACTCCAGGAACCTCCCAGGCTGTTGTATTTTTGACAGACATCTGTTAAGCTGAAGTCCCCAACAAAAACAAGGTATAACACTTGTGAGACTTCTCCCAGCTGTTTACAGAATATTTCTTCAACCTCTTCACCTCGATTGCATGGAACAGACTCCCACCAGGATATCTGCTCTGTTGTCCTTCCCCCTGACTCTTACCCATAGACACTCAACTCTATCATCACAATTATTAAACAATAGATAATCAAAACATTCCTTAACACACAGGGCTACACCACCTCCTCTACTTCCTAGCCTATCACATCTGAAGAGCTTATAGCCATCCACTGCACCATACCAGTTATGCAAGTCATCCCATCATGATTTTGCAATGATAAGTGTATCATAGTATTCCTGCTGCACAATGGCTTCTACCTCCTCCCATTTTTTGCCCATGCTGCATGTGTTCATCTTAATACACTTCAGTTGCCATATTGATCCTGCCACCTTTCTGGGAGAAGAAACCCTAATGCTTATGTCACCATTCTTAGGGACATCTGTGGTTTCTAATGCATCAATCACATCTTTGCTGCCACATGATCTCCCACAGAGCAAAGGACGTCACTATCATACTGTCCCTCAGTGGCATGCTTCCACCAGCCTTATCTCTAGCAGGCCTAGTTTTATCCCTTTTCCCTTCAAATCTAGTCTAAAGATCTCTCAGTGAGTCCTGTTTTCAGTAGTTGAAGGATTTGGACAAAATTATTGAAAAATTACATGTCAATTCTAATATATACATTCTTATAAATATAAGGTATCATGTTTTTAAAATCAGAAATCTTACTTTTAAAATTTCTCACAATTTCTCACACAACAATGCTTCCTTTGTAGTTACTTGGCTTTTTCCCCCTTCTCACTCTATTGTTTTGTTTTCTTTTCTTTCAGTTTTGTTTTGTTTGTTTGTTTGCATGAATTCATTAGAGAACTCAGGATCATTTTAGACCCTATTTTTTATTTCATATTTTGTATTTTTTAATATAATATATGATGCAAAATCAATGGTATTCTATTGGATTCTTCCTTCAATGTATATTGTACTTTCCTTGTCTGGGTAGAAATAGATTTAATCAAAACACGAAAAGTAATTTCTCTGATGTTCGCCCTTTTGATTAAGTCTCTGGGCTCCATGCTTATGAAATCTATGAAGTTATTAGTTTACTTAGCATGATGGTTAATTTCAAAGTATGACCTTTTCACTTTACACAAAATAAAATTCCAGGTTGTGCTAATAATTAAAGTACAACCCTGTAGTTAGCCACCATGAGAACAAGAAAAAGAAAATCAAGGAGGCCTGGGAATTGTCAAAATGACCTTGTATTGTTGTATCTAAAGTCTTTGATTTACTGTCCAGGGACAGAGCTGAGCGCTCAGCTATGTGTAGGGGTGCACATGAATAGTGTGTGTGCCAGCTGGCGCATGTGTTTGCTGTCTGTGTGGCTGCAGCTGCATTCTGCCTTGGTTTGCTTAACCACTCTCAGTTGAAAGTGATTAGTATAAAAAACCCTGGATTATTAACAATAAACTGATTTCTGTCCATCAGTCAGAGGTCCACCACTCCATCATACAATCCTACCTGAAAAGTGACTAACTAACATGCCAACTCCTTTATTAGACAAAGACTCTATATACAGACAAGACACAGACTTGATGTGAACCCTGAAGGTCTCATAAGTAGGATGAGAGACAGGGGAAGAACCAAGTGAGAGAGAAGGAAATACCAACCTTCACAGGTGCATGTAAGCATTGTAGGAGTTCCTGTCCTTCTACTGAGAGAAGAGCCCAGTGATTGTTGCTCCGAAACAAAAAGAATTAAAGGAAGAATCAGAGGGTTTGCAATGTTCGCTTGTTTTTATGCCTCAAGAGGAAACAAATGGCTTAGGGGCCAGCTTGGGATGCATTTAACCATTTACAGAAGGCAGTGGGCCTGACTTTCTCCACTACTCTTTGGCTTTCTGTTCATGCTGGCATGTGTTCATGCCTTTTTAGGAAACATTTTGACATTAGTAACTCAAACATGAGTGACTGCAGTGGTAAGAAGGCAGAGGCTGAGTAGCATTTAAGAACTACCAGAAATAGGGAAAAACAGAAGAGGAAAGTACCTGTGTGGTACTGAGTGGCTAAGCAGATACACAGTGGGTGCTGCTTACTATTGTAGGCTGATAGTCTAGCGTCATTCTCGTGGCCCTCCCCCTCTTCCATTGCCCACATATGTCTGCCTGGTAGTGCCTGGAAGTAAAAAAGTTACATTGAAATTTTGAATGCATAGTACTTGAAGTAGCCTGAATATTCTTCTTGTTTTCTTCTATTTTTTTTTCCTTCTGTAAATGGGTTGGAGTGAGTAAATCTCTACAGTGACTGCAACCTGGCACACAAGTCCTTTTCCAATCAGTCACTGTTGGAATATTAGAAGAAGAACAGGGAAGCCAGTTCAGCACTTATGGCTTTGAAGCCTCCCCAGGGGACTCTATTATTGTCTCAAAAGTCATTCTGAGATCTGAAAGTGAATTTTCAAATACGAGAAAATTTGAGTTCTTAGATCAAGTCCAAAGCAAATTAAGCATAAAACTCTTAAGCTTTCTATACCAAACATCCATTGCTTATGAAGCTTTAATAACAGAAAACTGTCATTACAGACACAGGTGGTTTCTGCCAGTCCTGCCCCTACTGTTTCTAAGCCATTGAAAAGCTTACCCCTCCTTCTGTCAACTCAGACTGTAACATCTCTGTGCAGGTTAGGAAGGAAATAATTAATCTAATTTTCTGGTATTTTAAAGTATGTATATGTATGCAGCCAGCAAGTATGAGTACTATATAGAAACTAAGGAAATGATAGAGCTGAACACCTGTTAGTGTCATGCAGGGAGGGTGTAAAGAAGCATTTTGAGTTATCCTACTTGCAATTTTGCCAACGTGTCAGTTTCCCAAAAAAGCTGGGCAAAGAAATACTCAAATGACAAAGTAGGGAACAAATGAAAATAAGTAGGTTGCTAATGCCTCTTTTAGCCTCCAAAAATGAATGTACAGATTCTACTGTGCCCCCTGCTGGGAGAAATTATAGGAAACTCAGTCCTGAGGGTTTGCATTTGTCAGGGCGAAAAGCTATGATACACCAGTTACCTGGCAGACCAGTGTTTATACAGCCCTCCAGCCCTCTCTTTGTCCCTAATGGCTGCATTTATAGGACCAAGAATCAAAAAATACATGCCAGTCTTATGAGGTAAAAATAACTAGTGGTAGAATGTTTAAGAGACTTCCAGCAAAACTGTGTAGGAAACTAAACTTTAGTAGTCCAGCTGCTGCTGCTAGAACAATTTTACCTATTTTTACCTTTGGAAAGCTGATGTAGGAAGAAATATTTAGTAACATGACAGTGTATCATCCTGTTTTCCTTAACAGGTCATGCTGTCAAACAGAAGGTGTCTACTGTTTGAACATTAGTAATAGTATTTCCTCTTTCACAGATGTAAAAGCATGTCACAAACTCCAGAGAAAAAGTTAAATGAAAGAAACAAATGTGCTTTTTCAGTCTTATCCCTATAATGGTATTCATGGTCTTAATTTAAAAAAATAATACTGTCAAACTAGCCAAGTGAAAATAACTAGTCACTATTCCCGGAAAAGAGTGGGTTTGAAATTTATAAGATTTTTAAAGAGACTGCATAACTTCTATTTACATTGCAAATATTCTTCCTGAGTCACATGCTCCCTAAAATAAAATAACTTCCAAAGGTTAATACAGACTTAAACACATGTGAGGTATTTTCTATAGTTGCTGAAAGACAACTCTTTTAATCTTGTAGCCTTTTCAAGACAAAGAATCTGAGTTTTCATTCTCCTAAACTTGATTAGTGTCTCACAACATTTCACTTGCTCTTGTCTCTAATTATTTTGCAGCCTATTCTTCTTTGTATTCGTGTATCTCCTTTACTTACCTTCTCACTTTAGGCCGCCAGTGTACATTTTCCAGCATCTCTTCTGCTTCTCACACTTTCCATCCTTTAGCACCATTTCATAGCACCCTGTTCAGACCCCCTATCCTCCCCATGCACAGAATGAAAGCAAGTGCTGGTAACTCCAGTCTTCATTTCATTAAAAAATCAAACAAACAAAAAACTCCCACCAAAACCCAAAGAAAGAAAACATCTTAGGATCAACTTCTAGTAATGCCCGTTTACTGAAAATTCAACTCTGCATTAATTTAACACACATAAGTGTGTATGAAAATTCTCTGACTCAGGGCAAGCAATGCTTTCATTTTAAGCTAGCAGAGCAATATCACGATATCAAAGCTCAAAGGTTGCTGATGTAATATATCAACTAACTTGGGACAGTTTTTTAAATTAATATATGTAACCTGCATGGTTTTTTGCAGTCTGAATTTTCAGCTGAATTGTACTGGCTTACAAGACTAATTTTAACAAAAGCCTGGTTATGCAGTTAACTTAATCTCTACAGAAATTAATGGAAATGCATGGATATTTGAGTGGGGAAAAGGAGACTGCTGAGCATTACCAGTTACATGACAAAATCACATGGGTTTGGATTGGAAAGGACCTTTAAAGATCATCCAGTCCAACCTCTGGCTGTGGGCAGGGACACATCAGGTTTGTCATTACTGTGGAAATAAATAAACTAGCAAATGGAGCTAAAGAACTTGAATGCCTTGAAAAAAGCTGGAACCCGTCCAGATGCAAACCATGTGCATTATAATAATAAAGATAAAAGTTATAAATATAATTATAATAATGATAATGATGATAATGATTATTTTAAATTCAAGGCAAGATGGAACCAAGAAGCATTTAACTATTTCTCTTTAAAGAGGATTATGTAAATTGACTGAATGATGAGACAAATTACATAATTTATAAAGGCCAAAGTACAGTACTAAAATAGTTAAAATAGTTCAGAACAGAAACAAATTACAAAGCATTTTCTACATACTAAAAGGCTATGTAAATTTACACGGGCAGAAGCCCTTCTAGGGCTCACTAAAGTTTAAACGGTTACCTTAGCACTTGACTTACATAATCCATTACTTGCTGTACTGTGTAAAGGGAATGGCTTGTCTGCTGAGCCTGACTTGGAGACCAACAGGCTCCAAGACTTGGAGCCTGCTGTTCACTCACAGCTAGTTTAAATGCCATTAGCCCCTGGGAAATGAATATTTGGAGTCACTGGAACAACACCTACTCCTATGATTGGTGCTGTTGCTGCAATAATACTCAACCACAGTTCCTTCATAGCACTTAAAAGAGCCTCTGATAAAAGATCTAAAAAAAAGCCAAAATATGACCAAAGATGAGAGGCAGATAAAGCAAAATAAGCTAACAATAGGAATACTGTAATTTTATTATCCTTCAAATACACAAATTTCATTAGATGATTTTTCCTTTAAATTTTAAACTAAGCATGTTTATTTTTCCATTGCTGTGGCAATAGAGGAGATGATGACAGGAAATGACTGAAGGGTTAAGATGGGTGGAGACAGGTAGAAGAGATTTTAGTACAACCAGCAAAACTTAGCATCTCAAAGCTAAGTAAACAATGAGGTTTCTCATGGGTATTTCCATATTTATGTAGCAGGGGCTCTGGTGGTGGCCCGAGGGAACAAGGAGGAGAGGAAGCAGATGAAGATACAGTTTACAAGCCTTCATGGTCTGTCTACATGGGCCTTGAATGCACAAAAGGAGCTGAGAAACTTCCACTGGGCAGCCAAAATCCCTCCTTCAAGCAACTTCCGCTGTTTGCCATTGGTGCTTGGAAACAGGAGACCTTTAGCCCTGGTGCTTTTTGCTACTCTCTCCAGCCTGTGTCTGATCTTTTCTAATTAATTCTATGCTAGAGTTAATACTGAATTTATTATGCTAGGACACTGGCTATAGATGTGAAATTAGTAATGAAATAATTAGAAGAGACATTATTTAATTTCCTTCAAAGTATTAAAGTGAATGTTTGTTCAGTATTTGAGAGGAAAGGTCACAATTTAATATTAAATAGACGGTGGCAAATTAAGAACTAGCTGTCAGCAGCTACTACTAGATGACCTCTACAGTCTTACTTAGAGAGTGTGAGCTGACTAGCATCATACATAGTGAGCTCACATGGCAGAAGAGCTTTGTGACAAAACTGTCACTAATCCTTCAAAAACTCAGGCATGTATATTCTAAAGAACAAGAATGGTCCAACAACCTCAACTGTCTCAGCATGACCTCACAGGAGAGGTGCTCAAGTTCCCTGATTGTCTTCATGGTCCTCTGCACTCTTTCCAGTAGATATATGTCCTTCTCTTGCTGAGAGTGCCAGAGCTGAATGTAGCACTGCAGATGGGGTGTCATGAGATCAGAGTTATGGGACAGATTCCCTCCCCTCAGCCTGCCGACCACACTGCTTTCGATGCAGCCCAGGACATGGCTGACTCTCTAGGATGGAAGCACATATTGCTGGGTCATGTTGAGCTTCTCATCCACCAACATCGTCAAGTCCATCTCTGCAGGGCTCCTCTCAGTCCAATTATCATCCAGACTGTATCCATGTTTGGGATTGCCCCAACCCAGGTGTGGGACCTCGCACTTAGCCTTACTGAACTTAGTAAGATTCACACAGGCCCACTTCTCAGGCTTTTCAATGTCCCTCTGGGTGGCATCCCTTCTTTCTAGAGTATTAAATGCACCACTAGGCTTAGTGTTGTCAGCAAACTTGCTGAGGATTCACTCAATCCCACTGTCCATGTTGCTGACAAAGATGTTAAGCATCACTGGTTTCCACCTGGACACCAGGCTGCAACTCTCTAAGTGCCAATTCCTTATCCACTGAGTGTTCCATCCGTCAAATCCATGTCTCTCCAGTATAGAAACAAGGATGTAGTGTGGGACAGTATCAAAGGGTTTGCACAAGGCAAAATAGATTATTTCAGTCATTCTTTCCCCATCCACAAATGCCATAACCCCATCATAGAAGGCTGCCAGATTTTTCAGACACAATTTACCCTTTACAAAGCCAAGTTGGCTGTCACCAATCACCTCCCTGTCCTCCATGTGCTTCAGCATAGTTTCCAGGAGGATCTGCTCCATGACCTTGCCAGACAGTGAGGTAAGACTGACTGGCCTGTAGTTCCCTGGGTCCTCCTTTTTTATCTTTTTTAAAAATGGTTGTTATGTTCCCCTTTTCCAGTCACTGGGACCTTTACTAGTTTAAGTGAAGGAATATCTCATTTAACCTTTACTAACCTCCTTGATTAGTCAGATAGGACCATCACCTCCTCTTAGGATTGCCAGTTTATTTGTACCAGAGCAAGATCCATCTGTCCTGTGTAAAGAAAGCTAAAGTAGATTTTTTTCCTCAACCTTTAAGTATACCTAGTACAACTTCTTTCATTGCTAGACATCTATAATTGGTTCTAGAATTATCCCTTAAGTATTTATAATAATGTTCAATCCTGCTCAAAATTTACAGTATCAGAATTATTAGAAGTGTTCACAGCACAGCACACTGTTAGAGCTGTTATTCCTACTTCACACAACCATCCATAAACAAAACTAAATATGGGAAAGAAGTACCTGTTAGAGCAACTCACACTAGGTAAAGGCATGTCTGAAAAAAGACAATGAGTTTTATAAAGTGCAAAATGCTCAGTAGGGATCTAAGGAATTGATATTTAAACCCCAAATAATTCACATGGAGTAGGTTCACATGTAAGACATGATAATACTTCTAAGTTTTGTTGCAAGGGAGGAACCCAAAGTTGAAGAGATAGCTTCTTCTGCATTTAATATACTGAGACAGACTTAATTTTTAAAGTATAGTCCTAGAATAAGGAATAGTTAAATTTGACTCAGCATCTGTTTGTTTAGGTAAAATCTATTCTGTCATATCTGTTTATCAGCATTTATTCTATCTTCAAAGAGCAGTGATAAAGATAGTGAAATTTATTTTACAATTTTCTAATGGTTAAGGTACCAAAGATACCTACACATTTACTGTGTGGTAAATGGAGAGGGGATCTTAGAACATACTCATATGTAAGAGGACTTTAAGGAAATTCTGCAGCATTTTGGAGGATGTATATATACAAAACTACAATCTAAAACTGTTTTGAGAAATTAACCAGTATTTTTTTCATTAGTGTAAATAATTCCTAACTACACAATGGTGCTAGATGCTTAGACCTCCATTAAAAGTACTACATCACACATACCAACTTAAATAATTGAAACCTTTCACAGATCATGCTTGCAGTAAGTGGAGAAAAGGAACACTTTTATCAGTCTTTTGCATGGGGCATGAAGATTTAGAAAATCAAAGCAAAACACATTAGCACAACCTAAATTCCTGACAATAGTTAATGAATTAACTGGGGGAAGGGGAGAGAAGTATGGCTAAAACTGGACTACACTATGCTTTCTGGTATGTGTAACTTCAAGCTAAAGGATTTTTCATTAAGGGTAAACATAATTTTTCCTCTCTGTCCTATGTGTTCTTCTTCCTATCCCTTCCCCTCCCCAGTTTATGTAATCATCTCCACTTATCATGATATTAAAGGAGAGGTAAGAAACCTCAACAGATAGGGAACTCTATCCTTTTGTCTTAGAGGGTGATGGTGGTGGCAGTGGTAGTCGTAGCAATAGTAGTAAAACATGTGTTATAAAGTGGAATATAAGGAGATAAAGATAAGGTAAGACATTAGGCTTTTTAGTAATGCAGTTAACCTAGACAACTAAAATGGAAACCTCATGGGACTGCTGCCTTCTGCCCATCCTTGCTACTTCCATGTGATATCAGCGTAAAATTTCTCTGAAGGTTTTTAGTATAATGGTCTTGATCTTACATTACAGCATGATTTTGATCTTATATTTCCATCGTGTCAAAAATTCTCACAGAAGGAAGGCAATTCTATCTGATATTAAGGAATATCACCTGTGTTTCAGATATTTCTCATGATGAAACCAAAGCATTTCATTTACATGTTTAAAATTGACTTTTGGCAAGGCATCAACTCTACAGAGGAGTCTTGGCTATTGAACAATAATGAATAAAGGGTTCCTCGCTTTTTCCCATCTGCTTTCCCAATTGTTAAAATAAAAATAACTACAATGAATGGGAATGAAGTGTTATTTTATGCAACATTGGCCCTTGCAACAAACATTTTTGGTGGTGTTAATTTAAAAATTCTTGGTCTGAAATCTCCCTCAGTGCTGATCACACCTAGCAAACTTTATTTTCCTTAGATTGCTCTTCAATGATAGAGGTGTTAATTGACAGAAGCTTAAACATGTCCTGTGCCTTTGTATTATCACAGTGTAGCAGAGGTGATTGGGCCATGTCCCCAGAAGATCATGCTATTGGCTGATAAGCAGTGGTACCAGCCCAGGTTCTTCTCCTAAATTGCTGCTGGTGTTTGGATTAACAGCTGCAAGCCCATTGTTTCAGGATTATCAGTTCACACTTAATCAATAGCAAAGCAGTATCTGGAAATGTAAATAAGTATTACTTACAGGCCACCCACGTAAATTAAAAATATCAACTAAATAAACTTAAGATGGTAAGCCAATAGCCTCAAAGCATTGTCTTGGCGAGTAACTAGTAGATGTATCAAGATCAAATGGGTAAGAGAAGTTACTTCTCAGAATCGTGCAATTCTTGCTGTATGTACCAAAACAAAAGCTTGTTTCTCCTAGGCTGGAAGGAATGGTCAGCCATATAACTGTTCATCCTGAAGTTCAGTGAAATCAGTGCTCGCTAGAGACTCTTCACTGGAAGAGGCAGGTGCCCTGGCTCTGAGACATTTTTAAGAGAAGCTAAAACCTAGGAAGATTAAAAAAGATGGTTAAGACAATCTAAAAATAGTGCTCAGTAGCTGTGGGAATGTACATGGAACTGTAGCTCATGAGCGTCCATCAGTTCTTTCACTGAGGGTAGCTATAGGAAAAAGTAAACAAGGCTATATAGTTTTCATTGTTGTTTCCACCTTCTGTTCCTAATGAGGCCAGAGAGGGATTGGGGATGGGGTGTGTAATACCTGAAGGTGTTACAGTCAGGTGAATGTCTAAATGGCACTCTGAGGATAAATATATCAACCATGCACCTCCATAGTCTATTGAACACTGGCCTTACTTCTCAGAGCTGCTTTTAAGCACCACCTATTGTCACTTGAATGTGTTGCCAAGTCCCCATTAGAAGTGTCTTTCTTGGTTATTTTAGAAATTACAGAATGGTATCAGGAGGCTTGAGCCCAAAGGCACTGCACATATAACCAGCATAGCAGAATCAAATACCATTTTGTGCATATTTTTACTCACCATAGCCACGAAACAAAGATTTCCTTGCATTTTGCCCTTTCCATGATCCAAGAAAAAAATGTTTAAAGATTTTGACTGGCTAACTTTGTACAGCCTGTTACATGGAGATATATGTGCTGATCAGCTTCCCTGCTTTTTTTTAGGCATATTGGAGAAAAGATTAGAAATCAGAATTGCTCAAGATGGCCATATGTATACGTATAAAATCAGAAGATGATGTACATTCTGTGTGCACTGTAAACATTCAGAGAAGCTCATTTCACTGCAATATCCATGACTCTGAGCAGAGCACTAGCTCTTTACTCAGAGCCAAAATTACTAATTTCATTATTAATGTTTTGGTTTGTGGCCCGCCATGTGAAAAAAATGAACCATAGTTACTCAGCAGAGTCAAACTTGAAGATGGCAGCCAGAGAGGCCTCCTTGCTGTACTTATTCAAGGCCTCAGATATAATGCAAACAGGAAATTCTTCATAAGAAATAAACGACTGTTCAGACTGTGTCATAAATTCATGTCATGATTATTCTTTACCTTACATGAGTGATTCTCAGAATTTTTTATACCACATTCATTCTTTCATTTAATCAGATTCATTAATTTGTCTTTTAAAATCAATACATTGAAATTATCACAGCCCTCATATGTATTGTACAACTTCAAGTTGAGAAATGAAATAGAAGTACTCTGTAGTAATAAATAGATGATCTGCATATTTATTTCACCAGAACAATAATGAAAGAAAAAACTGTCAGCTTGATTGTCATCTGCTAAGATGTACTTCATGTACCTCAGCACTGAAGATGATGAAAACAGACGTATTTACATTAGCACTACCTTCAGTCCAACCATGAATTACAGCATTTTACTGTTGTGAACAAGATGCTCTGGAGCAAAGCATATCACTTTAAAATTATACCATTCATCACAACTAGGGGGGAAAAAAAAGGAAAAAATAAGAAGAAATAAACAGCTTGTGCTGACAAACACTGTCAGTTCTGTGTTCTGTCTTCTCCTGCCTTGTACACTTCGATAACATGATGTAAAAGGCACATTCTTGCATGTTTATACTTTGTTCAAGTACCATCTGCCAGGGACATGGGAAGAGCTGACTGGGTTCCTGCAAATGAAACTTCTGCAGAGAAACCTCTCCATTGACTGCAAGAAAGGCAGCTCCACCTACTGACATTTTTGTCAGTCTGCTTTTTAAAGGGTGGTGGGATTACTTGAAGTGGCATCTAGTCTCATTTCCCGGTGGAAATGCAGATCCCCAAAAAATACTGAGAAGGTATTTCTAAACTTTAAAGCCAGTAGTCCACATAAGGCTGTATTGTATCTCCTAGAATGCCTCAGTCATTCTGTAGATTCAGTTTCTTAAAACACGACTTTCTGATAGTATAAGATCTTACATCTTACTAAAGCAGTACCTTAGGACAATAAAAATGAGATACTGATTTCCCTTTAACCATGATCTGTCATGAAATAGCATAAGTCAATCTGTTTACTTTTGATCCAGTCATATTTTTCTGTGTTGCAGTCACTCAAATATTTATCTTTGTAACCTTTCAAGGATTTTTCAAGAAACTGTAGACTTTTGTCACCTTTGTTTCTGACACAACATTACTGCATTTGGTACATCAGCAGGTTTTTTTGAGACAGTACCTAATGCATGCTCAACCCATACACTCAGCTTGGACAGAATCAACATTTGGATGAGTATGACTCACAACTTCTGAGCAAAACTTGGTCCTTACCTCATAAAGACTGCTTCTGGCTGCTTTCGTGCAACTTGGAGAAATTGAAAGCAGACCTTTCTAGTAGCCAGATGTGGAAAGGATGAAAATATATGTTGTGCCATGAAGAGCCTAGTCTGACTGCTGTCATGAGATGTTTGGGTGGAAATGAGAGTGAACTGAACTTGGTCTGAATGCTAATGTACCTGTAAGTAGAACTGACCTGATTTCCACTGATCGAGTGGTTGGGAGATGAACTTACACAACATTTATTCTGCTTTTTCTGGGGATAATAAGGCAGAGGGATACTGGTATTGATATCAAATACACATGCCTCTCTGATTATGAAAACAAAAAATTCTATATGACACACTTGTGCCCCCAGATTTCATAGAATTTTGAATAGTTTCTCTTACATCACTGACTTAGAAAAAAGTAAACTTCTAAGTCAAAACAAGCCTGTGTTGCTGATTTTTGTTGCCTGTATGCTCCTTTGACCAAATTCAGTCGTTGTTTTTTTTTTTTTCAGATTTTGATTCACACTTACAAAGCTGAAAATTAGTTTATCCAGCATTAGTGATAAACCATGTAATGGTCAGTCCTGTAACCTATTGTTATGGTTTTAGCCAAGTGGGTCTAAATCCAGGTTTTAAAGTTCAGACTAGGCCTGAAAAATTGTCAGGTGATTTGAGCCAATAATATTGTATTCCATACCATACTACATCATCTCAAAGGGTGTAAAATCCAGTATGTGAGTGTGGCTTGGGCAGTTGCTTCATAGCTGTGGTCCCAGCAGGACACACTGTGCCGTCCCAGGAGGGATGGGAAGGCCCAAGCCCAGACTATCAGCTCACCATCATGTTATCTTAGGGAAGTAAGAT
>JAWWEV010000095.1:44778515-44805549 GCA_035583235.1 Hafferia zeledoni | reverse complement strand
GTGTGCAGGCAGGTGCCGACGTGGGCCGCGTCGTCCATTGTGTCCAGGCAGATGGGGCACAGGCTGTCTGCCGCCTCCTCCCACTGCCCCTGGCTCGTGCCGGCCGTGGCGGCACAGCCGCTCTCCGGCACGGCCTCCTCGGCGCTGGGCACCATGTTCTGCCAAGGTGTGAAGCGGCTGAGCTCCTCGGGTGCCAGGAACGGAACAGCGGAGAAGGCTGCGGAGAGCGGGGAGAGAGGACGGGCAAAGGCCCCCACAGGATCTCCCTGCAGGCCGGAAAGTGACCGCCCGGCACCAAGGAGGCCTATGCCACCCTCCACCCAGGGCCTCACCTGCAGCCCCCACCACGTCTCTGCTGGGCAGTGACACTGCCGGGTACGGCCACGGCCCCGCTGAGGGCACACACTGAGGGTGGCACTCACAGGAGGCCGAATGGGCGAGCACAGGAGCCTGTCCAGCCCAGGGGGGAGAGCCCCGGGGTCACAGCATGGCCGTCTGTGGTGACCCCCAGTCCAACCTGAGGCGTGTCAGGTCCTGTGGTGAGAGCCTCGTGCTTCCGCTCCTCCTCCAGCTGAACGGCCTCAGCTCCCCCAGCTTTTCCTCATAGGAACTGCAGTTCCCTCACTGTGTTCGTGGCCCTTCCCTGGGCTCCCTCCAGCAGCTCCTCTCTGGCACTGCAGAGCCCAGGGCTGGGCAGAGCTGCAGGTGCTGCCCCACAGCCCCCCTGGGCCTTCTCTGCCCACCTGCCCCGTGCTGGTGCTTGGGGTTATTCCTCCCCAGGCATTTGGCATTTCCTTTGGTTCCTTACAGGCACGTGTCTCCAGCCATTGAAATTAAATTGTTGAAAGAAAACAGCTGTTTTGGGAAATGAAAGTGATAAGGCCATGCTAAGAATGTCTAGATTAAAAGGTAAAATAAGGTGGGGAAATAGTATCTTTTCCTTTAAGAGAGACCAGAGGAAAGAAGGAAAAGCATGCAGAATTAAATTTTCATTCTTCTCGAAGACACTATGTTGGGGGGATTTGGGATTCAGGTGTATTCTCTGCAGGGTGAAACAAAGCAATTATACATATGTCATTGGTCGTCCTTACACTACTCCTGACATTGAGAGGCTTTTTCCATCCTTACCTTTGGCCTTCAGAAGACACAGACGTCTCTAAATTGGACACTGGACCTCCTGCATAAGTACCTTCCTTTGACTACTCCTCCTTTTTCTGCTGACCTGAATACAGCCAAGATGTGTTGGGTCTTTTGTTATGGGATGATGGAATCTTACTGAGCTCTGCACTCTTTCAGAAGAAACAGACAGGGACAGGCTCTCAGTCAGTCACAACATGTATGTTGTACCAGCTGCTGATCCTAAATATAACACTTGCAGTTTGTGTGAAATTTTTTTAAAATCCAGTAGTAACTAGCTTTTCAGAAGACAAAACCCAGTTTTGTTCTGGGTTCTGTATCTAAGAGCTAGCAGTCCAGACAGACAACAGCGAAGGTGTTCTGCAGTGAGGATCACCCTGCTCTGGCCAGGACTGACGCACACAGGAAGAGCCATGAGTAGGAACGTTGTTAAGAATAAAGACAGAAGTATTCCACTTTCAGACTGCATTCAGTCAACCCTCATAACACTAAATTATCAACTAATATATTTAAGAGAGATCAATAAATAAATATATAGATATCTATAGATAGATATATAGATAAATATATAGATATATTGGTAGTGCAATCTTGGATGAGTGAGACTGTCTTCACTAAGAAAAATGTGCATTTTGGGTTAAGAAGCAGCACCACAGTTTGACCATCTAAATGGAAATCCTATTTGAGACAAGGCATTTTTAACCTACCACCTATTAGTGATAAAGGCAGCCTGTGCTCTGTGTCCTATCAAACTTCACAATGAGGCAGCAAATTTGTCTTATGTAATTTAAAATTAAAGCATATTTTTGCAATGAATATTTCATGTTAAAGAAGATAGGACTCCAGGTAACACACAGCACAACTGTAGCTTTGTGACAATTAATAATAAAAAAGGGAAGGCAAGGCAAGGCAAGGCAAGGATAATATTGGGGGTATTTTGTTTTGTGTCCTTTTGTTTTGTTTCTTTTTCTCAGAGAAATTTTTATTTTTCATCAAAATCTACAGTCTGAAATCTGGGGGATGTTGTTTTCTGTGACTTCTTTTTTATTATTTATTTGGTTTGATTGGCTTGTAGATTTTTTATTTGTTTGCTTGTTTGGGGTTTTGCTGTTGTTTTGGTTTGGTTCATCTTTGTCCCAATAGCTAGGACATGTTGCTTTTTCATTGATAAAGATTTTTAATGGTGGGTTCAAATAACCCACCCTTCAGCCTACAGATTCTCCCATTCTTTTATCACAGTGTGATCCTTTTTCAGCTGCAATTTATACAAATAAATACTGATAAATGCAGTGTACATCAGTGACAAATTATATAAAATATCTGAGTCATTCTACAGTCTATAGCCTGTGGCGGATTCTGAAAGTAGGCTAACAGTCTAGCATATACATTTAGGTTTAAATTCCATGAAAACAAACCTGAATGACAGCAACTGACCTTTTTAAAGCATTTTTATAAACACTGAAAGATCTATGCAGGCTTAAGGTTGAACTGAGATCTTTTTCCAAATAGTAGAATCATAGAATGTTCAGGGTTGGAAGGGACATTAAAGATCATCTAGTCCAAAACCCCCGTGCCCTGGGCAGGCACAGCTCCCCCTGCACCAGGTTGCTCAAGGTCTTATCTAACCTAAAAAATAAACATCTATCTGGAATAATGTTCTACATCTCTGGAATGTTCTTGCTTCAGAAAATATTCTCTTCAGATTTCAAAGTTGATTTCTGAAAAGCATGTAGATAATGTAGAGAAGGCACTAACTTAAAATTTGGCATGTATCACATAAAAACACATATTTGTTGATCTCTCACTGCAGAATATCATAACAATGACCTAAAGAGCTACAAGATGTTTTATTATCTAAATTCGAAGAATATTTCATGTGATTACTAAGGTACCTTCTCTATGAGCAAAGACCTCATAATAGGAAACTGTATTGCTTGGCATATGCAAAATATACTGATAAGTTTGGAATGATATTCAGCTGACTTTTCAATTTGACCTGGACCTGCAACCAGGACATTGCAGCTGATAATAAGGAAAAAAAAAAATCATTGTCACCTTATAATAGTATCTCAGAATTCTTTAAGTTGTATTGGTTGTCTGGTCAAAAACTTCTTGTCATTTAGGCAGTATGTAAAAAAATTCCAGATATTTTAAGGGCATGAGAGCGAACTGGCTTTGAAAAGAAGGGGGGAAAGGGAAAACCCATTAAGTACTTTTGGGTACCACAAGCAACAACTCAAACAGACCACTAATTCTTGTAGTTTTGCAATAACAGTTTCTTATCCTTTTTTAAGTACGCTGTACATGTTCCATAAAATCAACAGGGGAAACTGAAATCAATAATGAGGGGGGAAAGGGTAATAAATCAGAATGAAATATATCACAGTAGTGAAAAAGGAATCTTTCTCACTTTGTTAGTTTAAAGGATATTCAAAGACACTTGCAACAAAAATGCGTTAACATTTGGAGATTAATCTTACATTGTATTTAATATTTTAAAATGTTTAAGAAACAGTTAGTAATAGAGTGTATTGAAAGTAAACATATTCCTGTAGGGGATTTCAGCTCAAATGCCACAGTATTGTATTACTACATGTGAGACAGCATGTTAAAATAAATGCACACAAAAATGAATCTGCCTGGTCTGATTTAATTCCTCAAATTGAATAAAAAATAAAAAGAGAGAGCTATCAAAAGTGATCCAAAGAAAAGTTATTTTTTAAATGGAATTTTTTACAAAAGACTGTTAAAAATATGGGGTTTAGTCTGAAAGTGTTCTCAGTTTGTGAGATCAGGCAACAAAACTTCTTACACCTACACATCCTTGTAAGTATCAGCACAAATCACCATGCCCTAAATTGTGACAATTGGTAAGATAAGTAGATTTCTATTTGCAGAAATAGTGTTTTTCCCACTTTTGATTCTCCAGAAGTTTCAGAGGAAGGAATTGTCTATATGATTGAAATATTACATTTTACTTTTCTTCACCAAGAAGAATATACTATAAAAGAAATTGAGAGAATGCTATTGTTCTTTTCATAGTGGGCTACAAATTAAAAACTAAAACCGATCTACACAAGTCATATGAAGTAATAAAAATAGCTTGTATCTTAGACACGTTCAATTCAATAAACCCACTGGTCAAGTTACAACAGAAAAACTCTTTCTAGCTGGGAGAGAGGCCCAGCATCTATTACTGGTAATGGCTGCCTTACTGAGCCATCAGATAGTATTAATTCCTGTCACTACAAGCATCAAATTGTTTCTCAAAGAAATTTAAAACAGTATTTAATATTTACAAATAACAGTATAAAAGCCAAATCACAATATATTTGGTACCTGAAGAAAATCTGTGTTTGCACAGATACAAATCTGAGAAACGTGTTTATTTTTGAAGATTACCTGGTCTTCGGGGCCTTTTCATGGGACTGGGCTGCAAGTTACTGTTTGATGAAGGACCTCCCATCATTAATACATGACTCCAAAACGAAAAATGCAACACAGGCCTAGCACAGAGCATTTGTAGAAAGAGCTGGGGTGGACAGGGACAGCAGGAATATTTTCAGTGCCCTAACTAATATCTCAGAGTGCATAAAGCTCCTTGTGATTAGTATACCATTTAAAGATTCACCTTTTCTAGGTCATAAAAAATGGTATTTGTACTGATGCCTAAAAGTGTGATTTAATGTAATTTTAGAAGGTTTTAGAATCATGTAGTCTCTGTTCAGTAGCCCTGATCCTAAGTCTGAATATTAAAGTGCCTTTCTCACCAACTAGCAGGCCTTGTCAAGGCCACGCTGTTTTTCAGTAGACACCTGCAAGATAACAGAAGACAAACAAGAAGAGAACGCCTGACTGCCCCCCATGACGAAGGGGGCAGATTGGCAAGACTTTTAGGTGGGCATTAAAGAGAAATGAGAGTTCTGATTAGATGTTATTGAGGGGTATAAAGCCCTGTAACTTCCTGACCACGGGGTCAGACCTTGGAGTCAGACCCCCTTGGGTTTGATCATGGAAGCTTCTTCTAATAAAACCCCGTATCTTTCTCCATTAACTTATCTTTAGTGTGCCTCTGTTCACAGGGGTACGCAATCAAAGGCATCAGTACAGTAAAATAATTTTCGTCTAGTTACTTGACTTTTGGTGTGGTTTTTTTTCTTTTCTTTCTTTCTTTTTTTTTTCAACAGGAATGCAGGAAGTTCATTAGCTTTTAGGATAGTGTAATATCTTGTATACCTTTTAGGTCCAGCGCTAGTCCAGGTGCCAAAGAAGTGTTTTCTTTGCTATGTCATAAAGGAACATGTCCTTTTCTTACTCCTTTTCTTTGTTTTTTTTGATGACATTAAGAATTGAACTATTCTCCCAAGTACATTCTCTATTTGTAATTTAAATGCAGTGCTTGGTTTATTCACCAGGGGTCATCAAAGGTCTGGATTTTCTTTATCTACTGAGGTGAATTGAAAGATGACATTTCCCAGCTTTCTTCAGGACTTGACATCTGGAAATGTTCGTGCACCCTCTTACAGCCTGGTTAGTCAGTCTTTGATAACTACAGAATAAATTCTGAAGGCTTATTTAAAATATTTCAGACCGGCAGGCAGCTTCATCTAAGAGCCAGTTTTTTACATCCTATTATTGTAATTTTAAAGAATAATTTAAATGAAACTGTTAGCAAATGCTGGGGCCATAACAGCTATTTGCCCCTTGCAAATATTTGTAAAAGAAATATGGCATAAAGTGGCAAAACTTGCATCAGGTACACATCTGGTCTTGCTCTAGGTTCTGGGTTGTTTTGACAGCAGAGAAATTTCTTTTTAGACCTGCCTGCATTGTAAACTGTCATCGAGGTAGTAACAAAGAAGAAAGAAAATATGCATTTTCCTAATGAAACACTTCTAGTACCTACTTTTTCAGCATCAGGTGGAATGCACACTGCTGGGGATAAAAGATGCAGTGTAACATCAGTATGACTCCTGTTATTAGTAAGCTTGAGTCACTAAAACACTATATGATGTACATATTGTCCAGGACAAAACTCGATGCTGAATCATCAAGTATGCTCTCCATCATCTTCAAAGACTTCTGAACATGAACTGAAAACAGTTTAACTCACATTGCCAGACACCTATTTCCTAATCCAAACCAGGCAAGAGACTCAGTGAGAGCTAAGTTCTGGGTGGCAAAACAGCAAACCCAGAACCTTCAGTCTGAGGTGCTTTTCTTACCCTACTTCTGCTAGTGAATAAGGGCAGCTCCCTACCCCAAGAGTTATTGTACAGAAATATATTTCTAAAAGGCTGAGATAGTCAGGAAGTGTCATTAAAGTATGCATGTCAGGTAGATAAATGATCCTGACAGATCATTGTTCAGACAATAAAAAGTGTCCTGGCATTACTCTGTCACTCCTGAAAGTCCGAGGTAACTTACTGGCAGCTCTAAACGTTGTCATTGCTTGCCATTGTATCGCCTTACTTCCATTAGACTAAGCACCAAACCTGTGTCGTATGGATTATTCTCTTTCCATAGGACCTCTAAATTCTCTGCAAAGCATACCTTCCTCGGAAGACATCAGTGAACTTAAAAATTTCCCCATTTCAAAAGCATTCACAAGCAGTAAATCATTATTTTCTACGGTTTCTGTTTCATGTTTGCATTATTCTGTATCTTGAAATAGATGCACTCATGCTAAAATTTGTCCTATAAAGAGAGTTTTTCTCTGTAGATTTTCAGTTTCTAAAGACAAACTGGTTTCATGTTGTGTCCTGTCAGTGAGTCACTGGAGTACTGATTCATTTTCTCTTCTTTGCCCAATTTTAAGTGCATCTTCAAGGACTATTATTATTGGTACCTATGTCACATCTTTTTAAAACTGACCAATGGCATTCAAAAATATTCAGGTGAGAACTGACTGACAGAAACATTTAGAGATAGCCAAGTTAGAAAAGTAAAACATAGAATTGCCTTTACTCCCAGAAATATTCCTCAGGAAAGAGATATCTAACACAGGTATACCACTGCCTGAGAGAGTATTTTCACACTCATCCTTTTTGCACTTTTGTGATCCGGTTTGTAGCACATTCTTGCAATTACCATATGAATGTTTTCCACTACTTTAGAGTTTTTTAGGTCCTTATCCAGCCCTTTGTATATATTTTTGTCTACATATATCACTAAAATCTCCAAATGCTTTTATGATAAGGAGCTTGACAGGAGAAAAGAAACTATTAAAATAGTAAGATAAGAGAGCCATGTGTAAAGGAATACTTAAAATGTAGAAAAACTCAACAAAACAGTTCTTTTTTAACACTGTTTCCATATGTCCTCTATGTTCTGTAAGTTGCCTTATGGCCTTTTTTAAAGTCTTAAATTGCTGACATACTCCTTAATCTGATCTACTGAGATGGTCGCAATGGGCTCAAGGTAACCAGACAGAAACCTACATATTTTGGCTGAGATTAATGCAGCAGTATTCATTTAGACCAGCTGATTAACCATTCCAATTTCAATAAAGGATTTGTAGGTTTGTTTTTGAAAAGATTCTATTTAATGGGGTAGGCCAAGAGTAAGAGAACTGAAGTAGGATACAGCAGTGAGTGAAATGTCAACATCAATACTGATACACTTCTTTTTTGAGACCAATTTCAAGACCTCTTCCAGAAGATTTTTATTTATTGGAAAGACAATGAAAGATAATTTAATTTAAAAATTATAGACAGTGTGATATAATTTCATTTGTCTTCTTACAAAATAAGTGCATCATGAGAGATATATGCAGGAAAGTGTTCAGCAAATACAGTGTGATTGAGTAGCTGTCTTGAAATACACTCACTGTAATTTCCAATTTTTCCCACCTGCTCTGACCTTTGCCTGTGCAGAATTTCCCTCTTATGCTTTATAAATATACACATTTATGGCAACTGTATCTGTGGTGGCAATACAGCCTCTTTCTCCCAAACAGGAAAACGCTAATTAAAGTCCTTTTAATGCCTTTAATTGTCTAGAGTTTGTTGTCACTTTCTTTGACACTGTTGGTAAGACAATGGCATCTTTGTACGCTTAAGTGTTTTCCACAGTAACCTTGAGAGAAGACTAGTGGAATACTCCAAAACCACAGTCAGGAAAAAAAAATGTTTTGCCAGCAGTCTCTTACCTGGTTTTATCTCACAGATCTCAGAATAGTTACTTGGCAACACTGAGGAAAAAGATTAAGTGGTGTCACTACTCCTTATACACATGTCAATCCATTTTACTTCTTGAGGAATATGGCAGCAAACAGATACCTGAAGATTCTGCTAGTTTAGCTTTTTGTAAGTAGGCCTTGCTCACCTCAGCTATGAAAAGTCATTGACAGGATTTTTTTCAAATTTCAGTTGTGAAAGTTAGGGATAGGCAGAAGGCCACAAGCTATTGGTGCATCTGCACTCAGCTCAAATCTTATCCTGCCTCATTTTATATAATAAGAACTTCTACTGAAAAGGAGCAGATACATGAGCATGCCAGGCTGCAGCATCCGGCTCACCAAGTAGTGTCAGTCTTCAGCAAAACCAAAGCTGTACAGGATCATTTAACAGATATGTTTGTCAAACTTGTGTTACACTGTCTGACTCCTCCTGTTGGACCTAAGAAAGCTTACACTACACATACACATTGTGGAAAAACATTTCTCAGAATCAGAAATACAATGAAAAACAAAAACCCCTTTCTCTGAACCCAGCTGCACCATATTCTTGACAGTCATTTTCAATGAAATATTCCCTTCTCACCTCCTTTTATATTCAATTCAGTGAAGAATGACAACGAACAGAAAGAAATTTCTTTTAGCAAAATGAGAATCTTATATTACTCTTTGGAACCATCTCTGAGACAACTAACTTAGAAAAACAAATCCAATTTCTGTCCTAGGAGGGAAACAATGCAACATACCATTAAGGTATGTATAGACATTTACAAAATATTCCTATTTACAAACACACAGGGAATCTGGGTTTTCGCTGTGTGGTAGTGCATGTGTGTTTGCTACTTTGTTGTGCAGCTTTTGATTCCTGACAGGCAAGCAGTTGGTCTGTACTTGTCTTTCATTTATGAAACCAAGAATCAAAAGTAGCCCACTGGTTTGCTATCAGCATTATATACCAAATTGTAACAATGGAATGTGTTGCACACTACATTAAATCTGGAGTGTAAGAATACCTAAATTGACAATTTGAAGCATGACAGTACTTTGGTTTGGCACTTTACTATACTTTGCTACCTTCAGAATGGATGTGATTCAGTATTCACGTCTTTCTTCAATCTATTCAGAAGACTTCTTACAAGTTGCGTAACTTTTATTCCTTTCATAAATGTGTATACTAGTATGTAATTCTCTGTGCACTCCTAATAGTTAAAAGCATTTCTGTGTTGGAGAAGGGAAGAACAGTGGAAAGAAAATTATGATAGTAACAGTGAATAATACCTGCTATGATTCTATGACTCCTTCTGATTACATAAGTGTTACACCATACCTTGCCATGCCTTACAGAAGAGCAATACTACAACTGAAGCCGCTCTGCAGAAAAAACAATACAGTTTAGCTGCTTTTTCTCTGAATAATAAAGATTTCTCAGTTGAAGCCCCTTTTAGAAAGCAATTAGTATATTGATTTTAAGACTATTTTTGTCCTTGATTGCCTTTACAGAAATGGTTTAAAATGATTCAATTTCACTTTTCATATATATGTACATGTGTAGGTTTGGTTTTGTTGTTTTTGTTTGTTTGTTTGTTTGTTTTAACTGGGGAAAACAACATAACCATAATTGCAAGGAAACAGCATTAAAAAAAATCTCTAAATTACTTGCTGCTATTCTATTCAAATGCATTGAAAAAGACTGGGGTGTCTGTGTTTCTTTGGACAAGTATGGCAGCCAGAATAAGCAAAAAGTAAGCTTACTTTTTAGAAATAAATAACTCAGTGGACTATAATCCATGCAAATGGATAGATTATATGAGGAAAAGATAAATATCCCAAAGCCAAAACTTCCAAAATCATGGGAGGAAAAAACAGATAACATTAGTTCTCAGTTGCAAGTAATAGCACTAGAAATTATGATGGCACAAAACAGTGAGTAGTCATCATACTACTTCCTATTCACAGTCCTTGCTGCCTCTTACAGAAAAACCCTGCAGGTTTGGGATAGTTTTGACTTTTTTCTCCCCTTGTTGTCTGTAGAAAAATTATAAAATTCTCTGAAGTACTTTTGCAATCTTCATTTTATGAATTAAAAATCCATAAATTTGGCTTGAAAGTTTCTTCTAAAGTTTTAAAGAAAGAGGAAGGGTGAAAAGATTTTTACTGCTCTAAATATGGATTCTGCCATCTATTTTTCATGTGTCCTTCACTTGAAGTGCTGTATAGCTCCCTTCATTAAATGTTATACACGCATGGAATTTCTTCAGCTGACTGCTAATAACCTGGTGAACATGCAGCAGCATATTTTCACGTGTATCATATATCCTTACCATGCCTTAAAATAGCTTTTAAAATAAGGTGCTTAACTCTGAAAAATCAAAAGGTTTCAAAACGTGTTTAAAGGTAATTTTCTGAGGCATTTGCTTTCAAATGCATTTAGACTCCTATCTGCTTCTTGAGTTAGCTTTCAGGCAGAAATGCATTTATAATTGAAGATTAGTAGTTTATTCATTAAGTTGTAATTTAAGATAGTTATTGTAGCTGTGCTGTTTTTTCCTCCCAGATGTCTTCTTTGACTGACAGTTTACTGTTACATTACAGCAATTGCATTTCTTTGCTATTAAGTAGCATTTCAATCAGATTCTCCTGGAGTTTCCATTAGATTTGCTTTGGTATTTTTATATGAGCAATCATTATTTCTGCTGTTTGCAGCATTTTAGAGTACTTCGTTATTTGCTTAATAGCTGTTAAGAGTCTGCATTTTAAAAACTACTAATTCAGGAAGCCAAAATGTGTCTCCTAATTTACCGTTATTATGGCAAACTCTGTCTAAGCAATTTTTTCATTACAAATCCAATGCCAAAAACAAGAAGTGAGAAAGTGGAAGTTTGATCCCAAGTGCTATGCTAAAGTTCATTATGTTTCTTTTAAAAGTACTCGCTATACCTGTACACAAACCCTTGACATTGTTCATTGGTTTTGACTTCATGTAATAACATTTCAAGTTGTTCCAGGGATATGATGCTCAGAGATTTGATAAAGGTTTGCAAACGCTTTCTTCAAACCCAAATGCCTACGGTGAAAGATTTTTGATGTTCAGTGCTCTCTGTTATAGATATTGCTGGGATAATGTGTTCCGGGTCAAAAGAGTAGCCAGCCACTTCATCTCACCCACTTCCATTACTCTGCTTTAAAGGTTTTCCTGGTGGTATATTAAAAAAAAAAATAAAAAAAAAAATCAGTGTTTTTGCTGTTCTTCTTGTCAAAAGCTCTCAACGCTTCCCTAATTTGGATTTTGATCTTCACCTTCTGGTTTCCCAGATTTTAACTTTCTAATTTTTTTTCTTTTGACTGGAAACACTGCCCTGGGTTGTTCTGGATGTTTAAATTCTCTTACAAAAGGATGTTGGGATGTTTGTTTGTTGATGGGGTTTTTTACATTGAGCATTTACAATTATTTGAAAAATCTGTTGGTTGCTTTCTTGCTTAGGTTTTTTCCAGACTTCCTTGTTGTGGTAAACAGTACAAGCTTGCCCACTAAGAACTTGCTAAGCAGGATTTTACAATTTCAAAGCCAAAACTTTCAGTTATCTCTTCAACACCTTAGGAATACCGTTCTTTGCTCTCTGATACACAAATGTGCCTTCTGGAAATGTTCCATTCAGCAAACAAAGAGAACAGAAAAGTTTGGAAAAAATTAAAATTTATGCAATTGATACAATGGAAGAAAAGTACAATAAACTTGATCATCTGAAGAACAAGATCAAAGATGAATACTTTTTAGCTGAAGTCACCAACTCACAACCAGGATTCAAGTTTGTAAGTTGTTCAGTGAGAGGAAGCTCCCTGCTTGTCTGAAAACTATCATCGAGCTTTCTTTCATGGAAGAGGAAGGAGCATCATGGTATGCTGAACTGTAATTCACATAAAAAACCCCAACAGCTCTTGTCACCTTTATCAGAACATGCTAGCCAGATTGTTTGCTTCTCCATACAGAAGAAGATTGTACCTGTGTTTTCTGTCACCACTTCCTGCTTTCAGCTTACCCAACCAAAAAAGTCCCCATCATCACATCCGTTCCTGATTGCACTGGATCTTTCCTGCTGCCTTTTGGCTGTCCTGCAGCCCAGAGGACTTCTCAAATCCACCAAAGGTTTTTTCCAGATTTTACTAACACTGTATTTCTAGGATATATAATTTTAATTAATAGTTCTGAATACTTAGGCATCTTGAATATGGTCTGACTTGGGGGTCCTGATGAAACCTGTCTGCCATGGGTTGTGCATTGCAGGGATTGGACCAGGGAAGACCTTGAGATGTGGTACCTGCCTGTCACTGGTCAGTTGCCACCCTGGGGTTGACAGATGGGCCAAGCACAGTTTCAGTGACAACAAGTAGGTCCACCCTGAACTCTGCTCTGATGGAGTTGTCCAGAGCCCTCTCTGAGGTGCTCCACAGCAGCTGGAAGAACTCATCATCAAGAAGCGTGATATTTGAAAGGCTGTTGGGGCCTACTGGAGTTCTAATGATATTAGAGCAGATATGCACCAAGTGAGCTGGTGGTTTATTTTTTAAAGGAAAAATTAGACATTTTCCACTTTCAACAAAATGGTAGAAACACCTCCAGCCTACACAGCTTTCAGGCAGCTTGTAGTCCTTTTGAAGTGCTTCACACATTAAGCTGTGATCTGCACCACTGCATTTTGGCATCTTAACCATAGAACAAACCACAGGGTGTTGCAAAGCATAAAATCATACCAGAAAACCATTTTGACAAAACTATAAATAAATCAGTCTTACATGAAAAGATGAAGTTTTATTGCTTTCTGATGTTTTTCTTTTTTGTGTAAAGTCAATCACCACAAAAAAAGCCAGTAAACAGTTTTTGATTAACCATTGATGTCCTATAACTTTCTGGCATCAGGTAAAATATTCTACACATCAAAGACTGGAGAAAATTTCTGTTTAATACTTAGATGTATTCAAGCACTAAGTTGTTTAGAGATGGTAAATCTTAGTATTAATAATTTCTCATTTTGTTTTTTATTTGTGATGTTTCCTCAAAATTTGGGACTGTGCTGCTTTTTAAATCTGCTTCTTTTCTTTCCTGAATAAAAATATTGTCCTCTTTCTACAAGGAAATTGAGCAGTCTGGTACAATAAGGGCAAGTCACAAAGAGCAGGTGTTAAAAGGTTTAAGAGTAGAGTGAAAGAGCAGAGTATAAAAGTTTGATCCAAAGATCCATTATTACACAAACTGTCGGTGATATCAACAGTCCTGTTCTTCTATTGTAAACTGTAAACATGGAGTGGAATTAAGATTGGCTTTTGCACTAAAATCAAATCAGAAAAAATTAGTTAAGAAAAACAGTGAACTGATATAATTACATTCAAGTGGTTTAACTTACTAAACAAAACACCGTAGATAGTGTAGGTAACAGAGTATAAAGCAACTATCATTAGTGAAAGGCTATCGCAGTTAGACTAGATAAAGTTTAGGGTAGGATTTGGTCTTGGGTCTTAGTCAGCAGGAGTTAATGCTTACAGATCAGTGGTAGCAAAGTACCTCACAAATTTCAGTGAGGCTTTTGCCAGGGAAAAATTAAAATTTTTCATTACAATTTTAACAATATCCTTCATGGTTGAGAAAAATACATTGTGTGCTTGGTCAACATTTGGAAAAATGTGCTCATAAATAGTTATAAATGTTCAAACACTACTACAGAGAAGAAAAATAATAGGCTTTATTTTTTTCAGATAGTAGGACAAATTAAAATGCATAATTTCTTGGAAGTTCTTGAGTGGGGTCAGAATGCATAATGAAAAACTGTGAAATCTACAGTTTTTGTGACTCAAAACAGAAAATGTAATTTATCTATCACTTGTCATGTTGGAGATTTTTATCTTTGCATTCTCTTCCAGTTGCAGCCGTCCTACAAATACATACAGCCAGTTTGCACTGCTTTACAGTACAAACTCTATAAGGATATGGCTGGAACTAAATCTAAATCACTCTTAGAAAAAACAATGTGTTAAATACCACTTCAAGATGCATGACTCGAATATTCATCAGCATCTATGACTCTTTCTAAATCACTCCTATAGAGATTTTGGCACAATGATTACTCATCAGATTTGACATCTGCATTTTGAAATACTTTAGTTTATAGTTAATGGGTAGTGGACAAAGATGAAAGATGCATAGTGCAAAAAGTTTTTCTCAGCATTTCCAAGAGAATTACTTAGACATAATGGCATTATTAGCATACAGTGATCACAAACATGGATTAATAATTAACCATGAAGCATATGAAGCCATGAAGCTTTCCTCTGGTGCTTACTTCAGAGACAGTTTTCCAGGGACTTCTAAGGATCTAATGAAAAACACAAGCAAACAAACAAACACAACAACAAAATAACCAAGAAAATATTAACAAGAAAGGCTTCTGTCCCTGAGAAGGAATTTTTAACAGTTTTGCTATGTGCTCTCAGCTGAATTTAGCAACGTCAGTCCAGACTTCATTGTGGTTTCACTGTGGAAATGAGACCATTTTATCATCCACACTCCATCTCACTTTTTTGAAGACTGCTAAGCAATCAATTTCTCATTTCATTCCCTTTTAGGTCACCTTACACTGCCACATGTCCCTGTTTGTCCAGGTTTGCTTTTGAAAAGTACGGAATGTGACACTGATGACAAGTTTCTAGGCATCTGCTTACAAATACTTTGAAGTTTCTTTATCCCCTATCTTATAACCCTGTTCATCACAAAGATTCTCAGAGCAAAATATAACTGCTACCAGCTGTCTTAAAGACCAAAATTCAACAAAATATTTTTACAAGAGAGCATTCTTTTGAGTCCTTAGAGTCAGGGCTCCAAGGGAGTGGATCTGCACATGCTTCCCAGCACAGTCACCTTCTGAGGCTGAATGCTTGATTCTGACACTGCTAATACAGATTCCTGTGAAGGTAGTTCCAGAGACTTCAGAGAAACACAAGTAATGTACATTATCAGTACACCAACTTCACATAGAAAAGAAAAAAATCCTGTGACCTTATTTTATGAGTCCTGAAGTTTGACTGTACTTTCCCTTGTGCTGAAAACTGATCTTTCAGTGTATCAGTACAAGCAGCCATCATAATAATTTGCCAAATATCTTTACCAATGCAACCTTTCAAACATCAACAAAACACACAGCAGATTTCTGCTTAACACAGGCATTCTATGTCTTCCCAATGTAAGCATAAAATTCATTCCATGGAAACAGAGTGATACAACTTCAAAATTAGAGTACCTTAGCTCAAAAGCAGAACTATAAAGCATAGAGAAAGAAGTCGAACAAAATTAGCATTGTCAAGCAGTAGGACTGAGGACTGAGAGGGTCAGAGAATTTGGAAAGATCACATACCAACTAAATGAGGCACACCAACTGTTACAGGAGTGATGGCACAATTTCTTGGAATTGTATGATTCAGCAAGGTTATTTGGGTTGGCGTAAGATTGGATTTTTTTAACAATTTGTATATTTTTACTTGTCTTGTGCAACTGCCACGTGTTACCAGGGCTGCTGCTCAGAAACAAATAGAGGTCTTATCCTCCGTTTTGTTGATGTGCACATGATTTTTCTTGGGTTTATGTAAATAAATAAAATCTACATTGAATAGTAGAACAAACAGATGCTTGCAGTTGATCTCCTGCTGGAAACATGCCTCTTGCTAATTTCACTTTTTGCTTTCAGAATGGTATTGAAGTAACTCTGGCCAGTATCAGCTTACAGGGTTTTTTGTTGTTGTTTTTTATTTGTTTTTAGTTTGTTAGTTTTTTATGGATGCTTATAAGTTGTTTTATATAACAAAGAATCCCTGGAGTTCAAAAAGCCTTGGAGAGACTTTTCCTGACATTCTTGAGAATATTCCAAGACCCCAGTGGAACAGGCAGGTGTGAGGTGTGGATCCCTCAAGAAATACAGAGCCTAGAAAGAACCTGCCATTATATTTATCAGCGCTCTCCTCTTGCCACATGCAGATGGATAGGATAAAGCCTCATGGTTGTTCCATTCAAATGCTTCATTTTACGTAGCAGGTCTTACTGTCTCAACATGTTATTCCATTACAAACCTTACTTTTGCTGAAGAGGATTATGCTCACCAGCATCCCTACATTTTCCTGTTTCTAGCCTTGCAGTACCACAAGAAGAAGATGTAGAGCTGCTTGATGATGATGATTTTATAGGAAGACAGTGAGTCCAGAAGATAATCTGATCAATGGGACTTTCCAATGTATCCTCACCTACAAAAAGCAGACTCATGAAGGTGGTCATCTTTGCTCTGAATCAGGTCTGGGGCGCAACTTGATTCTGATTTTCAGTTTTATTTTCAAGGGATGGCATGCATATATTTTGAGGGGCTATCATATTTATGCTATGCAAAGAATTAATTAAGAATGTGACCTCTTGGAGAAGTGTGATCAGGCATCCTTTTCCACTCTTTTGATGTTTCATAGTGCCCTTGCACACCATTAGACTTTGTTATTGCTTAGAATACCCAGGTACGATTTCCAGGATTAATTACTGTAAGGAGTATGTAATTCACTGTCAGGAGCTGTAAGGAGACTCAGTGAAGCAAAGAACCTCTTGATTCTTGCATGTAAAATACAACCCTGTAGCAAGGCTTTACACACTCAGGCAGGTTAAATGATGTACAAACAGGGGACTCAGGTATTAGCTGCCTTTTTTAATCAAATACTCCATCTCCTTTGCTGAGAAGAGCAACCCTATTTCTGGAGCTCATGAAATGTTGTCCTGAAAATGAATGTTATTCTATATGTCTGGGTGAATTATTAACATGCCATCATGTCAGGTGCTCTTTGTCCCATTTTTCCCTCACGCAATTCTGATAATTAGTTGCAACAGCATTCAAGAATACTTCCTTTGTTAAATGCCTGTGAAATGAGGTAAGGCTACAGGATTAATTCCAACATTTGAGAGACATAGTCTAGCAAGTAGCAGCTTTGAGTGGCAAAAGAAGTAGATTAATCTTTACTTTTTCTCTCCTTTCCATAAAAACCCAAGTATATGAAATTTAGATGAGCTTTTAGGGTGACACTTACTAGGTTTGATTTGGTATTCACGTCCATTACAGGCTTTTTCACTACAGATTGTAGTGGAATCATTCCTTGTTCACTTTAGTGCAAGTGGGGGTTGAATTAATGTTTACATTTCTATGTCACTCTTGTGGACTTTTCTATAATCCCCCACTCCAACAAAAAAAAAGCTGGAAGAGAGGACGATAGGTGCTTTTCTTACCTTTGAGGTGTAGAGTGGGCTTGCCAAATTAACCTCAGGGTATTCAGTAACTGCCACAGAATAAAAGAATAAGGGCCAGAGAAGGCAAAATTCTACTCCGTGGTATAGTTTGTACAGTTGGTTGTATAAGGGAAGGGTGGATGTACAACACTGCTATGCTGAAATGTAGTAGATGGCAACTTGCTATTAATGCGTACATATAGTAAAGTGCCACTGAGAATCTGCTCAAGTGTTTACACAGAATTGGAACAAGGGTCTCAAGTGTGGTGAGCATAAAATAAAGGTAAGACACAGCTGGAAGGCAAAAAACCACCACTGGCAGGTTTTCCAGGTTATAAGTAACCTAAGTTTTACAGCAAGTAGTGGTTTCTGTTTCTGATGATGTTTGCAATGGCTTGACCTAGACTGAAAATATGTAACTGACAGTCTTATAAACGTTACTGGCAACTACAACTCCATAACTCGGCCAGTGAAAGCAACAACTCCATCAGTAAGGCATGAAAAACTGATCATACCAGGCAGTTTGGCTTCAGCTGTTCCTGTATGGTAAATGACTTGTTGGAGGTCACATAGTGTGTGAAAATAAAATGAAGGACAATGGGGTTGGCATGTTCAATTCCTTTAGTCCTTTGAGCCACTGAGTGTACCTTCACTGACTGTCATGCTGGGATTAGGGACCAAAGGGAAAGTTTAAAGCAAATGCAATGAAGCTACATAAGTTCCTTCAGCTAAATACAAGCAACTGCCTCCACCTTTATTCAAAGTAGGTTTGCTCAGCAATGTGTACAGTATGAACAATGCATGAAGGAAGCCCTTCAAGTTGAAAAGCACAAATTCTGCACCAAATGGTCTTAAGTAACTGAGACACACAACTGCAAGTAGTAAAAGAAGTGTAGCAACAAGTAAGAGTATCACAGTGGATTTAAGTGTCGTTCTTCCATTTCCAGTTCAACCTTTAGGCAGCATTTCCATTAGAGGGGTAAATTGACCTTAAGGCAACTGTTGGTTCAACTCAGTTTGGGTTACTCTGATTGTGTAAATCTGCACAATTCTGTTTTGTTTGGGTTTTATTTTAGCAGTTTCCCTAAAATTAGTTTAATCAGTTTAATACAGTTTCTATTCTTTATCTAGATGACAAAATTGCTACCCTACTCAATGCTTTGGTGGACTGTTGTATGAAAGTCAAAAAAGTGAAAATTGGCATTGGAACTCTACAATATTCTTTGGCTTCTACAAAAGGGTTGGGAAAAATGGATATAAAAGAATGCAGCCTCCACAGATCTTAAACTCCCAAGGTAAAAACTTCCATTTTTTTCAGAAATGTTTTGACTCATCACAGGTTTGAAAGTCAAACTGACCATGAATAAAGGCTTGGGGCAATAATGGTGCCATCCAACACTATTGCCATTTCCTTAATGAGTAAGCTGGTCCAGTATTACTGCTTTCACTTTTCCCCCAAGAACTTCACTCAGGTACTATCCATTTAATTTCCATTAAAGCAAAGTATCCTTTCTCTTCCTCCAACCCAAGATAGGTACAGCTTAGTTACAACTGTGTGCTATGCTAAGTGGTATTTAAACAAGTGAAATCAACTCTAGTTACTGTGACTGTAAATCTGTCAGCCACACTTGTAGCAGCAACTTTGGGTTTTGTTTTTCCAACAGATTTGAGCTGGACTTTTCAGGGACTAAGGAGGCCAGGCTGCCCTGCTTTTCATGAGCTTAATCAAACTCACTATGGCCATTCCTGGAATAGCTGATGCTGTCTGATTTACATGCAGCCAAGCTTAGAATGTGCCTTCTGACTGGCAGGCTTAAGTCCATTTTTGGTCAAAGTGGAAAAATGTATTTATATTGAAGAAATTGCTACATTTTCTTCTATCTACCTAGATTTACTTGTAATGCTTTACCCTGTGTATCTAGCTGCAATCATGCATAAGGTTTGCATTTTCTAGTTATAACAAAACCATGTTGCAACTTATAAGCAGACACATAGAAAGGCATTGTTACAGTTCACTGAACTAACCCATCTTGCAAATCTCTGATTTGTGAATCATTAATGATACTGACTGCTGGGTAAATTTACTTTGGTTGTAAATCTATAAGGGCATGGGAAGATGTGGCAGAATGATTTTTCATACTTACCTTTTAAATGAAAGCAATATAGTTTCAAGGAAGGTAGAGGAAAAATATAAATTTACATTTTGGAAGGACACACAGCAACCTTAAAGAGCTAATATTTTTCATTCTATAAAATTAATTCTACCATTCTGTTTCTCGTAGTTGTATTTTGCAGTGAGTGAATATACACAGTCCTAAAGGGGTTATCCACTTTAAGACTGTCCATTATGGAGGAAACTTCAAAATTTCTTCTTGAGGAGGCTTATTTACAGTGGATATCAGACACAGTTTCAAATGGGTAATTCAAAACACATGTGATGTTATAAAGTGATGCAAGACAGGAAACAGCAAGTCGGAATATGAAGAAGCATTCTCCTGAGGATCATGGCCTATAAAAATGCACAGTTGTGTTTTCATAGAGACAACCTCTCTCAACTTCAAATACAAGGTATCACGTAATTAGGTGCAGTAAATATGAATAGATTAATATTCAGAATGGAAGAATTATTTTTATTTTTTTCTCCTTTTACTGAAAGAGATAGGTACATATAAAGATTTATTGAAATATTTTACATTAGGGCAGAGCTGGTATAAATTCAGGAATAAACTGTGGCTTTGGCACAGTTGCATGGGAGAAATCCTATCATTAAACACAAGAAAAATATTAATACCTCCCCTTACCCCAAATTTTCATCTTGTGACAATTTTTGATATTTCAAAATGGGGTTTTGTTCTGAAATAGGAAAACCCCAAACATAAACACTTTATTGAGGAAAAACTTCAGACAACCTTCATTCAGAAATAGTCTTCTTTGGAGGAATATACCTGTCACATAATTTCTTCACTTCACTGCACTTCACTGTTTTGCTATAGGATAGTTTGCAGGACATCATGAAAAACTGGTCTAGCTCAGGCACACAAAAAAGCACACAGCTTTGATATATTTGGAAGCATGTTACTCTCCCCTGCATATGGAACTTGCATATTTTTTATCTGAAGTGCTCTCTCTCTCCATCAAAAATCTGGATTTTGAAGCACTTGAATTCAGCAACTCTCAGTTCTTCATGGTAGCTTGCAGGATTCACTAAAAATATTTGCTAAACCATGGGGCAAGTATCCTACAGTAACTGAGATGCACTGTAAATAAGATCGCATAGTAAACCTCTGCAAAGCTCACATGTATACCTGTCAGTGACTGTGGGCTTTCGAGTTTTTATCTGCTTGTGGTTGACTCAGAGCCAGCCATGCTAATTTTGCAGTAAAATCAGCTAGGACCATTATTTTCAAAGATCTGTTTGCAATCCTAAGACAGCATTTCTCTGAACTTAATTAATTTATTAGTTTGCATTTTGTCCTTAGATTTCTAGTCCAATTCATGGGTGTGGTAGAAGGTAACCTCTTACTTCCTAAGCATGTTGGATTGTTAGGGGGTGAGCTTCTGTCTCTATCTTTTGTTTGTATTTTGCCTATTGCACAGTTTAAAAAAATGTTCTTTTTCTTACATTAAATGCTCTGAAATAGCTTAATTGCTTGAGTACATTAGAAACATTAACCAGACAAAAAAGCAAAATGCTTTTATATGTTGTACTGTTGAACCATACAAACAAAGAAACCAACTAAAAATTATCACAGCACAAAATGTATTTAAATTTTCTTCTTTTATTTGTGTCTCCACCTAGGGTATAAACACCCACTGAGGCATTGATTGATCTCTACAAATCTCTAGCCTCACTATAACCATTAAAGCCACACTTAAAAATCTGACCCAAGAGTTTTTCAGTAGAAATCTTGGAGGGCTTTTTTTCCCTAATTCTGCTTCTAATTAAATTAATTTATACAAATATGAGTCGTTTTATGGTGAAGGACAACAGCTAGAGCAGTCTTCTTTAAAGTCATTTCACAACAACATGTTCTGCAAGTAATATAATGGAGTAAAAATTTTCCAGTTTTATTTTGTACCATGCACATACACATTTCACTTTAACTTTTTCATAAAATAGAATTCTATCAAACAAGACAAAAATAACTTCTGATTTTATGAAAAGTAACTGTAAAAAAATCACAAAATTATACATACTAGTAGAGCAAAAAGTGTAACTAATTCTTTCAATTTTTTTTTTTCATAATACGCAACAGGTATCTCTTTAGAGCAAGTATCAGCCAGATATACAGGACCACAAATTAAGATCATATGTGTATATGTAAGCATGTATAAATATGTAGATTACTCTGTAAGGTTTAGGAAAAACATAATCCCACTTTCTCTCCTCACCAAAGTGCTTTGTGTAAAACATATTACACAAGATGCTGCTTTCTATACAGAATAAAAGGAATTTCTTTTCTTAAATAAAACTCCCCTCAGCTAATTTTAAATTGTGGTAACTTTCTTTTGCCTTATTTGCTTCTAGGAAATACATATATTAAAAAAACCAACAAAAAACAAGAAACCAAACTAACAAAACAAACCAACAACAGAATTTCATACAAAACCCAAAAAAGTGCTGCTTAAAAAAACCTGCTATAAAATTTCACAGGGAAAACAGGGAATAAACAGTCAAAATGTAACTTTTATACTTTTCAAAGAAAGCTGAAAACAAAATACAATGTGACAGATGGCCTTAGCACTGCAATACGTCAGCATCTGGTATTAGTAAACCATAATGCCTATATGTGTGTGTGTATTTATACACAGAATACACTTTCATGCACTCTCACATGTACACACGAACTTTGAGACTGTATTTTAAACTCCAGTGTAGACACATTTCTAATGCAGATACAAATAAATCACGGAGTCTGAAAACAAGTGAATCGTATAAAGGAATTATGTTAAATGCATTCACTTGAATATTGCTTAATGTCCATAGTCTGAAATAACATCTCTTAGATATCCCTTTAGAAATTTAACAATCCAGCAAGTAGAATAACAACATAAAATCCACTAAGGTACAAGTGCTAGAAGATAACTCAGTAACTGGTATTACTTTATGTATTTTCCCAAGCACCATTTTTCATTGTAACATGTGTTCAGTTCAGTTTTACCTCTCTAAGTTACCAGAGGAAACATAGAACACTTACAGGTAGTTCTTTCTGAAAATGTGTTACTGAAAAATATATTAGGGCAATAAAAATGTAATTGAATCAATACAAATTCTTTTCTTAAAAAAACACAGTGGAATTTCAGGAAGAATCTTTCCTAACCAGTATTTTAAATCTTCCTACAGAATACTATACCACATACAGCAATAAAGCTCTACAACATAATTATAAAACGACAGAAAGTTAAACGTACTTATCTGGCAGGTGTGCTAAATAGTGTCAAAGTAACTTTGCATGTGTTTAACCCGTCTTATTCATGCTTAAAGCACTGGGTTAGAATAAATATTGGAAAAATAGCAGTAGCCATATAGTATGGCTTAAAATAGAGGGAAGGAGAAGACATCTAACCCGAGGCCTGTTAGAAACCCAGTACCAATGAACTTTGACTCCAGAAAGAAGCCACATCAATACCTGTAATAGGTAGTGCCAACCTACATATCTAATTTCTCTCCCTTTCGGATACTGTTGTGTGTTATACTTTGGAAGCATCACATGCAAACAGGTTGTGCAAAGAGCTGCATGCCTTTGAAATGGTATGCAGTATGCTTGAGTTTTACTTATTTTCCTTTTTTGAAAAAGGAATTTTCTAAAGCTTTGTTCTTTAGTAAGTGCATCCATTCAGCTTGAAAGGATTACACCCAAAAGGAGTTTTCTTATTTGGTCTCTGAATTCCCTTTGAGAACTGAAAAGCAGAAATAATAAAAAAATAGAGTTGCTGTGCCACAGATGAGAAGAGAAGAAAGAATTGCTAAGGTTTTGGCAAAGCTTGCTTTCTCCAAACACTCTCCTTCTCAGTTGCCTGGTTGATTAAATGAAGAATGCTCGGTGATTGCTTTTTTCCTCTGCATTACGTATGTATATCCAGTCATATCCCCATACATACATGGCAATTTCATGGAGAGAAAAATCTCATGGAGAAATATCAGAAGGGCAAGATGAAATGGAATCAAGTTCTATTTAGCCTTCAGTGTATATGGGAGAAGGCTGGCTAGAACAACAATCCACTGCATTTACTTGTAGGAAACTGCTGTCCTCTGGCATGCTGCAATCTGAATCACCAAAGATACCTAAGGACTCTGCTGGAAAGTCATACACTGGAAAAAAAACCAAACACCAGTTAATTGATGAGGATAACTATATAATGGAACATGTCCTAATACTTACACACAGTACTAGAAATGGCTTTAACTCAAATATATAAACAAAACAAAACAAGCCAACATATGTTTGAAATTAATTACATGACTTAATTTCAGGAATTTTCAGTTCTGCCAGAATCAAGTCTGAAGTAAGTAGATTTCATCACAACTAAGACTTGCCATTTAATGGGTATTAACAAGGTAGTAATTTTAAAAATAAACTTAATGATTACTCAACAAATTTTAACATATTGAACACATGATAAGAGGCAATAAAATATTGTAGAATGTATTTGTTGTAAAGCAGATCCTGGCACAGCAATTACTACCTTCTACACGAAATAGAAGTAAACATAAGAGTAACTGCATAGAAACTCTCATCTTTTGAATAGCATGTTTACAAATTGTGAGATGCATCTTTGAAGTTACAGGTGTATTGGCTTTGCAATGGCACTAGTGCAGGACCAAGATGTATTTTCGAAGCACAACAATTGTGTAAATTTATCCTGTGTGGAAGGACAATAAAAGACTTGGTGCTTAGTTGTGCTGAGGCCCTAAGATTAGGCTCACTGTCTTGTACTGATCTTCTGCACAGAGCAAACTGTCTTCCAGAGCAGCAAGCCCTCAAATACTTTTCATCTAGGCAGAGATTAAGTTAAGTGCACAGAGGTAAATGCACACCCAGGCAGTTCTTGTCACGGAAATGTGAATAAATTCAATTCAAGACTGATAAAACCCAAACATAAACAATGCAAAATCAGTATTTTGGATCATCCCAGGTCCTTGCCATAATACACATGTATAGCGGAGTGGAGCGGCTGCACAAATATCACACATGGTTCAAAGCAAACAGGCAAGACTGCATGACCCCCACAGGTTGGAACCTTGAGAAGCTCTCAAAAGAGTACAGTCTGCACACAAGACAGTTTTCACTGTCATCTGTGGTGACTGCCTGCCTCCAATGCCAACCACTCCACAAAGATCTGAAAACCAGGTACTCCTTGTGAAGAGTCAAGGCTGTTATGATATGTCCCACTTACACATACAGCTCAAGCAGATCTGTCAAAGTCCACAAACTGCACACAATTATCCCCAAAGTCACCAGCTGTCATTTACCTGTGGTATCAGGATGACCTGACAAAGTTGGATGGAAAATGCCTGGCTCTGCCTGGCCTGCTGACGTGGGAGCTAAGTGGTCTTCAAAAGGAGGAACCATATTGCAAGAAACACCATGTTGTACATTCTTCTGAGGGGCAGCATAATGTGGAGGGCAGAAAGTCTGAAGCTGCCCATAAAAACCTAGAAGGAGAAGAAGGCCATCAATAAAAGACCTGGACAGAGATACAAAGGGTAGTATGTGCAACTGTGACAGTGAGAATGATAAAAATCTTAACTGCCAGAACACCAGGTCTTCAATAATGTTAAACAAATGAAGCAGTGTTGATATGAAGGTCCCCAAAACTTCCTTCAGTTGCTACTAATTTCAAACACAACCATGGACATCCTGATTCCAAGCATGACTCTTGAGAGGCACTGACTAGCTGGAAGCTGAAATTTTCAGGAAATTTCTGTCTGTACTCTGCAATCCTGCTGTCTGAACTGGTACTCTCCAGATGTCACAGTGGGCATCTGCCTGAAAAATCTACAAAAATGCTTCATTCAAAATAAAGGAACAACACCCAAGTAAAGTCTGAGTAACATCTGAGGGTCTGTCACTGATGCCAAGACAGCTGGCTGATAGCGTGGACATGTGTAGAGACGATGGGGCCTGCTCTTTGCAAGTACAAAGTGAGAGTCTAATCCACTCATTGGCAGCGATTAAGTCCACAGGGAAGAGAACCAAGACCTCCGACATAAAATATCACCACTAGGGTTTTTGTTCTAGAAGTTTTTTCCTGAAGTGATATTTTAGAGAGGCATATAAGCACTAAGCAAATTCACACTGAAGTCCATGTCAAAGTATGTATTTATATAACAAAGATCACACTTCTTTGTAGCAGAGGGGCACTTGTGCAGTCTAAGGGGGCATAGACAGATGCTCTGCAATAGGTTGGTCAAAAAAGTTTTCTCATGGGAGCAAGGTCTTTTCTCCTGCTTAAAGAACTGCTGTCTTAAGTCTGAGCTTTGGAAATGATTCTCAGAGTCTGAAGGAAGGCTTTTATAGGTAGAACACCTTGGTATGCATTTATTTCTGTTTTCTATATTATGTTTTTAGAATATATGTCAGAAGTGAAACCATAATTCAGTATTAGAATATATGTATATTTTTAAGAAAAACTGTGAATTAAGCTCCTCTCTGCCAGTGCTGTGGCTCCTTGTTTTCACCATGCTCTTTCCCTGCATAAAGGAAAAACACAGTGCATTACTTTCAAGGTACTACCTAGAAGGCGTAGGCCTAGACTGTCCAAAAATAGGCCCAGGAATAATAGACTCTGAAGAATTTATTAGCAAACAACTTACTGCCTAACAGCTGGTGTGCTGTTTTTGTGAGGAAGAACATGTTGAGGTAAGTCATACTTAAAAGATGTTGTCAGAAAAATAACTCCCTATCTCTGAAAGTATCTTAAGGAATTTTCTCTGACATTACTGTCACTAGAAAAAGCTCTCATGTAGTAGGGCAGAATCCTCTAGCCAGTCTATTTAATCAACATCCATATGACGAAGTCATTCCAGCTGAATTTCCTTTTAGCATAAAAAGATCAGTAAGAAGAACTAGCAGTAATTCCCTAAACCCTTAATACATCAACGATACGGGGGAAAAAAGGAAGAGGAGGGGGAAGAGGGCTTGGAAAACATCTTTTAATACATTTTCTATAGAAAAGAAAAGAGAGAAGAGAAGCCCAAAGAAAAATTATCATGACTCTTGTTCCACAGAAGGCAAAATTTGCAGACTCTGTTTTCAGTCCTGGAGAGGCTGGATACTCTCAAATTTCATCATCTTTTGCAAGGCTTGCCCTAGCTGTAAGACAATGGTTTTGATGCCGTGAGTGCCCCCCCCAAAGCAGGACTCTGAGCCAAGTTAGTGTAGGGTAAGATAAAAAGTAGATGTCCTTTAATATCACAGGCC
>JAWWEV010000095.1:44754260-44778415 GCA_035583235.1 Hafferia zeledoni | reverse complement strand
AGAAATATTAACCTTCTAAAAATCTACAACTACTGTGTTCCTAAAATCTACAAAATGTGAAAATCAGAAACTAAAACTCCTTCGGCATCAGTTTCAATCTTAATTTTTCTTTTAAAGTTTAACTGTGGCAAAACTGAGTCGGACTGCAAAGCAGTTAGGAATTGACAAGCCATCAATCCTTAAATTCATTTAGGAACCAACTGTAGTAGAATAGGAGAAAATTAAAGAAAAACAATAGCCTTCCAAAACTTGATTTTGAAACTACATTAGTTACATTAAGCTATTGACAGTTTTTGCCTTCTTTGAAAGTGCTTTTAAAATAAACTTTTTTTTCTTAAACAGCAATAAAACACACTGTTCAAATTTACTATTGAATCAGACTAGTTACCAGAAACAACAATTTCAATCTTTGGTGACTGATCTGAACTAGTGGGCAAGAGCCTTCAAGACACATGATGAAATGTGCTTTCACATTACTCTGTGTTCATTCTCTATTTATGCCTTTTTCACAGCATCCTGTTACCAGTGTAGAACAAGCTGGCAGTAACACTGACTATTGCAAGCTCAAGCCTGACAGAAAAACTACTTCCCTTGGCGTTTATGAATTGTTGAGTCACATTCTCTGTGTTTGGTCATTCCCTACTTAAGTAAAAATACGTTGTCTGGCAAAGCTTTGACCCATGGGTACGTTAACCTCTAAACAGTAGAAAGCACCAGGGAAGTGTACAAAGCCCTTATATAACTAAAAAGCTCTCCCAGGTTTTTTTATGATGGCAAGAAAGCACAGAAGTAATGCAGCTTTCCTAGATACATGTTCTTTTCATAATTCAGTGTCAATTACCCATCTTATAAAATAGAGAGCTATAAACAAGAAGAAAACTTATATAGTTCTCCTCTCCTCACCTATTTACACTATTGGGTATTCTTTTTGGGCATCTACAGTGAATCAAGTCACAGTGAAGAGGTATTAGAACTGGAGCCCAAAATAACACAGGAAAATCTCTTAACTTGGTGCCAGGATCTCTTCCCTTTATTCACACAGTGCCATGCCCAAGATAACTTACAATACAGCTCAGTGTAGGATAACATGAAACTATATGCAATTCAGGTCCTACACCGTGACTGTAGCTAGCCCGTAATTCAAGATCATCTGCTAGAGAACTACCTGTAGTATCAGTTTTCTGTATTTTCATGCAGCACTGGAAAAATAAAGAAAAGGCAAACAGTTTGGCTAATAAAGTTCCTGCAACTGAACATTTCTTCTCAGGGCTGCAACTTCAGACTGTGTAAGCTGATCTCTTATAAAACACCCATGCACAAGGTTACATCAATTGTGTTTCTTTGAATCAATACACTACAGCCAAGATCCACAATGTCAAGATGCAGAGCAAACAGCTCTTTTTCTGACATGATGGCATTATTGCACCAGGAAAGTGGAATATTTTTGAATATGATAAAATAACTGTATGCTGCAAGAATTGCTTCTAAAAGCAAGATGCTCTTTTTCTTTATCACATAAAGAGCCTTGTCCTGACAGACACTGAGTATCTGAAAATCCCAGGTAGTGAGCTCATCTCAAATTAACATCTGAAACACTGGTCCATGTAAGTTTTTTGTCAAGTCCTTCTCCCACTGAATGGATGTGGACAAAGATTTCATTGCAGATGTGTAATGAATGACTGCCGCAGTTATTATTTCCATAAGATCGGAAGTTTCTGATGGACATCTCTTTCCTCCTCAGTCATGCCTCTGCCTGGGACATCAAAGAGAATATTTTCTCAAGAAAATAACTACAATTGCCATTGAGAAATACAAATAATGAGTGAGTAGCATTCACTGCTATGGTATGTAAAAATACCATGTCTGTTTGACCTGAAATACTTCAAAACAGTGTTCCTCTGCATTATATTTCTACGTGTCCACTAGGAAAATGACACAAAACCAAGTAATTGTTTGGTACTATCTGGCTGTGAAGAAGAAAAGGAAAAGAAAGAACAAGAGAGAGATATGACTCACATACTGTACTAACAGACTGATTTGCAAATGTGAAAAGCTAGAAATGTTTCTGTTCATTCAAACATTATTATTTTTAATTCAAAGATAACTGTTACTAATAGAAATGTCTGTATAGATACACTAGTTTAACTAACTCATATCAGCTAATGATTTTTTTTTTAAAATGGCACCTTTTTTTTTTTAAAAAGAAAAAGAATACTTTGCATGGTATTTAAAAATTTTTTCCATTATTCCGCCAACCCTGGTCATCAGTTTCACTCACAAACACATATGGCATGAGTTACAGACACAATTTTAAAGGACAGTCAGGTTTCTAATGCAAAAATGTTCACAGTATCAGAAGCATCCAAAAGCAAGTCAGCTATGTCCATGCCCAAAGGAGTTTTACCTCCCTCTCTGCTAAAAGTAAAAGTTTCTACTGCTCTTCTCTCCTACCTTGCAGCCTTTCTGGATGCAAGTAATACCTTATTCTTGCAGCTGCCTGTGTGCTGCAAATGCCTGTGTCTTCAGGGACCTCTCCTGAGAATAGTTTTTCTTGGCTGAAAAGACTCACCAGTACAGTAGAGGTCCTGAGCCAATTATTGCAGATTTCCAGAACCTGTACTGTCTTCTGTCTACAAACACATAGTACAACGGTATACAACAGTAACAAGCTGCGAAGTTATCATTGCAGTCTTCAGTTCAGGATAGTTTTAGATTTATTGCCTACAATAATTCCATAAAAGATACTAGTCTAACAAAAGGAAAAGGAGACCTTCACTTGTGCAGTTCAAGGAGACATCCAACATCATCACTTCCAAACATCCCATGCAGCAAAGGATACCGTGAGTTTCACAGAAAGAAAACAGAATATTTTGTTGATTATGTAATATTATCTGAGGCAATTGAAAGCCCTCTCTGACATTACTGTGTACACTGAAAATCATTCAGAAAAAATAATGAAGCTTGAACTGTAGACAGTGTTCTTTCAAGAAAAAGCAGTTTCACAATACAAGTAGCTGTTAGATAGAAGAGGCCTGTTGGCCTTGGACCTCCTACATAATTTGTTTCTAAAGGATAGTGCTCTGGGATCACCATGATGGTTTTTACGTCTGTTTAGAACTTGTTTGCTTCCAAAAACTTTCAGGCAATGAAACTCTTTCTTCCTTGGTACAGCCAATTTAAATGGAGTTGACAAGTTTAAGACTACATATTTAGACAAAAATATCACCATTTTTTGGTAGTGGACTGAGCTGATATATACATATAGATACAGCACTTTAAATCTTGAAAAGGCAGGTTATGAACTGCAGGAGACAGAAATTAACAGAACTTCCCACAGCAACTTCTTGAATACCAAACAGTATGGACTGGAGATAACTCCATGGTGTTTTCCTGCATTATAATGATATGACCAAGGAAGATGGCAATCTTTGTATTGCTGCTGGGATAACATGACCATGAACTCTTGAAATATTTGCTTTTGAGACAGAGAGTTTAGGTAAGCCTTTCAGGCTCACAGGACAAAGCTTTCAGTGCAGCCTATGGGATGAGACAGCTGGGTTTAAGCTGGAAGGAGCATTTTGAGACAAAATATCTCTTACAGCAAAAATTGGTTACCTGACCTTTAAAAAAACATTTAATACCCATATGTGGCTATTGTATTGCACTGTATTAAGTCTTTAATTAAAAAAAATATTAAAATTAGAGCTCATGCCCTATGCTAGAATTTATGGGACCTGCTCTAGCATGTCTTCGCATATGTCACATTCAAATGAACAGTATATTAGTAAATTTCATCCTGTACTCAGTTGGCCCTACATTATGAAACTCGAATCAGAATAAAGAAAGCCAACAGTAACTGGTAAATTTCATGTTCTTCTACTACTAACCTGGGGTGTAAAGGACTACTAATTTCTGAAAGAAAATCACCTGTCTCAGGTCCTGCTCCTATGTGGTCTAGAATGATAAGAAGAATATAACAGATTTGGCCCTTTCCTTTCACTCCTTCATACTTATGAACTCAAGACAGATGCCTCACTGTCCTGTTTCATCTCTTTGCCTAAAGAGACAACTTCCATCAGCAGCAGAAAATAAAAGAATATAAAAAAAGCAAGAAGCCTTCCTTTTCCCAAGACGCTTCCAATGATATCTACTGTGGTAATTCTCAGGAAGCCTGATCAATAAGCAGAATTCCAAGGCCTTTAAAAGTCCAGTGTGCTATGGATCTTGTGTCTGTGAATATGGCAAACCACATATTTAAACAGTTGCGAGGAAACAGCATTACTGTTGTCAACACACTCCTGAAATGTTAAGGTAATTACCATTCAGTCTCCATACCAGCTAGGAAGAAAGTCGCAAAAGAACCCATGAGCTGCTCGTTTTCTTCCTGGCTACCGAAGTTTTTATACAACTCAGCAGTCTTGTAGAAGCTGATTACAAACTACAAGAGGGAACAGAGCTGTAAGAGTCTTGCATGCTTACAAAAGAAGAGTTCTCCATCTCTCTGCAAGTGCAAGGGATAAAAATATTCTACCTCTTGAAAACCTGGTTAACACATGCAAAGTCAGCAGGGATTAGAAGTGTAACGTTAAAAAATGAAAAGCAGAAGACATCACAGAATTATTTGCCACTCTATTTCAACAACAGCTCTGAAAATCACTCTGAAGAGAAACCTGTAACCCCATACTAGGAAGATAATTAGCCAAACTGACAATTTTAAGGAATTCTGAAGGTAGGGTCCTGAAGGTTACTTCCCAGGGTCTTTCAAAATGAAAGTTGCCTTTAAAATATCAGTAACAGCCCCTGAAGTACTTAATTTGAAGCCAAGCAACAGTAACAAACAACTAATGTCAGTGATGAAGATTGTTCCTTCTTACCCTGAATGTGGAGGGTATTTGGTTGAAGAGAAGGGCTTTCTGCTGGCTGGTATGTCTTTAGAGGCATTCCTGCAGGCTCTTGAAGCTGGGGAGGTTCTGGAGGCTGTCCCTGCATCATGGAATGTGGCATGGACATTCTCTGGGGGCTGATGTGGTGAGGAGAAGGAGCTGGAGCAACAAACCTAAGGGTTCAAAACAACAAATCTGTAAAATATCCAATATATAAGAGCTAAAGATTGTTTCTAAGTTATTTAGATCACTATAATGTTTAGCTATTTGCCTAGATACAGACTTTCAAAATAACAGTGTGCAACCCAAATGAGAGATGATACATTTTAAATCATGACATATCATTAGATTTGACAACTGTGAAATTAACAGCCTGAAATGCCACTTATTATGGGAAACTACTTTTAACCCACTCCTGTGGGTGTGTCTAAGTCTTAATGCAGGGAGATGCCTCATGAGAGACCTGATTTCGAAGGCATTGTCAGCTTTTCATTTTAAGGCTTTGTACCGACTTTATCAATAAGTAACTGCCCTTCCTCAGTGACAGTGAGTGGTCAGTTCAGGTCATGGGTCACTCAGGAGATAGATATTAGGTTCCAGTCCAGGTTTCAGGTTCTAGAAATCTTTGTATGTTACATAAAGCTACTCGAAAAAAACCCAATCTGAAGTCAATATAATGTAAATAAAGACATGTGATAAATTGCTTCCAGTTTGACCAGATCAAATTGTTGATCTGGACTCAAAAGTATAAACTCACAAGCCAGAGGAGTCTTAAGAACAAACCTGGTGGTACAACTGCCACAGAGGTTCATCATTTCAGTGGTATGTTTTGCACCGCTCTGTCACTACTGGCATTACAAGGATACACGTTACTTTTTAAGATTTTAAACAAGAGTTTTGTGAACTTTACTTTTTTTATGGAGATTTTTTTCTACATTTCCTTAAAATTGCATACCTCAAAGTACACTACAATAGGTGCTAGGGTCATTTTTTCAGATGAAAATCTAAGGTTGTGAGAGCCCACTCTGTCTCCCCAGTGATCAAACCACCCATTAGACCAGTGGGATCTAATTAATTGATGAAAGCTGAGCCATGGCTCAGGAATGGCTCTAGGCCACCTCCTCATCCATCAGAGAAAAGATGAAAAGGCCAACAAAAAGGGACAGGATATTTCTACAGGAGGGTGAGTGGAAACTGATGTAGAATTCTGGTCACAGATGCCTCTCCCTCCACTGCTAAAAGCAAGCTGCAAGTCTGCTGAGAAAGAGTATCCAGCTATCCTTCCCTGTGTGCTCAGTAGCTGCTGTTTGAAGGGATTAGTGCCTGCAGTTAGCACAGTCTACCAGTATCCTAAAGTGTGGATCTGGTCCTTGTTGTCCTGGTACTGGACCTCAATACGCTAATGACGTTTTTTAAAATAGCAAAAAAAGTATGTTTTCCTTGAAGAAGCGTAAGGAAGTTTTTATTACACCCTGAATAAAACAGAAGGTCCAGCTGTTGTACTGGCACCACAGAACACCTCTGGACAGGGTCACTGTACAGATTGTAACTGCATTTAAATCAAAGACACCTGAGAGCTTTTATGCTGCAGCTCAGAATTTCTATCTGTCACACATTACCTACTTGATTTTGATTTCATTTGAAAGCTATTTACTACAATTCTGGTGATCCATAATCTACATTTGGAGTGTATCAAGTGTCAAGATGAACTGTGGATGATTTACTGCCTGCTCAATTTTCCTTGAGAATCACATTTTTAGGCATATTAGATAGGGTTTGGATGGTCTTAGTCCTGATGTGATATTAACTTCATAAACATATAATACTTCTGATGTGTTATATAGGTGGAGGAGATAAAGATGTCACTACTGAGTCATCGAGTCTTTAACATATCAAGTATTTAACTGTTCTAGATGACTGATGCAGAGTAAATTTAAAGACATACTAAAGAAGAGAACAAAGCATGCATTTCCAAATAATAACAGAGAATAACTGTTTTAAAAAGAAAAATCAGTACTGATACTGTGATGAAAAGATCATAGATTTTTAGAAAGTGCTACAACTACCTATATGTCTCCTGAGTAATGACTGAAGTTGTTTTTTTATAGCACTCACACAGAAAGACTGCTATCTGCTGCCAGAGATTAAAAAGCAATGTACAGGCAGTCTTCCAATACTATTAATGATGGTAGATAATACTGCATGTTTTCAAAATAAATTTGTGAAAATTAGTATCTGAAAAATGGTTTTAGCTAGCAGCCACTAACAGGGAAAAAATCCTTTTCAAAATTCAAAGCAAAAAGCATAGTTTTATAGATATCACATTTGATTTAACATCCAAAAAACCCCCTCCCAATAATAATAATGGACTATATTGTATAGCCAGACAGGGCTCCTTTTTAGTAGGCATTAGTGGTATCTATAAAAATCTATGAATCACTTTATGAATGCCAGGCTTACACATACCCATGACTATAGTTATCAATTTTTTCTTTCCTTCTGCTTAACAAATGAGAAACTTGTACTTGTCTCAGTTCAGTATGTTACTGGGGGAACAGCAAGTTTAATTCTGTCCCTGAAACAATCAGGACCAGCTTGTAAGCACTTGGAAAGAGCTAGGAGGAACTGCAGCCAAACCCAGCAGTTGATGCAATCAGGAACCAGCTAGATTTACAGAAAATTGCCCTTTCTTGTGCTCAGTGGATGCAAAATCAGAGCAGGAATATTTCTGGAGCCATTAAGAAGCCTCTTCCTTTCCAACACTAGCTAAGAAAAGGTGTCCTGCTGGAGAATGTGACTAGATTTGGTAGTAAGCAAGATAGATGACAAAGTTACCAAAGCTTACCTGTTTTGATGAGATTAGTTAAAATGGCATACGTAAAGGATGTTTGATAATGACCAGTACTGGTTATGGATACATGAAAAAAAATTATTTTACTGTTTGTTTACTGGATCTGGCCCGGTCAACATGCACTACAACTACATGGAAAATCTAAGCAATGTGTGGAAAAGAAAGGGAAGAGGAAATCTAACAGTAGTAACGTATTTATACAGTATAAATACAGTGCTTATAACTATTAATAGAGTTTATTTTATTATGGTTGGCCATCTGTAAATAAGTACTTGGTGCATCAGGGAAAAAACCTGTTATGTCTCTTCATGTAGAACCTCAAATACTTTGCAATTCCTCAATTTATGTCACTGCAACCAAATATTTTTTTAAACATATACTGAATGAAAGGAAACTGCACCTGCGTATAAAAGACCTAAATTACCTACCATTAATCTAAACTACACTATGAAACAAAATGCTACTAGCATGAACTCTGAAAAAGAAACTATGTAACTGTGTTGAATGTAATTATGTCTTCATTCTTTGTTTTTTCTCAACTTTGCACTGAATTGTAAAGCATACGCCATCATTTAGACAACTTGGTTGCTATGAATATGTTTCCGAAATGGAACATTAAAACTGAAAACAGTCTTTTTTTTTTAATTCAAAAGTCAGAGTTTTCTTTGAACAACTTCTAAACACAATTTATTGAGTTGCTACTCTGTTAACTGGCTGAGTTCTACTTCTTTTTACATGGGCTGCAACATTTTGGGAACATACCCATATTTACACAATTCACACAGTGAGGCGATCAGGCTTTCATCTTAGGAGTTGATTGTTTGGCTGGACAGAGGACTGAAATACAAGCTGCCTGTGGCAGGTTGCTGATCCCAACAGTATCTCAAACAGTGCTGCATTGACAATGTTAAATGAGGAACAATCTGTGCTCATTCCCTTTGGAATGCTTTTGTATTTCTAGGTAAACCCACCAAATCTAGGGCAATGTATCCATTCTCTACTCTGTCATTCTTCTGTGAACTCACATTTTGGTTTAGCTACAAACTTTATGCTGTGTGCTAGTGACTTTGCAGCTTCTCAGTCCATTGACAGTGGGGAAAACATTCTGTTGTAATACAGTATTCTGCAACTCAGCATATTGCACTGTAATTTAGTCTGGATAGCTATCAATGACAATTAAATAAATATGCTTTAAAAACACATTTGAGGAAAGCATACTTTTTGCCAAGCACAGTTTTGAAAATGTTTTCCTTGAAGTTATGAATAAATTCATTTGACCAAAATAGCAAAAGTCTAATATTTATCTACCTATGATACATGTTTCTCTTCAATGAATTGTCTGCTACAAATTGTTTGGGGTTTTTTAAAGAAACAGAACTTCTTGCATAACAAAAATATTTTAGTCAACACAAAACAAAATCTAGTCCAAAGACAGGATAGCAGGAATAAAGAACAGACCCTCTGACCAGCACCACATCTTCTCTTTGATGAGAAGAGGAAAGGAGAATTTAATTGGAATTTAAAGTGGAATTTAAGGAAGGAAGATGTGAGCAGCCACCTCAATACACAGATTCCCCAGAGACAGGCTACAATAACCTTTTAAAAAAATCTCTCTCGGCAATTTCTATTGGCTCTTTTGTATTAGGGAACTAAGCTTTTTGCAAGTGTGGAGAAAAGGAAAAAAGTGCCTTTGGAAAAAAGAAGTGTGAGACAAATTTCAAGCTTTGCTAGGTCAGCTCTGAAAGGAGGTTGCAGACAGGTGGGACTCAGTCTCTACTCTGAAGTAACAAGCAATAGGACAAGAGGAAACAGCCTCAAGTTGTGTCAGGGTAGGTTTAGATTGGACAGTAGGAAAAATTTCTTCACAGAAAGGCTTTGGACCAGGCTGCCCAGGGAAAGTTGTGGACTCATCAGCCCTGGAGGTATTTAAAAGACACATAGATGTGGCCATTAGGAACATGGTGTAGCGGTGAACTTAGCAGCGCTGGGTTAACAGTTGATGATCTTCAGGGTCTTTTCCAACCTAAATGATTCCATGATTCTGTCACTCTATGGCTTAGGTTTGGGATTAGACTTGCTGACACGTCTACTCTTTAGCATAGAAACATGTGTCATTTTCTCACTAACAAAAAAAAAGACAATGTCTTAGCAGACAATCCTCTGAGCTGTTCCATGCCTAGAAAGAAGTTAGTGCACTTATTTCAAAACCACACTGTTAAGGTCTTTAACTAAAGACTTTCTTTGAGATAGCCTCTTGTATGCCATACACAAAGGGCTTTGTAATATGTGACGGTTGGATGCCTCGACTCCTTGGTTAGAAATACTTGGAGGCTTTTGCTTCTGGAAGTCTGGCTTGGAGCTAGTTATTATTTTATAGCAAAATCGTAAAAAGAATATAACCACACACTCAAATAAGCAAAAAGATGTGCTGTGCCAGAATTTACTATAGCATTACAGTAATGCTACACTGAACAGTTCAGCCCTAAGTTCTTCTTTTCAGCCTTACACAGTCTCTAGAAATTTCTGTGAAGCCAGGATGTATCATGCTTTAGCTCTGGATCACAAGAAGGTAAAAAAAATCATCTGGAACACCAAGTCCCTGAAAAATTCTGGTTTCACATCAGTTAACAGACTAACTCTTGCTCAAAAGCAAGATGTATACATTGGATAATATATAATAAATAAATTAAATAGGTTATTAAATAAAATAAATAAATTATTATAATAAATAAATTTTAAAAAATAACTTAAAAATATTAATTTCAACCGTTTAGCACCATCAGTTTTGGGACACCAAGCTGTATATGTTAACTATGCCATATAAACCCATTTTTTATTTGAGTTTTAATTAGATTTCAGATTTCTTGTATGATCATGTTTTCTTGTATTACAAAAATGAATGAAAAGGAAGTGAAGTACATAGTCCCTTTTATAGATAAGCTTTTAGGTATGTACCTTCCTTGAATAATTGCAGTATTTCAATTAGGGCAGCACCAAAAGTTAGTATCAAAGAGCTGGGACAAATTAAATGTAAATTTTCATTTTTATTATGTATGTTCTCTTCTTTGAAAAATGAAGTTAACTCTTGGAGCCAGACTCTTTAACTGTCTTGCACTCTGTGTACAAGACTTTTACACACAGAATGAGTTCAGAGTAAGATGTGTCCCATGTTTTGTTCATTTTCTCACATTAGTAAGGCTTAATCAAGTCCACACTCTCCCTCCCTCCACCTAGGAGAGAAAGACACAAAAGAAAGACTCCAATTATTTCTTTATCCCATGGTACCTGGGGATGTAGGGAAAGTTCTTATCTCCTTCTGCTTCTGTCCCTCACAAACCTGACTGCTGTCCAAAACGTGGCACATGACTGACCCCCACAGTCATCAAAGAAGCCAGGATTCGCTGATTGGATTGGCTTCAGTTCAACAAATACAGACTTCTGCCTGGCCAAGTGCTGGTCAGTCAGTCCTAGCTCTGGAATGATCCCAGGCATGCACACAGGATCACAGAATCACCGAATAGTTTGGGTTGGAAGGGACCTTCAAAGGTCATCTAGTCCAATCCCAAAATGCATGCAGGGCAACAGATCCCCTACTTGCTGCCCTGAATCCTGCAGTCGTCTTGACAAAGATACTGGGATAAACAAGGTGATTTACACCTTTCAAAGACACTATCTCTGATGCTTTCTATATTAAAGGTTTGTTCAGTTACCATTTTCACAGCTTTAGTTACCCCCACGAAGTGGTATAAATGACAATCTACTCGCAGGGCCTTTAGGTGAATGTACTGTATTAGTTTCAAGATGCAGGTTCTGCATTAGTTTTTCTTTTAAATACTTTCCGTAATTTGTACTATGTGTTCTGTAATCAAACTAACACTGCTGCAATATTTTTTATTTTCTGAATTTAAATTGTCACACTACCTAAATGAAGACACCCCTTTTTTTTTACCCAAAGTAGCTTCACATATGGGAGTTAGCCATTATAGAGAGGGTGTGTACAGTTACACATAAAAAAGGAGTGTACCATCCTAGCTTTTTATTTTTCTGTACAGTGCTATATTATCTTGAGGTCAAATTGAGTTAATGAATTCACACCCTAAATGTGTCTGCTATGGTTCTACACCAGTAGAATCCCAGAAATGGGCTAATGAGAAGATCACTGTCTTTCATAATGACATTTATACCTGTAATAATTATTGATCTGTCCCTGCCTGTCACCTTGTGCTCTCCCAGTTATTTGGTACAGATAAAGGACAGGTCATGCACTGGAGAGGAAACTATACTGGGAAGGTGAAGCCTCCGTGTCAGGTAAGAGGGCACAGGCAGCCTCAGAGGGTCTGCACAGAAGGCCACAACCAGGGCAAGGGAAAAAGACCAGGACCATGTGGTCAGGAGTGGGGAGGAAGGACTGAACTAGTGGCTCAGCTCCAGTGATCACGAGGCAGCAGGTTTTATCTCTGACTGATGTACAAAATGCTCAAAAACTTCTAGTGACTCCAGAACTTGGCTGAATTCATGTGAAGTCTGAAATAAAAAAGTGCTTACATTTGTTGTCAATACCCTGAGTCATTATGTTCTTCCATCTTCCTGACATAAGGCAGAGTGAGTACTCTTTCATAAAAAAAATTATGCTCATTTACCAGTAACTGAAACCTAATGAATTCTCTTTTCAGGTTTATTATTGGCATTTCTGTCATTCAAGGAAATTAAACACTTCGATATACATTAATGAAATACAGCAACATACCATTTAGAGAACTGAAAAATAGAAATATTTACAAAATAATGTTGAAATACCCATAAACATATAGTAACAATTCAGTATTTCATGTGGTAGTGCTATCTTCCTGACTTTTCCACTGAAAACCTATTTGCTTAGGCATCTCCAGTCTTGTGATGGGTAGACTTCTGGTTCAATACACTACAGATTTCCACATCTGGAATACCATACACTAGCTAAATAACTGGGACAATTGATGAAAATATTTAAAGGGATGTCTAAACACAAAATCAAAACACTTCCAAGCAATTTGCTTTTATGTCACTGCAGTATCTTAAATCATGGAAACAGCAATACCTATACAGCATATAATAAAACATACATTCCTGACATAAAATAAATCCTGGCTATGAATCAAACTCTCAGACCAGTGAAATAAAAATATGCTCATTATCTATTGTTCTTAACAGAATGCCAATTAAAAAAAAAAAAAAGAGGCAAAAAAACCCCCAAAACCCCCAAACCAAGTTCCTGTAGAAATACTTGGTATTGAGAGAATATTGAGAGAATATGACTCAGAATATGGCTCTTCTCCCACAAGTATAAAGAAACATGAGGCCCCCATTCTATAAGGTATGGCTGGGGTCCTCTGAAGTTCAGTGTCCCAGGCACTGTGGAGGTCAAGAGAGGACTGGAGGAAGTCTCTGAAATGCAGATGGATGGAAAGCCTCCCTGCCCAGGCTGGACTAACATTGTCCCATTTACCACCCTTTCCCCTGATAAACCCATACCCAGAGCAATTGTTAGGCTGAGGCTGCCACCACTGACTCTGTACACCAGCCATTCAGTTTCCACCCATACTGGCAGCTCTGAAGGCAAGTCTTGCCTCAGGCTCAGCGCTGGAAAAACTGGGACTGGTCTTACCTCTCTGAGTCCACAGCTGAGAGAAGAGGTGTCTGGGGGGAAGGATGGAGAGGACTACCCTGTACATTATGTCCTGGGGAGTGGTGGCTGCTGGGGTGGATCAAGGACACTGCCCCAGTTGCGGTACCACTTTGAATTGTCTGTGTGCTGGGGATCACAGCTGCTGAAAGTAAAATGAGAGAAATAACCTTCATCATGCAGGCAACAATACTGATAACTGACCAAATATTAATAGGTAAGAGCTTCCATAAAGCTGCAGTGCCAGCTCTTAGCAACTAACTGATTTATCTTTAGCATTGTTTTCTGTTCAGATGGAAGAATTAAAATTCATGTGAAAAAAATTTTCTTTGCCACTTTCAAATAACACTTTCATAACACCAGGCATGACATAACTGTGTTCCTTGTCTTGGAATTTTTTGTCCAACTAAGGCTGCAAATCTTCTATACTTTCCTATTTTAGAAGACGTGTCAAATACTTCCTAAAATGTGTATTTTTTTAACTGGTAAGCAGAAAGCAGAGTTTCCAAAAATGTGAAATACTTTCTACATTTTCCCCTCAGGAGTAAAAATCCCAAATTTCTTGAAGAGTAGTATTGCCATTGTTGCCCCAAACATCTCAGATATACATACACAAATTTTAAACCATCATTAACAGTTTAATAATTTTTTATGAGGTTGCTCTTGTACACTTTCCAATAAAGAACAGTTCTAGATGACTGAAAAAAAACAATACAGGACTTCAATAAAATGTCCTAATTATTTGATTCCAAATTCTTTAACCTTGTTTCCAAAAGTAGTTTAAATTAAAAAAAAAAAAAAAAAATCTTCGGATATCTGAAAATCCTGTTACCCAACTATTTTTACTGACATCTGTGTCAGGTAGCTTATGTTGATGTTGAATACATGATCTTGAATACTTTATAAACCCATAAAATTAATTGCATAGACTGTCTACACAATAAAAATGATCTCTCACTGTTTGCCTGTCATATCTTCCAGGCTTAAAAAAAAAAAAGAAGTATTGTTTGGCCCAGTTTACAGAATAAAATTCGACCCATAAAAATTACATTATGTTAGTGAATATGTTGGAGTTAATTACTCAAATTTATTGACAAAATCCTAGAATTTAAACTAGTTCCCCAGAGGGCACTGTCACTGGTAAAACACCTTATAGGCTAATACACCTGCATGGATACTGTAATCCCAGCAGAAAAAACACCACTTTACCAGTAACCCCACCATATATAATTCTTCAAGAAAATTATTTCACAGGTCAGTTTTGAATTTGCTACACAAGATCAAAAGAGTGAAAAGTTTACCTCACCACCCACATCCTCGGCCTATTTCTGAAAAGACTTTGTAAGTCCTTACAAGCCTGCCTTGTGACACACTGGTTATTCACTAGGCCAAGGCAGAGTTAAGGAAAGCTCAGGAGTGTTATGCTGAAACCTAAAGAATGAGTGGTCCTGGACATCTTTCAGCTGGTAGAAATGACAGACAGTGTAGATGACACACAGGAAACCACTTTGTGAATAAAAATATCTCCAGAGGTAATGCCAAATTTTAGGTCATGAGAAGTTGTCATGAGCCACACTGATGGGCAAAGCTGGAGGCATGGAGGCTGATCCTGGCACTGGCCTCTACATTTGCTGGTTTGTATATAGACCAGAGCCTCCTAATCACAACCCAAGTGACAGCAGACATCTGACAGTAGAACCTTAACAGAGGTACTGAGGATGCAGACTCTACAGGGAAATGAAATACAACTTAAGCCAGAAGAGTAACTCACAAAGAAAGGGCTAAGGTAGAATCCTCTGCGACTGGGGATTTTTTTTTTCCACTTTGCTCATGCACCCTGAAAGTCACTTTCTTCATTCCCATCTCACAAGGTAGCATCAAGACAAATGCAGAGGTAAAAACAAAGGAATGAACTTCCAAATTTCTTATTTTATGTTTACATGCAGCGCAGAAGAAAATACTGAAAAACAACAAAACATGCATTCTGATAGAATAAGCAGAAAGAAGATTTAACGTATCAGTACGCTGCAAAGAAACATCCTGATTGTCTAAATAAAAATGGAGACTACTTAAATTATTCCTTGCAAAAACAGGATAACTTGCATTTACCACAAGAAGAACTAATTAGACTGTGGCAGAATATACAATGACTTAGCTTCTGAGTACTGTGATCTCTGAAGTTAAAATGAATCTCTCCAGGATTAGGAGTAAAAAGGCTGCACAATGATAGGGTCTTCAGCACAAGGTAGCATGAGCTGTTCCTCTCTGTCATAGCTGTTCTCTTCCACAACCATGACAGGCATTTCAGGCAAGTATCTTCTAAGCTGTGCTTGCACATACTCTAGCTCATTACAGAAGCAGTGGTAGCACAGGTTCCATAGTGCTGCCCAAGACCTGGTGACTCTGTTCCTAGGAAAAAGTCACCTGCAGCCAGGCATGCGCAACCACTGTCCTTTCTCTGATCCGAAAGTCTAAATCTTTGGCACTCTAAAGTCCACTGCAGTATGTGCTACTGTAGTACCTTTTGGCTAGGTTTCCCAGCTGTACCTTTTAGTCCGTTTCTGATGAAGAGACAGTACTCAGTGCAAAGTAAGAGCTAACAATGGCAGGGACTAGAGGGCCAGTAGGATATTTAAGGATGAAAAAAGCATATGCATAAGCTGAAAAAACATATTCCTTTACATAGGGTGTGTTAAATGCTCCCAGCATGACAGAACAGCATATCTGGGCTCCCACAATGCTTTGTAATGCAGCCTCCTAGAGCAGCACCACCAATGACAGTGTGGGAGACCAGGGAGCACCTGTTGGCAGTGCAACGTATCTTTCATCAGAGCAGCTTCTTTCAAGGTACTGGGCTGACAAAAGCACCTCCATGGGCACACAATGAAGTGAAATTGCAAAACTGGTGATCAGCTGTTACACGAGTTGTTTGCTTAAAGTGCCGGCAGGAAACATCTACCCAAGGCAATGTCTTTTCAGCACCTGATCCCATTCAAATGGTATGATCAAATGAATGGATGAATCATCCCTGATTCAAATGGTATGAAACTGGACAAATGCCCGTGGCAGCCAGCATGCTCCCTGACTCCAACATATCACCACAAGGTAGGTCCACACAGAAGGACGGAGAATTAAATGTTACTTTCAAGTCGGTTTTAAACAAAAATAGAAGGTATTTAGATTATATATTAGGAAGAGACTCTTTACTGTGAGCATGGTGAGGCTCTGGAATAGGTTGCCCAGGGAGTTATGGATGTTCCATCCCTGTAAGTGTTCAAGGCCAGGCTGAATGGGGGCTCTGAGCAAGCCGGTCTAGTGGAATGTGCTCCTGCCCATGGCAGGGTGTTGGAAATGAACGCTCTTTAAGATTACTTCCAATGCAAACCATTGTATGATTCTATCATTCTATGATTACTTAACAAAAAGGCTTCCTACAAAAAAGCTTTTCTCTCTATCAGTGTAAGAAAAACTTACACAGTTAAAGTAGTAGTAAAAAGATTTAGATTTTCTGAAAAAAACCCACCAAAACAACCCCAAACGAACAAAAAATTCCAACAAGGAATTGTGGATGCTGTTCCTCTGTGTCCCTTAAAAAGTTCAGGCTACAGCACAATTTACAAGGTAGACACAGCTTGCGAACCTCAGATTGTGCCACACTCATGAAGTTTCAGCCACAGAGAGGGAGGATGCATGTTTTCTTTCCTGGATACATATTCATGTATCCAGAAAATGTATCAATGGATAACAATTTTCTGTAAGAATATCTCTGCAAATGATTGTCTATGAGAAGCTGAATTCTCATGTATCATCATAATGCATAGGAACAAATTAGGCTATTTGAAGGGGAGAAGATAATTCTGAAAATGGTTTCTTTAAGAAAAAAAAAAAAGATGCCAAAAAGCATTTAAAATGTTATGAATCTAACACCTAAATAAGTTACTTTTTAAGGAAGTCAGAAATCTGGAATTCCATGCAACATAATTAAATGCAAAGGAATCACCTTCCCATTTGCAGATTACCAAGAATGCTATAATTGATTAGCATCTTGGACTTATTGCCAAATCAGCACTCTGACAATCTATTTCTGCCCCCAAAATACCTCTCTTCTTACCACTGACAGTACGGAGTAGGGCTGAGAGTTTTTAACATGTTGAAGTAAAGCAGTGTGAAGGTTTCACTTTGTAGCTCAATAAAGTTACATACATTCATTTGTAAACTCATTTTTATTAATAAATTCAACCTTTCATTTCTATAAGGAATATTTATGAGGTCCCTAAGAACGAGTGATTTACTACTGCACAGAAGGAAAAATATGAAATATTTTTTGCACTTGGGAGCATCACCTCCATACATTCTTCCCTTTCACTTTCTCTAGTAAGTCTGTACTTCCCCACAGGATTTTGTAGCGAGGAATATGTGGGCATGTGCTGTGTTAAGTGGTAAGCCCAGCAAATGTAAAACATTCTGTCTGTTTTGCTTTTATCCCACTCGCTCATCTGTAAATCTGAAGACTCCAGAGCGCATGACACTCAAGCAGCCACCATGCAACAAGAAGTACAGCAGAAGTCAAAATCATATTTTGAAAATAACAAGCCTGTCTCCAAAGTGGGTCTGCTGCATGGATCATCTGTACTGATGGTCTCTGTGTATCCTTCTCCAGGTATGCTACAGGCAGATCAGAGATACTGGAAGACATTCAAGTACTGAAGCAATAAAGTGGGGTCTGGACTGAGATGTTATGTTGTTCCTACAATGACATCTTTAGACCACATCCCTGCCTTTCTAGACATTTTCTTCTCTTTCAGTGGATTGCAGTTTCTGAAGTTTTGACTCATTGTGATGAAAGGAACTATAAATGGTGCATGTGTCCATGTTGCTTACACTCTTTGTACTAATCTACCAGTAAATGTTCTCTTCTTCACAATGTGAACCCAAACATTGCATGAATTTTTGGAGAACTGTTGTCTCAAAATGGAAATTATAAACTCAGAAGTAAAACTGGTAAATAAAAGGAGAAGTGTGAAGGGAAATAAACTATCCTCCTTAAACTAAGTAAGATAATTATATTAACACTTTTCAGCTTCCTGTAATGTGCATATGGTTCTACCTAGGACTACACACATTTAGCAGGACTTCTAGATATATATGCAATACTTAAATTCAGCCCAAAGGCTAACAAGAGATATCCTCTTCATTGTTGGTAACTCTACATCACTGCCTCTTTTGCATCCATTCCCTATGCACCAAACACAATTCCATTTTTCATGATAAGGGCCATTAATATGTCAGTTCATCCCTCTCATTTGTTTTTGTTTTTCTTTTTCTTTTTTTTCCTTAGAGTTATGAGATGCAACCACATTCCAAGGATGTCAGCCTTAACAAACAGAGTGCCCTTTTCCTCAGACATATCTTAGAGACCTCACTCACTGGGATAATTGCTTTAATAAAATTCTTTCATTTTTCCTATATGCATCCTTTATCCTTTACCTGCCTGTTGTACCTACCTGCTTTCCTAACATTATCTTGGATACAAACTCCACAGGGATCGGATTTTTTCTTATTATGTTCACAGAGCACCTAGCTTAGTACTATTTCAGTGGGGGAAAAGAATCCCACAAACAAAAGTATTACTTGAGCAAAGCAAAACTTAAGTCACAGGCACAAAAGTAATTTGGTCAAAGTTTCACAATACAGCATAAGGCATTATTAAAAAACACTTAGAATTCAAATAAGTTCTGTAACTTAACAAATGCAATTTCTTAATTCCAACTTGCAAAAAAAGTCATGCACTTGCCAAACTTCAGTAGTATCACTTGCTTGCTCTGGAGCAGAGCTGAGTGTGATATTCAGTAACTATTCCTATATGAATTACACATTCTGGTTTATGCTTAAATATGAAATATTAAATAGTTGTAAACAAACAGCACAGTAAAAATACATATTTTCTTTGTATTGCATCACTTACGATTATTCCAACTTTAGGGATTTTAGATTGCACTATACAAAGTAAGTTCATTCAATTACACAGTAGAAGAAATGTCATTTGGATGTTCTTATTAATTAATTGCTCACATCTCCATTCTGTGACCTGAATAAATCCAAAAGACTATGAATTTTTAAAAATTAAAACCTAAGCACTATCAGTATGCCTAGAACAGTCTGTACGCTTCCTTCTGACCTTTACACAAAGGACCTGTCATGCTACATCACTGTATTAGCAAGATTATACTTAACTAAGTTCAGATTTCTTTTATAAAGACATAGAGACTAAAAGATAAGAAAAAATATTTATGGAGACATAACTATTAGATATGTAATCAAAAATATTATTGTTTTATTTCATTTAAATGTATCTGTGTTTTTCGATTCTGTAATTTAACACTACTGAGAAACTGCATAGTGGTCACTATAGGCATTGTACTATGTAAGTAGAAATGGACTTCTACCTAAATGTTTACTTTTGACATTTCTTACATATTTCTAATAGTTTATTTTCAAACATATATTCTATAGATTTCTTCAGAAAGGAAAAAGCCTATTTTTGCTTTCAATGTGCATCAATGATAAGCAAAGTCACCTTCATGTTAGAAAAGTCTGATTTGACAGCACTGGAAAAATCAAAATCTGTTCCTGTTTCTACTTGAAAAGTAGGACAGACATTTCAGATAATATGTTGTGTTAAAGAGTACCCAGTAAAAGTTACATATTTTATTTTTCAGAAGTCTCAAAGGTTTTTGTTACATTTATAAAAAATATTTGTTTTCAGAGAATTTTGAAGTGTAGCTTCTGTAAGGCAGGACACTTAAGCTTTTATATATTTTACTTTTCTCTTCTTGGGTCGTGAATAATTTTCATGCCATCATTTCAATAAAATAATTCCCTGCCTGTTGGAGTTAGTTCATTTATTCAGAGAGTTTATTATTATGTAGCAGCACCTGGTGAGTAGTTTATGAAACAATTCATTTCAATTGAATTAGGTGGTTGTCAAAATGGAGTGACATGGATACATCTTATACCTGACATAATACCCTCAGTTAACTGATGTGAAACAACACAAGTGAATAAAACCAAGAGAAATTTCTAAATTATAGATAGCTTTGAATGCAAGTAAGGGAAAGCATATTAATACTTACACAGAAATTTATGCTGATTAAGAATATGTTGATTAATGTTATGAAAACGGACATAGAACAGGAAGCAGTGCCAAGTAAGAAACAACCAAAATAAAGTAGTATTTCAAACAATGTCCACAGCTGGTCGTGCTGTAAACACCAAATACTGAAAGACAATGCATGAATGAGACTACAAAAAGTAATGCCACAGTCTCAGAAGCTGTCTATGAGATATCATGACTGCAGAGCATTGCCAGCTAAGGGCTGGCTGGAGGCAACAGGTTTACTTGACTTGTCACAGGCAGCAGTTTGTTCAAACCACTGTCAGCCTAGATTTGGATTGACCTAAACTGCTGGAGTTTGACAATCTTAGTCTGGAAGCTAGACTGGTAAAAGAGATGAGTGCTTAACAGGTTGCTGTAGAAATCTCCTGTAAGAATGTCCTCAATTTCTGAAAATGCCATTAAATAATGGTTTTAAATCTCAGCGTTCCTCACTATGCAACTGCCTCTCAATATACAATATGAAATAAGCAACTATAACCAACACCATGTTCACAGAGGTTTCCTGGCCAAAATCACATATCTAAAATCTGAAATTTCCTTTTGCTTTCAAGTACCATATGCCACACTCAGCCTATACTCAGATTAATGCATTTAAAAGTTAACAGTCTACAAGTAATAACAACTATTTAATAAATTAGAAGGCAGATACAGCTTTAAATTTCCTAATTTATGTCAAATACACCTACTTCACCAGCTTGTGTGTAGCTTACAACAGTCCCGACAAAAACATATAATAGAATTGATAGCTTTACAAGCCTCCCAATAGAATAAAACTACCTACTGAAGTGGACACTTTGTGTGATATCATTTTCCTCTCTGCACATAATATTAACGCAGCCAATTCATTTACTTCCTGTATCTGGTTCTCACTTAAAACTTGAACTGATAGAAGATGTAATGCATTCTGCCAGAAAATTAAAAACAGATGCCTTCAGAACTACTAAAATATTCCATTAAAAATGTTAACATCTTGTCCATTGTTGGCTTGAGTTTTAAGACATATTATCATTCATAACTTACCAATTGTTTCAAATTTAGTTCAAATGTGAACAACAATTGTACACTGAGGCAAGTATGACAAAGTTAGGTATTTTAATACAAAAATCTCAGATATTTAACTGAAACAATAAAATAGAATTATTACAATTATAGTATAAATGTGTTTATTGGTGTATTTGAAGTTATGAGAGCTCATAACGCTGCATTTAAGTTCATAAATGTAGATTGATTGGAAAACTGATATGTGATCCATGAATAAGGAGGAGGAAAAATTCTGTGATTTTAAATGAAGCTAATGTATTCAGGATGTCTACAAGGAATGGTAACAGTGAATTGCTAGTTGAAGTCAAATTCAAGTAGAGCAAAAATATCGCTCTGCATTGCAGTAGATCATTTCATGGATATGATATGATTTGTCCTGCCTCCCTCCAAAAAACGTATGTTCAAAATCTATATTTTTATATTACTTTGCAGATTCTGTCTTTCTTATGAGATACAGATTTCAGAGTATATTGTACTCTGAAAACCCATCCCTCATCTCAAGTGAGCAATCATATAGTAGCTTTTTATCTGTCTTTTTCTATACCTGGGTAAATATCTTGAGCTGGTGCTGGGGAGTTGCCCATGGAATTATCTGCAGCGTCAAGCAGTGATGAGGCTGGCTGGAGGGGCTGGACTGTGAGGCAGTCATCCAGAATGTCCTGGCCAAGCTCTGAGTTTGATCGCAACTGAAACATAAGACATAAAAACCCAGAAATTATAACATGTTAAAAAGAAAGGAAATATCATAAAACAGTGAAAATTTTTCTCAAGACAGTGAAAAATTACAGTGAGACAATGTTGAGAGCTTACAGAAAGAAATGGAGCACAACCTTTTAAATTCTGATTAATATCATCCTTTCATTACAGAAGGCATTTTTTGAATCCGAGGAAGAAAACCCTTCCAGATGCTTCACAAAACTGTACCCAGGACAAGACCTACTTGTACAGATAGGACCTGGGACAAATGAACTTCAGTGCATTCTCTTCTCATACACTGTAAAAGAGAGGAGTGACCTGGTTCATCAGTAAAGGAGATTAAACACATGCCTGACATTGCTTGTCAGCAGAGGGGTACCATAAGAAAAAAAATATTTTCATGCTGGTTTAGTGCCCTGAACTGGCTCACTGCAAGACCAGAAAAGCAAAGGTGGTCATGATACTGGAAACGAGGGACTGGGAATGAGCAGCCAGGAGTGGTAACATTCAGGACAGGCAGGATGGAAGTGGGATCACTTTATATGGACTGAAATTGTCTGAGACATCATTGTTAAACTGGCTAGGACTACATTTGTTTCACATTAGAGAAGAACTGATCTGACCATAAGTGCTCTGCCACTGCTACTAATTCCAGTTGCATGCATGGCCACTTGCCTGCTACCTGTTCCATCAACACCAAGCCTGTTTATCTGGCTGATACAGCGGAAAATTCACTGCGCAAATAATTAATAAGCAAGTTCATAAGAAGAGACGAACTGCATCACTCCAAGCCTATGATAAAATACAGTTAAAAAAATCAGTTAAAAATCCACTCTGTCTCAGTCAAATTTTTTTACATATTCATAAAAAAGTTTTAACTGAAATCAGTGTTTTACATTTTGACAAATGTGGGGAAATCAGTGTGATGATTTTTCTTCAGTATGTGAAGAAACATCAAACAGACAATGAAAAGACAGATGATCTTAAAAACAAGCAAAAATAACCAACTGTTCACTGCAATCATAGAATTTTATCTTCAGTTAAAAAAGCGATGAAGGAGAAATAGTAATTGACCAGATCTAACTGCTGCATTAACACCTATGCACTTCTTTTCCAATCTAGGCTGTAGATTTATCATCCAATTCCAAAAGACTGTTGACACTCTGCCTTCTGTATAAATCACATCCCATCACAAAACTCCCAGAATTCTGGCTGCAATACCTTGCTTTACTCATGATCACCTTGCCTCCCTCATGATCATCAGCCAACCACAAGTTACAATCATGCCAGGACTGAAAACTTAGCAATCTGTTTTTAAGAATTACAAGGCTTGAAAGTTACATTGCTGAATAGTGAAATCAGTAACTGACAATTTTGTCATGCTGAGTACAGACATTTTCTGTGTGCTGTAATGTAGCCTAAATTTATGGCTGACCAAAGTGCAAGTTAACAATCAACTGCTCAGCTAACTTAAAACTTCCTTGGATGAAATACTTGTTCTAAATATTAGATTTTCAATTTTAAGAGCTCAGCAGTGAAATTTTGTATTTTATGCTGGGAATAAAAGGAGACATTTCCATTATCACTATGTGGCAGTTTTTTCTAACACACAAAACAAGTAACTGTCAGTCATGATTTACAACTGGTTTATTTCTTTGACAATCAGTGTTTATTAGCTTTCAGAACAATGGATGGAAATTCTATTCCTGTAAATTTTACATATGAGTAAATAATTACCCAAGATTAAATGACAGAAGCAGAAGTAATTAGAAAGGAGTAAATTCTACGTTCCTCAGTTTTCAATTTCATTATATTTGAGTTAAAATGCAGAGATGTGCTGTGGAT
>JAWWEV010000095.1:44730800-44744962 GCA_035583235.1 Hafferia zeledoni | reverse complement strand
TTTACTGTGCAGGTGACTGACTACTGGAACAGATTGCCCAAAGAGGGTGTGGAGCCTCTCTTACTGGAGATATTCAAAAACCATCTGGATACAATTCTGTGTAATGTGCTCTGGGATGACCCTGCCTGAGCAAGGAGGTTGGACCAGATGATCCACTGTGGTCCCTTCCAACCTGACCCATTCTGTGATTCCATGATACTAATACTGCAGGCTCTGGATTTTGTTTATATGTTCTATAATTTCGCTTTCAATAACTTCAATAAAAAGACAAACTAAAAGAGCTTATTTTTTAATACAGTATCATCAGTTCACATTTGCTGTTTACTGAAAACAAGAAGTGTAACCAACTGAAAATAAGCTTACTTGTGTACTGAATTTACAAAAAAATCTTCAAGTTTGTTGTCCTTTCAAAGTTGAAATGAGGACAAGATTAAGAAGAGAACAGGTTTCAAAAATAATTGTAACCCAGGAACATGTTGTACATTTGTAATTTTCTCAGCATCACTTTACGCTCTTCTTTTAGGTACTGTCCAGTTTGCTGTCACTGACTTCCCTGTATAGGTGGAGCTTCATCCACCTTCCCCATGGGAAGATGAATTCCTAGCAGAGCCAGCAGTTTTTCCTTTTTAAAGTAAGGTAATAAGCACTGCTTTTAACCACCAAAATATTTTAAAAGTACAAACTGAATATTACAATGCATAGAGATCATACCTAAAATGTTTTACTGAACATTTTCAGCAGCTGTTCCCAGTTATTTACATGGTATTTTTGTACACATTTGCCCTCATCTTTATGAAGAATTTTGAATATTACTCAATGATGATTAGAGCAGGCAGGTCTGTCTTTACTCTCTCATGGCTCTGCTTTTCTTTGAAGAGTAAATGAAAGTTTATTGTACGATCCACTAACTTGCTCTCATTAAACATGGGATCTTCTTGTTTTTAGGATTTCATTCCAATACCTGGAGAGATTCAGAGTTAAATGTTACTTAGTGGGTGGCTGGAGGCTGGGGGTTGAGAGAAGAAGGGGAATAGTGGCTGCATTACAGGATTTGGAGAAAAGGCATTTTGCCTTATATGGTAAGTCACAGACATATCAACAAAAGTTGCTTGAAGTAATTCAGAGATGGAAATTTACCTATATCCCATTGCATAATTTGGCCCCATCTAAGAGAGGCAATGAAAGGTTCAAAGGACAAACCTACAAAATCTAGGATGAAGACTCAATGTAAACATTAAGACAGCACGTAGCCAATTCCACCGTTATGAATATACTTCATCCTGCTATTTCAGTCTATGCAACATCAAAGACACATATGCAGGAACAGTCTTAGAGAGCCAGCAACTTAAGATGCCACAATAATGTCTCGTGATATGTAGGGGGAGGTTGAAAGGAGAATTAAAAGCAGGCAGGTATTATATATTACAGAATCCATGACTAATGCAGTGTGACAGCAAAGAGTTTCATTCTTTTCAACAGAATAGATCCCTAGGGCTGGAAGTATTAGTCCATTGTGCCTTTAACACCTTGGAATTTTTATGGTTATTTTAGACGAATTCACATATTTGTAAATATCTTTTCGACATTCAGCCAATTTTCACTTTTAATGAAATCCATACATAACCTTAATTCTGCATTAAGAGATTTGTTGTTCTTATTTTTGATTATTATTACTACCAGGAAGTATTTCAAATACCAAAGCATGGTGTTAGTTAGCAACTGTAACTTCTCAAAGGTCCAGTAACTAATCAGGTTGTACCCTGTAAACATTATACAAACTTTATCTGTGCTTTAAGTACCTAACTTGATAGATGCCACAATTTTTCTTCTATTTTTGTGGAGCTCTGGATTATTTCCCCTTCCATATTATCACAGGTGACCAGTGAGCATAAATAAATCCTTCTCAAGGAGGGATGAAAAAACTGGGGCATTTTAAGTCTAGAATCTCCCCCCAAAGCGTAAAGCGAGGAGTAAAAAGGGCCAAATTTAAACTGTACAGCACAAAGAGGGAATGAAAAATGAGCAGAATCAAATAGTGAATGAAATGCAGGAAGGAAGATCTGACACAGTATTGCAACACAAAAAAATGAGAGAAGTGATTTTCACTGTTTCACTTTGAATGACAGTAACATAATAGTGGAGTTAAAAACCTGTACTGAGGTCCATTATACCCATTTTAGTTGAGGCATCACACTCAGAAGGCAATGTGTTGATCAGCATTTACCTTACATGCGTGCAAGAGGTGGTGTCTGCATGGCCCAGTCACCTGCCTAGGACAGGCAGGACTAGGCTCACAGACCCCCTCAGCAGTCCTGCCTCCCGGCAGTGTTCACAGCAACAAGGTGCCAAAGAACTACTTATTAAGGTGAAAATGAATGCTCACTTACTTCATCTCTGATACAGGTGTGGGTACTCATAAGTTTAAAGGAAATTCCTCATGAACACTACAGGTCAGTTCCTCAGAGACTGACATGCTGCCACGCCCTGCTCCGATGACCATTGCACCAACACTTACTCTCCCAATCTACACACTGTGGCTTTAAATACTGCCACTCAGGGCTTCCAGGGCCGCACCAAGCACTTTTCTTGCTACTTTCTATGAATAGTTGTGCATTTAATTTTAAAACTGTTCAACCTGGAGATGACATTTCAGAAGTTTCCTACACCAGCTCATGCATGTTCCCCTTTTATCAGGACCAGATTCTTTTAAATTGAAAGCTTTGACTTTTATCCTCAATGATCCAAACTACCCAGTGAAACAGTGCCAGTGATTAATAGGAGCTATGATGAAAAATTCTCAAAAAAACCCCAAACTGTCCCTTAGATCAGAACTCAGCTTTTCATAGATCTAGTTATAAACAGTTGTTGATTCATGGACTTGACATCCACAGGGAACTGATATTGCAAAATGTCTTGGTACTGGAAGTGACTGGCATATGGAAATAAAATTTAGAGCTTAATCTCACTTACTGCCCTTGAAATCCATTCTTCCATCTGAAACTGTCAGTATTTTTTAACACTTTATATTTACCAAGTGGCAGAATTTAAAATCAAAATTTTCTGTTTGCAACAGTTGTTTATATTTGCCTCATTACTCATGGTTAAGTGATTAACCATCACATCAGAAAATATAATGCATTAGAGCAGGCAGCCTCATTAAGTCAAAGATTAAATTATCTATATATAAACTGCATCTATGATTTCCTATTAACATTTTTTCTAATGAACAGTCTGAAATTGGCACAATTACTTGAAGATGCATCGAAACATCTAATATTATAACATTGACTTCAGCACACAAGCTTTACACCAGTCAAGACAATAGTAAATATACCTTTTTCCTGACTTGCTGATCTTTGGAAGAATGGGCTTTCATATGCTTTCTCAGGGAACTTGGATCTGTGTATCGCTTAGTGCATCCTGGAATCTGACATGCATAAGGTTTCTAAGTCAAAAAGAAAAAAGATAAAGCTGCTGTTATATCACAGAGTATCATAATACAAGAGAATCCCTTTTGAGCCTTGGGATGCTGTAAACTACATTAATGCACAACACAAATGTACATTATAAGCAGAATGCTTGGTAATTTGTTAGAAAGGCAAAGCCCAAAAATAAGGCTTTTAAGGAAGACAAACCGAAGGAAAGCTTTGATTATGGCACCTTTCATTGCTACCTTTTTGTTTTTGTAATCAGTACAATGAATATTCCTAGATATACTCACTGTTCTTCCACACTCAGAGCAATCTTTGACTTAATCAGAAATTACAGCCTTTTGTGAATCAGGAAAAGAAATGGAAGTAAAGGCCCAGAAAGATTGTTTAGGATTACAGAAGGATCTGCTTCAGAAAAAGAGAACAAGAAAAAGTGTTAGTTTGCTATATTACAAAGCAAGCAAGCAAAACCCGAACTAAGCACTGAATTGCACAGTTTCAAAAATATTACACACAAAACAATGCACATTTTAATGTGAAACACAAGACCAACTCCTTCACTTCATATTTTCTAATATGTCATTTTAGAAAGATAAGGTCCAACTGCTTCCTGCAATCAGCTATTTTGCAATTTATCTATTTATGTTTCACAAAGCATTTCCACAAATATCTTGTGCAAATGATTAACTTGCCAGCCATAGTATCGGCCATTCAAAATGGACAATTTATTTTTAACAGACATTTAAGGGCATCCAAATGGCATTGTTGTCATTTTATTTCTGGACTTCTGCCCTTCGGGAAACAAAGGTTTTTAAACGAATCTTAGCTGTGACCCAAATTTACAAGCAACAATTTGTTTGCATGAGAATTTTTAGATTTACAGAACTTTTCTTCCTCTCTTGACTTTGTGGTACATGCACCACTGTGTACCTTTGTCAAAGAAAAGCAGTTATTATCATAGTCAGTTATAATTTCCCTAAAGATCAGGCAGGTGGGAGAAAGTTACTGCCTCTACCTACAGCAAAGACCATGGACCTGTGGCCTTTTTATCAGCAAGCTTGGCCCATCTTCTTCCATGCTGCGTCAGTTCTGAAACAGCTTCAACAGTCTCATCAGACACCCCACCCTCCTATCTGTAAGGTTATGGGCTATCTGCTGCCACCAAGCTGGAGGAAAGGAGCACAGGGGACTGCAAGGGGAATGCGGTATCCTTACAGTGTCCAAGTGTGTCCTCTGGTGCTTGGCACGGTCACTGGAGTTGTTGAAGGCTCTCTGGCAGCCAGGGTGCTGGCAAACATACGGCTTTTCACCCGTATGGCTCCTTAAGTGAATCTTGAGATTTTCTAGTCTGGAAAAGGCTTTCTTGCAACCCTCAATCTAGAAAACAGAAATAAATTATTTGAAAGGAAAGCACAGACAGGGAAGTGCAACGGCAAACACCAAACAGGAGTGTGAAAGGGCATGCAGAGACCTCCAGCCTGCCACAGCCGCGTGCCTCTCTAGAGCTGAGGAAAGCCTGGCTTCTCACCGTGGGTTGCTGCAGGGTTCAACCACTTAGACTGTAAGAATGTATTTATCTTCCTTGCACATGGGTGAATTACAGAAGTATGTCCTATGTTGTATAGATGGGACACCGAGACCCAAAGAGTCAGTCAGTTGAGAGTGCAGCTATCTGGGAAACGCAGTACCAGCCAATTCTCCTCCCCATAGTTCACAGAAGGCTATGAGTCACTGTGAGGTTCCCAAGTCCTCCACTAACAACCCCGATCTCAACTCTGGGCTTCTTTAGAGAGACCAGCAACTGGGCCAAACAGAGGCATCTCTCAGTACCAACCCAACCTACAGAGCAACAGCAAAGACACAACTATTCACAGATTTCACAGATTGGTCTGAGTTGGAAGAGACTCACACAGATCATTTGAGTCCAGCTCTTAACTGAATGGTCCATATGGAGATCAAATCCACAGACTCCGTGATACTAGAACTATGCTCTAACCAACTGAGCTAATCTCAGGGTCAGATGTAGAGAAATGTCAGACTGCTCTGCCTTGTGAATTATGGTGTAAAAATGAAAATGATTTCTGAAATATATTTTTACCTTTTTGACATGAGTAAATGTATGAGGTACTAAAAACTGTGCAAGCCTGTCAAAATGGGATGTAATCTCTATGGGTAACCAACGTGGCAGAGTAGTTCTCTATCTAATCAAGTACTGCATCTGGGGAGAAATCTGTATTTATATGAATAGAAAACCAGTCCTTCATCTATCATGTTCCCAAAGCGTAGGGAGAGGTTTGGCCTTGAGCCTCTTATGCACAACACACTGCCCAGAGAGCTGACAGGCTGGCAAGGTCACTGTAACCTTGAGGCAGCTGAAAGGCAGTACACAACCCCAGAGCCAGTGAGCAGCCCAGTCTCATTGGCACCAGAGCTGTGCTGCTCGCTGCATGGACACTGGCTTTCCTCCAGTCAGCGTGCACTGCTGCCTCGTGGACAGAGCCTTTCAGCCTATGAGAAGTTACTGACGTTCGCATGTTTACCTCAAAGAGCTATCACCCCCCAATAAAGTTGAACGTTCCTGCCTTTAACCCTAGCGCATGGCTCTGACCCTATGGGAATATGCACGTGCGACTAGAAGCCCAAATCCGGGGTACCGTCGGGGTGGGCTGGCGAGGGCACGAAGAACCCTCTCGCAAAGCATCTCTTCCCCAACACCCTATCCTAAGGGAAACTAAAAAGCATCCATTCCACTTGACACCAGCAGTTTTATATACACTTGATTTCAATTAAACATTTATGAATATCAGAACTATAGGCTTTCTAAAATTCTATCAGTCAGCATCAGTTAATCTCATTAGTTTCAGCTGCTGCATATTCCACAGTGGAACACCTAAAGCATCTGCTGCATAACATGATAGTTTACAGTTCCTGTCTATTTGCAAGAGTAACAATGCAGTAATAGAGATGTCAAATATTTCCACAGCTAAGACAAAATTTCCATCATTTCAGTACTCATTAATTTTACTCACTTGAAAAGAAAACTGACCATTTTGAAGTCAGAATGTTTATAAAAGCAGAGGTAGGAAAACACTGACATAATTCTGACCATAATGGCTTTCTTACAAATCTGTAATATGCTTAAAAAAGGGAAAAAAGGACATAATTTTTTATCCTTTGTTTTTAAGCATATTTATTTTTTGGATTAATATGAGACAGAGTTACAAGTTCAAAGAATAAAGTATAAATCAAATTATCTATAAAATAGCAATATTAAAAATGAGCTTAAGTAATTAAAGGTTTAGAAAGAGGATGAACCACCCCTGCTGTAACCTAATTGCAATTTATCTTTTCTATACATCCATTTCAGAAAATGTCTCAACCCATGAAGTTTTTATTTCTATTATACCCCTTCATCCAAAGCAAAAACCTACCATGCATTTCAGGTTATCTAATTTTGATCACTGAACATTAATTTATGCTTGTAAAAAGAGTGTTGCCTTCATGTTTATGAGACTTTAACATTCATATAAAACATTGCTTCCAGTGTAAAAAATATTTTTAATTTTAGGGATATATTATTAGAAAACGTTACAGGATAAATAAAATTAAAAGGATAGATATCTCTTACAATTACTGGATAAAAATACCCCATTTTTCTAGGAAAAAGGAGTGGAGAAAGCATAAAAACATGAGAGCTAACAAAATGATACAACAAATGCATCATAAAATCATAGAATCACAGAATGTTTGGGGATGGAAGGGACCTAAAATATCACCTAGTTCCCAGCCCCCTGCTATGGCCAGTGACACCTTCTGTTAGACCAGGTTGCTCAGAGCCCCATCCAAACTGGCCTTGAACACTTAAAGGGACAGTTGTGGGGCAGCCACAAGTCCTCTGGGCAACCTGCTCCAGTGCCTCACCACTCTCAGTGTAAAGAATTTCCTCCTAACATCTAATCTAAATGTACTCTTTCAGTTTTAAGCCCTCACAAAGCAAAATAATTCAAAAGCACTTACGTTAAAATTAGAAAGAAACCTACTGATTAGCCCATCTTATGTAGACAAGTTACTAATTTGTAATAACTTCATAAAGGAACAATCATCCATTTTAATGACTAGTAACTATGCTGTACATAAGGACAAAATAAATTGTAGTATCTCAAGCAACCATCAATTTCAAATTCCAACCAATGAAAAAAGGTTGCAAAAAAGCACATCTCTGTTTTGTTCATTTTGCAGGTTAATAAACTCCCAAATCTTCAAGCATGTAAATAAACTTAAACATGCGTAAATTATTGTTCATAAGATTGTAAAATTAGCATTGATTTTAAGTGGGAAAAATCTTTTAACTAAGCAGAACTGGAGAATATTACCTTGCAAATTTAAGAATTGTTATTTCTGAACAGTCCTGCATTGCTGAGCATAACTTGGAAGCAGAAAAGGTAGTCTTAAGTTCTCTGTAGCCCTAAACTACTGTGTAGCATATTCACAAGGCTGTATGTAATTGTGTACTGCTGAAAAGGTCACGTAGCAAAACACAGAGTCTACAAGCCTGTACTGTTAGAAAGACCATCTTTGCTCAACAGTTAACAAATGTTTATAAACTAAATTTCTTCAGGCCTTGGGAGTCTCCAATGCTTAAGATAAAAGGAAAGAAAAGATACTCTCTTCAACAACACAGAATATACATTCTGTCCTGATAAACAGAGTTCAGTGGAAGTATCCCAGACAAGACACAACTACCAATTGGGGGAAAGAAATCAGGTAGGTGTTAATTGTATTTTGAAATGGAACTTATCATAGATTTCTAAGTTATTAACTGTTGTTGAAGAAGTACAGCTAGTCATGTAAGTATATGGCATGCATTTGCCATTCTGAATCTGCTTAACACTCCTAAATATATTCCTGATTAAACCAGAATTTTTGCAAGCATAATGTGCAGTTAACTGTGTAATGTTTTCCGAAACTGCAATACAGAAATCAAGTCACTGAGCTTTTACTTTACTGCTGCATGCAAATTTAAACCATTAGGAAGCTTCTAAACTTGGGATTTCTTCCTAAAATATATTCATGTTGACTTTCTCTTTTTAACAGGATAATTGTCAAAAGCAAGGAACAATATATTTACAGTGATAGGCAAAGCATATCAATAGAAAGCAAAAGCAGTGCTATGACTTTCAAACTCATGTTCCCATAAATGTACTGTTCACCTCTGTATATACAGAGATGCTGTTCAGCATGCCAGGCAACCAACTGGTAAAATGACAATCTAATTACACAGCTTTATATAAAATAATCTGTGCAACAAGCAAAGCCCTACTGGATGTACATGCACTGCTGAGGCTTGTCTGGAATTAGACAGCAACCTTCACTGTGAAATACATTTAGACCCTTACACTGTAAGAACATCATGGTAATACCTGTGTGAATACTGGAATATTAGTAGCAGATTTTCAGTGGCCAAGTGATGAGGAAATCAGTCGGTTTTCCCTGAGTAACGAAAAGGAACAATAAAAGGAACTGTTCTGATTTTCTCAGTTGACCATCAGTGTAACGAGGACTGAATACCTTGTTCTGGCAAACAACACCAGCCTGAGTTCTAATCCATTCACTGAAAAGTACAGATCTAGTCTTGAGTCTAAAAGCCAATGACAGGCAGCTCAGCTTATTCTTAATCCAGTTATCCCTTCATAGTTTAGTATTAAAAATCTTCACTTTTTCCTATATGAATGTGCTTTGCTTCAGCACATGAATGGTGTATTTTCTTCTGTCATTTTTCTGCTATATTAATGTGATAAGTAATGTAAAAGCTAACTTCTGATTCCAGGTATTTTCTGTTATCAAGCCACTTAACTTTCTCCCCAAAAATTTATATGTAACAAAATTATTTCCTTTCTTACCATAAACAATGCCTTCTCAGACCTCCTTAAAAATTGGTTCCAAAACCCAAACAAGTAAAATTAGTTACCTTTAGAAATGTTGACAACTGAGCAGTACTTGATTTAATCCAAAATCAATAATGTTACTGTCATCAAGTTTAGGCTTTTAATACATTTTTTCATCTGAATCAGTTATACCAGTGATCCCTAGATATTTTTATGCATCACTCTATGTGGGAAATGATCATGTTTTATTTTTTAAGTGTGAAGAATGAGCATTTTCCTACTCCACTGTCACGTGTGGGAAAATATTTACGGGGTATTATAATGAATACATTTCATTACATGTTCCTTATCTGGTCTCTGTCTAAGTTACTGGGAGAAGAGGGGTGGTTTTTCTTTTTAAATATAACTTTGCTAAATACTTGCCTGCCTATAACCATTAAATTGCAGCAGCTGGCTTTCTGTGTAACAAGAGCTATCTAGCAAACACACAAAATCTCAGCAACAAACATCAATACTTCAATGACAAAATACAAAACATTTTGATTCTTCAGTAAAACTGAATATATGCCTCAGGCAAGAAGCAGAAGAGACTAAGAGCCCCTCCAAAGGCTGTGATACAGAGAAATGAATGGATGACCTACATCCAAATGATCTCACTTACTTGTGACATACACTTGATGGAAAGGTGAAGAACTCTCCAAATCTCTCCCAGTCTGACTTGGGGGAATTAAACACAATCCTCTGTACACACAGAAGACATACTAACCAGTTGCTTCAAATACATTTCTACACAATTGAAAAATACCAGTCTCTTTGGATTAGTAACCTGTTCAGCCATGGAGAATCTTTGATGATGCAAAAAGAGAAGAAAACGTTGCTGCAGACACTAAGATACATATTACAGAGGAGAAATTCCTCATTGCTTTTAAAGTCAACAATATAGAAAACTTCACCCTAGTAAAAAAGCTTTCCATGAAAAAATATCAAAATAATCAACATCTCTGCCTCCCATGCCCCTTCTTCATTAATGGATGCCACTGCAGGTCCAAGAACACATGGCACCGTAACGGTGTGGGACTGGGCTTCCCACATTCCGTCCACACAAGTAGGAAAACCAGCAGTCAGAGAGATGTAATTCAGACCTAACCCACGGGGAACTCACATTAATCTATGACTGATTGCACATGACCACATAGATGCATACTCTAAAAGCTCCTCACACAACATACTTTGGTTCCCTTCTGACTACTTCTACATTCACTTGGGATACAAAAAACATGACCAATATTTCAGTAGTGGTCTTCTCATTGTTAGGCATTCAGCTAACATGAATCAAACTCTTTTTTTCACTCATCCGAGGATCATGTTAGCCTTGCTTAAGTCACAGCATTTTACAGAGTGTTTTCATTACAGTTGGTATGATTAAATTCCCACTCAGACTCTTTCCCAGGCAGAATTTTTCATATTGTAATTATATACTATATGTCTTCATTCCTGCTTGCATTGCTTAGCATTTGGCTGAGTCACAGTGTAATTTTTATAATGTAATAATCCGGCAAACTCAATCAGATCATCTGAATCAGTGGGATATTCTCAGTATTTGTAGCTCTACTAATCCCTGCTCAATGGGTGAAGTTTACCTACTCATGACAACTATTTTGAGAACTGGTGAAGCACTCATGATCTAGTATGTGCCGTTCTAATGGAATTTAATACAGAAACATAAAATCATGAAACTAGGGAATTGTTTAGATTGGAAAACATCCATAAGATCATTGAGTCCAACTGTTAACACAGCAATGCAAAGTCCACCACTAAACCAGGTCAACAAGCCCTACATCTACAGGTCCTCTTAATCATCCAAGGATGGTGACTCTGCCACTTTCTCAGCAGCATGTTCCAATGCTTGGCAACTCAGTGAAGAAATTTTTCCTAATATCTAGTCTTCTTTTTCCCTGGCACAACTTGAAGCTGTTTTCTTTTGACCTATCACTTGTTACTTGGAAGGAGAGATGGATACTCACCCCAGATACATTGACTCAATTCCATTTGCAAGAAAAAATTACTGTCTGAGATTGGTTTAACAAGCTACTTGACTTGCTTACTTCTGCAATATTCACAAACTGACCACAAACACAACAAAGAAAAGGTTTAAATTCTAGACTTTGAAGGAAGTTATCTCAATAAAAATGTAAGCCATTTTTAGATTTTCAGGAATGCATGCATATATGTAAACGGAGGGAATGGTATCCCTGACAACTGTATAGGAAAAAAAAGAAATCTAGGGTAGCATGTACATAAGGCCCCAAACCAAATCTTTGAATTGTTCAGTAGTCATGTAGCATTTTCTAGGATTTATTAGCAGAAAAAGGGCAAATTAATTATTTAACAATGTTTTATGTCGATCTGTCAATGAATTTTGCATGCTTTGACATGCTCACTAGGTAGGTTCTCCTGTGTCAGCAACCAACCCAGGTGGTATGACAAGGACAAAGTACTTTTCCCCAGCTTTGTATTTATCACACAGATTTAAAAGCTGTTTCTTATATGGCTTTCAAACAAGAACAATACATTTCAAGTATTAATTAATAGTTTTTAAGCATTTTCCTTCCTCAACAGTACTAGCAGGGTGCTGCTCTGCAAGAGATGTAAGTGCTTTCAAAAAACTGAGAGCAAGACCTCATATGAAAACCTTTCAGATAGATTTTTATTCCCCTAGACTCTTCTGCCTGGCAATCTTGTGAATGACACATAATTAATGTTAGACATCATTCAAACTGCTGACATGAGGTGCTCACCAACAAGGAGGCTGCATGACACAGCTGAGATTTAAAAGCCCGGGTTCATTTGCTGTAAAGTAAGTGCTGTGCTTTTAATCCTTTGAAGTGCTTAAATGGGAGAAAAAGTAGCATTCAGAGCAGCACTTCATTACAGTGTCTATCTGAACAGAATACATTTTCTAATGTTGTTGCTGAATGCTTTGGTGAATACACTGAGCTCACATAACGCTATATATTTTGCTCAAAACTATGCAAAGGTTGGCATTTATTCTTGCTTTTATAGTTAGGCTTATGAAATGATACAACATCTTGGAATTCATTGCTCCAGTAAACAATGACAGGCTATGTTTATATGTGTTGCATTGCTTGTTTCCTCAGTCTTTCTATGACAATTTGGTCCACAGTTTACTGAAGTCAACAAGTAATTAGTCAGGTTGTTTTTCCTCTGAAAAATACACAGCTCCCTCCACTGCAATATCCTCACTTAACATTTTTCTGATGGATTCCTTAACATTTTATGATCCAGCATGCATAAGTATAAAGGCAAACAAAAGATAAATACAGACCATGGCAAAATCTGAAGCAAATTGTTATTTAACTTATTTGTTAACTTCCTACTTTAAGTTAAAAGACTTATTAAAATCAAGGGATGTAAAAGAAGTTCATACTATTAGCCAGATTAGTAGAGAGGAAAGTGGGTAAGCAACAGTCCCCATCCATAACACTCTTTTATTTTGAGAAGTCTTTTTACAGATAGCTCTTTTATTTCTATGTGTTTCATAAATGCATCATGCTCCTTTCTTCTCTTCATATAAGATTTCCACTAGACCATACTTCTTACATTCTAGAGATCTGCAGCACAATGTATGGTCTTATTTTCTAAGTAACACTATGCCTAAGAACACAAATACCTCACCTGAAATTAAGCACAGTGCATTGAATGTTACTTATGCCCTGAAATAATGGTGTCAAGAGATTCATTCACCACGGAAGTGACTCCTGTTTTCATCAGTCCTAGTAAGCATGGCCATTTCAGCCTCAGAAGCTATTTCTGTTGCTGTAGAGAAGGTAAATATTATGACAAGTCCTTTCAAAAGGAATTATTACTGAACACATCAGCTGCTAGTGATTCAAAAAACATATGGTACAGAAACCATTAGAGAAAAAAAATTAACATTTTGGGAATTCTTTCACTGCTTCCTTCTGCAAGACTATGCTCCTGTTTCTTTTGTTTTTTCTCCTGGCTTTCTCTTCCTCCTTGGCTTTTCTAAAAGGTTGTCTTTGTCTTGTAACTGAGGTCATCATCTACTTTCATGCAGCTTTCTCTGCTAAAAGTTGTTCACTGTTAAAGCAGCTACCATTATTGTTAAGCCCCAGAGAAGTCATATAGATTTGAATACTTCTTTCTTCTTGTAGATGTGCAAGAATTAAACATTTTGTCAAGTAAAAAACTGGATATTTCCTTGCAGATATTTTTAAAAATATAAGCAGCAATACCATCTTCCTCTCCAATACAAATTCAAACATGTATCTCAGTTCTATATTGCAGTCCTCCACAGGACTTCATGACACAGCTATACTAAAAATTGAGACCACAGGCTTTCAAACATGGAGATGAGGTAGTGTAAATCACATTTTGCACTAGGAAGATTCTGTTGTTTTTAGGGTATTTTGCTCTTTGTGAATTTCATGAAGGACTAAAATTTGATTATGTCCTGTCCTGTCCTATCCTATCTATAAACATGCAAACTCAGACTGAAAAATTCAAACATGCATGCTGTTCTACAAACACTATCAAAGTAATTCTTGCTTAAGAAATATTTAAAAATATTTACACTTGATTTTCAAGGCACTACAACAATCTTCTAAAGCATTAATAAACTCTCACTTTTGGTGCATAGCTCAGAGCTGATACTGTAAAACTTTGCACAGTGTTTTAGAGACCTCGATATGAGGTTCTTTCTACCTCCACCAAATGTACATAAGACCAGCTGGCACCTAGCATAGGCTCTCTCAGTAAACTCCATTTATTCTTTACAGAGTCAAAACTAATTTCTCTTACAGTT
>JAWWEV010000095.1:44707950-44725774 GCA_035583235.1 Hafferia zeledoni | reverse complement strand
CAATCAGCAAGTTACAAGACTTTATTTATTTAAGCAGTAGGTCTGGCACCACAACTGGTTGTGGAATACCTAGAGGACATTTAGATAACAGCAGGTTAAGGACTGTACCTAATGTCTATTGCTCATGGTCACAGCCAAAGAGAATAAACCCACAAATACTTCAGGTTCAGAGGGATAAGTAGGGGATGAGCTGTGCAATTTTATGTGAGCAAAGATAAAAAGCCTTTCACGAAAGGAAAATAAAAGGATAACTCAGTAAATCACTATCCTTAGAACATACCATCACTGTCCAAAGTTAAGAATTTTTTTTCTCTTCTCTTTTGTGGACATTGCATTCTTAGTATATATTTCCCCTTGGTAACTTAACATTTACCTTATTCCCTGTGAATCATTACAGAATTCAAGAGTCCCTGAAATTAATCTTTTCCCACTATGAAAGGATGTCTTAAGATAAGTTACAACAGATACTACAGCTATTTTTCCACCACTGGACAAAACCATCATGCTTGTTTCTTTTAATGGACAATATAAATGTTACTTGCTGTTTTAATGGTTTGTACCTTTAAGACAAAGTCAGATGATAAAAATACAGATAAGTGCATAGCACAAAGACTGAGAATGAACAGCAGACAAAGCTTACATTAGCTAATGGAAACAGAAGACTAATTGAGCTTGGATTATGCCCACCTCCTAATCAAATGGAACGCTAAAAGTGCATGTTGATGTGCTCTACAAAATCAGTTGAAAGCACAGGAGAATGGTACTTTATTGCACTTGACCTATTTGGAGTTTCTGTATCAAAATAACTATTTTACGCTGCTGTTGAAAAGGTCATCATCTCACCAGACAGAAGTCCAAATGCAGGGTGAGAAAATCCAGTATCTATATTTTAAATATAATATATTAAGCTGATTAATACATCTGACAGGCATTTGTAATTAACACCTTCACAGATAGAGTTGCCTGATTATTTCCAGATAGCAACCACACAAGTAGAGTGTGTGAGAAGGAGGGAACGTTGAGTGGGGGGAAAACTGGCACAGCTTCAGAGATCAAGAAAACCCAAGAAACTGAAGTGAATGCGCGATCTCAGGATGGATTGTGTTGGACCAAGCACTTACTGACTCCAGTCACACCAGTAGCATTGTGAAAAACATCTGTGGTATCTGAATTCTGTTGTTCCCTTTTCATCCTACGTACTAATACAGCATTCAGAGCATAGTAATGAAGAAGAATGATGGTAATGATGACATTGCTGTTAAGAAGAGAGTGATACAGGTATTTTTTTTCCCTCCATTAGTGTTCGCTTATAAGAAGGCCCCCACATCTAATTGTCTTTGCTAGCTTTGCTAGCAGTGACCTTTTGATGCTTATTAACAGTGTATGCTATAATTCCCAAACCAATATACATGATGGGATGCTGACGCTAAGGCACTGTCTCTATAGTGGTTGTATTCTCTTAACAAAAAGCTATGTCTAGATCAAACCTTAAACATTCTCCATTAAGAGTACGCCAGCTGTAACTCACATTACTTTATTACTTAACTTTGGTTGCTTTGTCCTGTAGCCTGAAAACCTGGGAAAAACCTGAGTAAGTCTTGCATTTAGCTAAATCAACATGCACATATATATACATATATACATATACACACACACACACACACACACACACATATATACTCACATATATACATATATACATACATAGATAAAGATATAGATATAGATACACACATACTTATCCAAAACACTGCAAAACACTATTGTCCATAAAGGTCTAAAGAGCTCTTATAAAGATTTCCCTTTGATTTCTACTTTAATATATTGTGCGAACACTGTATGAAAGGCTCAATTCTTTCCTTCAGCCTCCTGATACCCCACCAAACACAACTGAATTGATTAAAATACAGCCCTTGGATGATTTTGTACCACTTTAGAAGCTAATGGCAACTTTCCTCCTCTTTTGCTGAATGGTGTAATTGGCCTGCCAGAGAGGATCTGGGATTTTAACATGGTCCTTGTTTGGCTGAGCTAACCAATTATTCTGCAGTTGCTAACAAGGCTGCAGACTTTTATTGATTGGGGTTAGTAAGCTTGTCAAAACTAATTTGTCACCACAACTACGGACCCTCATCGTCTCTGACACCAACAGAAGTGTCAAACTAAACAAGCTTTTACATTGAAAGAGTAAATGACCGATCAGAGCCCACTATGTATCCTGACCATATGCTATAGCCTGTCCTTCTGACACTGGGAGACGTAGAAACAGTACCAACTAAATTACACAGGGTCACCAAACCACACCACTAGTCATTCTGCAGAAAAAGTAAAAAAGCCTCAAACAGCTAAAGGGAAAGAACACATGAAAGTAGTATGTGACCTACAAAGACGATAATGAAGTATTGGGTCGTTTCCTTTGCAGTTAAAGAGATGATAGAAGTCACCTATGCTGAAACAAAACTACAAAACTACAAAAGAAGTTACCGGCTAACTCAGACTACATTTTTGGAAAGATGATCAGAAACAGCAGCTGGCAGTGGAGTACTTTCAGTCCAGTCCGTCAGACTGGACGATCCTCTGTATATTGTTGGCCCCCCCAGGCGAAATCTGAATCAGGTCAGTGCTAGGCCTTTTATTTGATGTAATACTATCCACAAAGCACTACTATCAATCCACATATACTACAATGGGGTAAAATTTGTCCCCAAAACATCTACACATACTTTTAATTTCCTTCACTGCAAGTTCTTATAATCCCTTCTAATTATCCATATCATTATTAAATTATTTTGGTGGCACATAATTCATAACCTGATTTTAACCTTTCCTTCGCTATTGCAATTATATTCAGTTATATGGGATAACTTCGAATTAGCATGATGTCCTCAGTTGCTATAGGGTATTTGACATGAAAATGAACTTGCAAAAATAAGGGAAAAGTTTCAGAGGAATATATTCTTTCAGCCCATTTCTAACTATTCAAGGCACCAGTTCTGGAAGGGCCTTTATCCCCAGTACTCTGAGAGGTCCTGCTTGGTTGAGATGATTCGTACTGCTCCAAGCTCATCCCATAAATAAATCTTTGCAGTGTCAGGACCTTCACCTGTATGCTATCCTGTAGTACAAGAAATTTGCATAAATACAGTGACAGCAAGATATATTTGGGTTATACCCCTAGAAGTCTTCAAATTCCATCACCTTTTCTCCATACTTTTTGTAAAGCAGTTATTTTTCTAAGCCATTGAAAAGATACTTCTTTAATGAAAACAGGCAAGTGCAATCTCTCAGCAAACAGGATCCAGTCTTAAGAGATAATGACTGTTGTTGGATTTTATCTCTATGTGAAATTCACTTACTTAAACAAGGATGAGTGACTTAATGGTTCATCAGCAATGTAATGACTTTGAACAGCGCTGTTCCCATTTAAGAAAGAAAAAGGGGCAAAGAAGAAAGAAATTGAGAGTAGTGCACAGGATCCCAGTATTTTGTTGAGTGTTAATGATGTCATTCAGTATTTAATCTCTGATGACATGAAGGCTCTTTTCCCTTCTTTCAACAAGAAGGAAAATTCAACATTAACAAAGGCCTGTATTTGATGCCAAGATTGGATGAAAATCTTAAGTTGTTCCTAGCCTTCTCTTTTCCTTCCTCTGGACATAAAGAGTAGCCACAACTGAAAAATTATGCTTAAAAAGCTATGTAATTATTTTGAGCTTATTTTTAACCTGTATCTGGGATAGGGTTGTAAAAAAAAAGACTATTACTTTCACTGGCAAAAAAATAAATTATGGCAATGGTCACTGTGGTATGAATAGTTGGGGAAATGACAGATATAACAACTTGCCAAGCATCACAGACAAAAGTTTTTAAAAATATGCACATTCTTTGACTGGCGTGTTTTGTTGTTAAAATCAGGCATGGATGAATCAGTCTGAATATGGAGGAGGGAAAGTAAGACAAGAGAAAGAAATCTTTGTATTTCCTAACTGCTGATCACTTCTAGAGTGAGATACTCATTATTGAAAACGTATTGCAGCATTTCTTGATGCTTTTATTTCATGGAACGGCATTGATGTCAAGGGTTGGTATATGCAAAAAAAGGAGGAAAATATTTTTCTCCCTTTTTTTTAACTTAACAGATAGCACTTACAGGCAGCCAGATGAACTCTTGCTCTAAAGTGATGTACATAAAAATTTTACAGAGTCAATGTGTATGGATGGGCTCATTAAATATTCAAATCCAGTACTCTTAGTTTACATCAGGGAAGCTTAATTCAGCATTTCTTATGACCTTCCACTACCAGCCTAAAGCAGACAAAGTTCAAGCCAAAGTAATGGCTATGGGCATATAACTTTTGCACAAAGGTTCTGAGTTGGAAAAACAGCTCTTTAAGTTGCAAAGTGGCTTTTTTTTTTTTTTAATGGATTTCCATAGAAAGGAACAGAAAAATAAAACAATTATTTTCTATTCTGTTAAAAAAACCTGCCTACACCCACCAAATCAGATTCTTCCCATGAGAAGTGCACTGTACCTTATGTCACCAACAGGTGTCAGGGAATGACAGCATGTGTCAGAAAGAAAAGGAATACGTGCACCATGCAAAAGGTGCAAAATAAAAAACCCACATGGCAACAATCCTCCATCATCTTCTTATAACTCTTCTAATGTGCCTGGAACTGCTCCAGAATAAACAACAGGAAGTAATCAGAGTGTTCAAATTACTGTCATAATGTCATCCAGAAATATGTGACCCACGACTCCTGAAGGTGTAGCAAGAGAAGGACAGCAACAAGGAAAAAACTGCATCTTGACAGCAGCTATTCAGACCAGTCAGTCATCACAGAACTAGACTTAGCAAGCCAAAGTTCAAGGTCAGATTGCTGTATCTAATTAACCTCCTGCACTGCAGAATCATTCTTGTTTTCTGTTCATGAGGATAAGGAATATTTTTCAATGTTAACCACAGATTCCTCCAAAATCATCCCCTTAATAGGTATACAGATCTGGCTACTCTCAGAAATCATGCTTCATAAATATCAGAATGGACAGAAGCTGACCAAAACTGCAGAGTTGTGAAAGACAGCATAGCACAGCTACACATAAAGACTGGTAGTTAGGTTTCAAATTATTATTTCTAGTCAAGTTTAAAACATACCTATTCAGTCTGAACATTCTGTAAATCAACATATTTTAACACAACGATTTATGGAAAGCTGGTTTCAAATTACATGCATGACTACCCAGGGAAGGCAAACTTACAGTATACTCCTAAATATTCATGCTGTTCATATAAGAACATGAATAATTTTAAGTTATCAAACACAGCTTGTGTGCTCAGTCAGAATATAAAAAAGATTTAGAGAAAAGGGCTCAATGAAAAAACTTAGAATCAGTATGCAAACATAACTTCAGAGTTATGAGTCACTGCTGCTTTCTTTTATGCAGAGACTTTCACAAGTGAGACATTAATGTGAACAAAAAGTACCTACAAAAGAAGTAGCATTTTGCATTTATTTTAATTACACATAAATATCTACACGAGTGCAGGAACACCAAGAATCTGAAGAAATATTTTCTTTTATCTCCTATTACAAAACATACCTGAGACTGCAATGTGCTACAGGAATGTGATGTTCTATGAATATGAAAAAACGGATGTGCTTACAAGTTATTCTATACTTAGTCTTTGCTATATAATAAAAACTGTTATCTAGAGCTTAATATTTCGGATTATCAAAGTATTTAGTAGTGACCTGCACTGGAAAATGGTTAAAGATCTTGGTGAAAAATGTGTCATGAAAGAGATACTGTTTACAGCTCCAGGTGGTGTAGTGATAGGACAAGGCTGAATAGTTTCAGACTGAAAGAGGGTAGGTTTAGATTAGATATTTGGAAGAAATCCTTTACTGTGACGTGCTGAGGCACTGCAACAAGTTGCCCAGAGAAGCAGTGGGTGCCCCATCCCTGGAAGTGTTCAAAGCCAGATTGGACGTGGTTTTGAGCAACCAACTGGTCTAGTGGAAGATGTCCCTGCTTATGAGAGGGGGACTCAAACTAGATGATCTTCAAGGTCCCTTCCAACACAAGCCATTCTATGACTACGAAACCAGCTGACTATAATTTTGAATTAAAACTATACTTTGCCAGTTAATTTAGCCTACATTTTAGCATTGTTCTCACTTGATTGACACATACAGATCAATTTGGTAAGATAAGGCAGCTGATATGTTCTGGTGCAAGCCTAAGATGACTGCAACTTTAACTGCTCAGTGCTGCCAAATGGTTTGCTAGTTGCTTCACCAACACTGCTGACAGATGTGTCGATGTTGCAGCGCTCCCTCAACCACAAATTCAGGTAGCTTAGTTTACATCATCAATATTTACGGAAAGAGACCTTAAAAATATGCACGTGAGTAGGGAAAAATCATGTGCTATTTTGCAACTTCTGAAGACAGCAAAACACAGGGAGAGTAAATGCCAGCAAAAACCAGCTACCAGGAAAAACTTTGTATTGTGTCATTCTATCATTCCACTGTCCACAAAAAGTAGTATTTATGATTGTGTCTGAGCAGTCTGTTTTTTCAGTAGTATTCAATTTTTGAACTTGTTAGTACTTGTATTACAAAGGAATACAATTTCCTTCATCAGTATTTTGTAGTCATGTTTTTCAATAATTTATCAGCTGGTAACAACCTCAGTGGAGCTTTCTCAAGTAAACGACAAAGTCAGAAGAATTCTTCATCAGCTTTTCGGTAGGTATGAATTTACAGCTTCATCCACAGAAATCTTGGAATGTTAGGTATCTTTCCACATGTGGTAACAAATGAGCAAAAATGAGGGAGGATGAGAGATCTGCAAATTCCCTTTCCACAGATTCATCCTCAGAGTTCAATCGAAGTTACCAAGCTTTCGCTCTTCCAAATACAAAATAGAATTTCTTAAAAAAACCCCAAACAACAAAAACAACAACCAAACAATAAAACCAACAAAAACCGCCCAAACAATCCACAAACGAAAAACAAGATAAAATAATAAAACCCCACAGAACAAAAAATCCAAACCACAAATCCAAAGCAACAAACCCCACCAACCAAACAAACAATTCCCCCCAAAAAACCCAAACAAACCCAACCAAACAAAAAGCACTAATGCCCCCTCACCCACTCAAAAAACCCTCCAAAACCCCAAACCAAACATCAGCAGAGAAATTTCAACTCACTCAAAGCTGGACCCTGACATCAGCAATGCAATGAAATGTCTGCTAGGATCCTCTTGTCTAAACCTCCTACCTGGCCACAGACAGTGATGGTTCAAGGTTTTTGTGTTATTTCTGCTGTGCATACAGTGATAGTTCACCTGCATGTCAGTTTGCATGACTTAACAATGTATTCTGTCAAAGCTCAGTTAAACTTTTGTCTAATTATTGGCTTTGTTGTGGCCTGTGTTTTGCTATTACAGAAAACCACTCTAAATTGAGTTATACAAATAATGTATGCACACAAATTAGTTGGTGCTTGCTGGCTGTAAATTTTGAGCTCTTGACAAGAGACACGAACATCAGAGAGTTATGAAAAGAAGTTCTTCAGCATATAAAGTTGAGCAAAAACAAGAGTGATGAAGTCCAATTTAGGAGTTCTTTGAATATTTCTGGTTCAGGACATCTTAGTTTCACAATGGAATTTCTCTGTGGAAGAAGTGACAAGTTTGATGTCCAAGCCACAGTGGAGAAGCACTGCCTATTACTCCTGGGGAGTGAGGATTCAACCCATGTCCCCACTCTATCCAATAATCGTAGTGCTCACTGATCTCCGCTGTTCCAGTACCCCTTCCTTCCTAAAGATAACAGTGCATGAGGTAGACTAATACACTTCTAACCTACATAAACAGAAATTAATGTACTAATATTAATTTTTACTGGTTTTCCAATTGTGTCTTACAGTATTCACATCTCATTATTTTCCACTTTAACTGAATATATTTCCACTTTATGCTTTTACCACAGGTTTTTGTGTTTGCTAATTAATCTTTCCCTTTCTTTCTTTAACAGCCAGCAAGTCAACTTTAATTTTGATTTTCTTCTACTTTAATTGCAAGGAGAATGCTGCTAAGATAAGCTAAAAATAATCGTAATTTTGTCTTCCAGTTAGAGGTTAAACACAACCATTGCCCTGGCACGAAAGAGCAGAAATAAGCACACAAGCAAGATCCAAAAGGAGGTTCCTTGAAATAAATGGAGAAAGAGAAACAAATCAAATTGAATCAGTTTGGGCTCACAGTTGCACTTCTTACTGCTACATTGAGTCTGAAAGGATAGCAGGACATTGTAATGTCCACTTGTCTTTTGACATTGAAAAGACAGAAAAATACACACTTCATTTTGCAAGCAATAGGAACTTTTCAAAAATAGGTTATAATAACTTACACTTACCTTGGTTTTTGCAAGTAAAGAGATTACAGCTAATTTACCCTAGGCAAGGTGAAATTTTTTCAGTAAATTAGATTCTTTTGCTGTGTATGTTCTTGGGTTTTATTATGTCAGACACACTGAAGTCCCATAAACTGAGATTCCATGAACTCATTGACCCACCTTCTTCCCTCTAGCTTTACATATATGAGAAAGAACATCTGATTCTTTGAAGCCTTTTAACAATTCTCTGGATTTTTTTAAACTTTCTATCACAGATAGATAAAATACATGCCAAGAAGCCCAAACTAAATGCTGAAATTTTATAACAGGATGCTTCAAATACAATATGTTTTTGACTTCTAGCATATATTATGCATGTAAGCGTAGGGAAATTAATAGGGATACCTTATTCAACAGCAGTTTAACTCTCACTCAGCCATCAGTGAACTGTTTTAGCAGCATAGAGTAACAGTGTTATTTAGGCCTATGATCATAACATGATTTGTACTTGACATCAGAACACAGAAGAGTTCTGTAAAAGATGTGTGTACATCAGTTCAAGAAGAAATATTCCTTCATTCATGTTCTGCAATCAAGTCTATTGAAAATGGGCCCATGTAAAAAGTACTACTGACCCTATCTTCTGTCTGAATTGGTATAGACCGTCTAGCTCTTTTGTTCTCCTGCTTCTTCCTTGGTTTTTCTCAGAATTTTGTTCTCACTTCCCTGTTACTGGTTTTCAGCAACTCAGCTAAATAAATACCACAGTGGTGATAGTGAATTTCAGTGAGTACTATGTGATTATCCCATGCCAGCTTCCTAGCTCAGCCGACAGACAAGTTCTTGCTGTACAGCTGAAGCCAGTTCATCATATTTCTGCATATACTGCCCATTGACCCAGTAAAAGATGGGTGGCATTATACTACATCCTGTACAAGCAGGGTAGCTAATTGTCCTTGCAGGTACTTGTAATAAGGAAAATAAACAAAAAAGGACAGGCCATGGCATATGGAATGAAAAATACCACCACTGCAAAGATGTCAGTGTAACGATTTTCATTTAATGAAAAAGCTTGAGTGACGGGATAACTTAAAGAAGAAGAAAGCAAAGAGTGTAAATAAGCAACAATGTAGGCAAAGAAAGGAAGCCCAGAGGAAACTCTTAATTTATGCAGAGAAAACCCAGGAAAACTTCTCAGTGAAAAGATTCTTTCTCTTAAATGTTCCAGCAGGTGCGTCTATCAGTTGGAGTACTTGAATGCAACTTCTTCTTGAACTAGATTTGTTTAAATTGTTTTCTAAATTGAATTTGAAGAAAAGCTATTACCCAACTTTGCATCCCCGAAGTGGCAATATATGCCTACTGAAGGAGATGGGTTTAGATGGCAAAACTGAGGCAAAGACAACCCTGTCTGAGCCATGGTTTATTCCCAATGGCCCCACACTGAGGCGAAAAACCTAGAGAAGATTTACCTGGCGATCCTGCAGCCCTCCAATATCAGATTTCTAAGTTCCAAACCCTGGGAAGTGTTCACACCCAAGGCCTTTAGACCTCACAGATGTACCCAACCACACATTCTGCCCTCAGTTCCTGAGTGTGACCTGGTGTTCAAAACTATTATTTGAGAATACATCCATAAATCCTTAAGACATCAGAAAAACAGTAATTTAAGGAGGTAGAATAATCAAGACAGCAAAAACATCTCACTCCTAATTTCTCTTATGCCATTAACAGGATCACAGGTATGAGTAGGGAATAAAATTCTTAAAATTCTTTCTTCTTCTTTTCAATACAGAAAAACAATGTCCCTCTGACTTGCTCCTGGACAGCTTCTCTAAATAAATACCTGAGGAGTTACAGGATGAACTCTTCTACATTCTCTGCTTGTGAGCATTTTATTATATAGATTCGGTATAATTCTTTAAATTACTGTTCATAAAAAGGAACAAAATTAGTGCTCTTAAAGGTATTACTGCCACAAAAAGCTCACTCATGTTCCTTGTTGTGTCTGTCACAGTTTTAAAAGCATCTTGCTGAGTTGCAGTTTTTCTTTCTAACATTCTGCACATGAAAGCAATAAGTTTATTAACACTGTGCTGTCCAAAGTCCATAACTGACAGCAAAAGCAATTTATCATGCAGACCTTATCAAATCACAGTAATGTTCTCATTGTAAATTCTGTAAAATAATTTCTTAGGATGTTTTGGATAAACTTGATACTAAAATGCACGTTATTGTTTTATATAAATATTTTATAACAGTACTGAGTTCTTGGAGAAAAAGAGGTTTTTTTACTCTTTGGTCAGGAAATACAGACTCCTGGAGAGGATAAATACAACTAACTTGTGCAGTCATGCTCACGCTTCCAGTGTATTTCCTGTGTTGTTAGCATGATAGGAAAAGTTGTTCATACATCATGGATGGTTCATTTTAACAGAATACTGAGTATAACTGAGACAGAGTGAAAGAGAAACACTGTGGCTTTATTTTTGGCATATTTATGAAGCACTTCTGGAAAAAGAGGGTCAATATAAACCCAACTTAGGGTGAAAACAGTCCACATGAATGGGAGTACTGTCTTCATGGATGGAAAAAGTCAGTGATACAGGTCTAACTTTGGTACAAACATGCTACACTTGGACATTGTGATTAGCAAGATCTGCCCTGGAATAATCACAAGAACAGACTCCACATTTAGTCATTCTCAAAATACTATGTGTGAGAACAGCTTTCCATTTGGCATGCATGAAGGATGAGCACTGAAACACTTCAGGAGTTCTGCCCCAGTACCCCACTGTTCTAAATCAGTGACACTAGGCTCATGTAAAAATCTGAATCTTTATTTCAACTGCAATATAACTGGTTTGTTTTGTTTTACCTTGTTCTTTTTTAAGTCTCTCTAAATTTTACTCTGTGAGTTCATTACTACTTTAAAGAATAGCACATTCTAATTCCTTTGTTTTTTACAGAACTATTGAATATACTTACAGAAGAGAAAATGACATTCCAAAATGCACTCTTTCCCATGATTTGTTCTGCCTCCAGCAGTATGTGGTAAGACTACTCTGAATTTTAACATAACTGCCTAAATGACAAAATAAGAATGTTTACTACAGTATCTGGATGAGCTTTTAAAAAAAAGAAGAAAAGGCTAGTGTATGAATTAGGGACTTCTTCCAGAAGCATCTCAAATTTCCTTTTGTTTTTGCTGTGAAGTGTTTAAACCTTTGCAAGCTGACACGTTCTTTCACACTAACAAATTTAGTGGATTCCTCTATTTCAATGTCCCTTTGAAGAATAAACATAATCTTTCCTGTTGTCTCTGTGGGCCTCTCCTTCTACTCATGGTACAAAACTCACTAAAAAATAATAATAATTTAAAAATAGTTGACAAAAATCTCCAAGCAACTGAGGAGTTTTTTCTTCTGGAAAGACTTTGCTGATGGCATATTGTTATGTCTAAATTTGAAGTATTGTAAGCAGCAGGTTTGGATTCACGGTACCATTAGCAACCCAAGAATCTCTCTAGTAGCTACCTAAAGCAGAGCTTACAATTCTTATGTCCAAACACTAATCTGCTTCAGTGCCAATAGCTGAAATGTGTGGCTTTTCCTTCCAACTCCTATGTTGAGGGTGCCCTTGTGCATTCTTCAACTCGATTTTGTTCACTATAAAACACAAATAAGCAGTTCATTGATCATAAAAGAGGAGAAAAACTAAAGATTATATTTATAAAATGACATTGTGAGGTCTGGTCTCTTTGATTAAAAAGTGTACTTGGTTTGCAACTGCCAAACTTACAAGTGCGCAACTCTGTGCTTGAAAGTAAAAAGTACTTCAATTAGGAACATAATTTGTAATCTAAAGAGAATTAGGCAATAAATTTTAGTTAAACTGAGTGCTAAACTATGTGTGGTCATATCTCAGCCTAGAATTATGATTTTATACAATTTTATCCTCAATGCATAGGCTGTATTTAACTCATAAATTTGAGGAAAACTATTTAATGGGAAAAGGAGTAATTCCTCATGGCCTTGTAATAATTTAAGCAGAAGACATTAGAATAGCTTCTGTGCTAAAAACAAACTCTAGTTTGAGGAGTATGGGATATGGAGTGAACAGCACAGCAGAAAAAATTTATTGCTCATACAGGCAGACCAGTAAAGTGCTTTTGTAAGTGTCCTCATCTGCCAAGATGTTCCACCCAGATTCTATTTTTTTCCCCTCACCTCCTCTCAGTACTTCAGGTATTGCTTCATGTGCCTGTGATCACCATGGCTTCCCCTCCTCTCTACCCTGCCTTACCCCTTCAGCCCTTGCTATAACTCCAGCTCTCTTCTGGGACTTGTCCCTTGCCACTGATGGGACAAACAGCAATCTATGGCAAGGCAAGGTTGGAATGAAGCCCATTGACTGGACAGGGTGTCTCTACCAGTCTGAATAAATGCCTTATAACTGCTTTTCCCTTGAAAGAAGGGCTCCTAATTTATCCTGTCACCAGCTTTCACACAAGCTACAAGAACTTCAGATGTGATTCAGGATAGACCCTGCCCTCTCTGGTTCTTCTCTTTGTGGACAGAAACTGCAATAATGAAGCTTTTTTTCTACTGAAGAGGAGACAAAAAGAAGAAAAAAGAAAAGCTGATAAAGAGTGAAGATCAGATGTTCAGTCTACTCTCAGATTCCTGAAACTTCACTTTGTAGATGTATCAGAAACTTCACTTCGTATTTGTATTGGATCCCTGTTCTCCTGTGTTTAGGTTGCATACATCTTAAAATCATTTGGGCTATCGGCAGTCTATAGATCTTTATCATCTGTATCAAGACCAGACAATTATAAACTGAAACAGGCCTTTCATGGAGCTATTAAATTGTGATTTAAAATCACTTACAATCTTCATTGGTAAAGTACTTCATCACACCTTTATCCTCATAGTCACATTAATAACTTATTTATGGTTAGCTTACATAGGTTCAGCTTACCTAAATGAGGGTTTTACTTTGTTAGCTAAATTTTGCTTGCTGAGAAATGCCAAATATTTATTTGTACAGATAACATCAGGATGTGATCTTGCATCATTTTAATGTTCTTTCCAGATGTGGTATTTCACTCTCCCTTCTCTCTGAAAAAGTCACATTCTCTGCCTCATTCTCTCCACTGCAGGGAGTGTTTTCAAAATCAGTGTGTACAGTATTTCACAAGCATTTTCTTTCACGCCATGATTAAGTTCTAAATCATTATAATGAGCAGCATATTAGATTTCTTCAGCCAGGGTTGGCATAGAAAAGCCACTCTATATTCAGGAACCAAACAGGAAAAACACTTCCTCACTACTCTGTTCCTTAGCTAACATAACTCTTGCGTATTGTCTAGGTTGTAGTTTCTAAATCTCTGATCACTGGTCTTTCAGGACTCCAGGGGTGTGCTTTTCAACTGGTTCATGTGTACTTGAACTAGTGTTAAACTGGAGATTATCACTGGACCAAGAATAATTTAAGGATGGCAGCCCATGTTTTACAGATAGTATTTCATCCTACAAGTCCCTGTGTTTCCAAAGTCTCACTTGCAGCAGAACAGATTATTTAATAATACTCAGCTTGAGGACCATTATTGTAGTCTTTCTTTTTCCCTGAAGAATCTGTTACTTGGCTAAATGTTAACAGGCTCCTCCATGGTTCATTATTACAGCCTAATTACAGTCCTTTCTATTTACTCTTACTGATGCCAACTGGAAAAAAAATCAACATAGTTTTGTATTCTGATCTTGATTACACAAGTACTGACTACATTTCTCCAATGCTTATGTGTCACACATGCAATCATCAAAAGCTTTCATAAAGAACAGTCTCAGTATCTGTACGCTCATAAGTGTCCTCTCATAAAGGGTACTGGGCTTAGGAAAAAACTAAAGCCATCACAATAAGCAACTACTCTTCAGACTGAAGTCATGCTTTCAATAATAGAGCAGATATTTGAGAATAAGGGTGATGTCATAGACATGTCTTTGCTTAGCTTAAAGAATCCAAATTATTTCTTCAGTTGTCTGGCTGCAGTCCTTATTTACACACACTGACTCACAGATAAAGGAATTTGTGGAAGGAGGAATCACTTGAATCATGTAGCCAGACTTGGCATCATCCATAGAGCTGCTCACTGTATTATCCTGAAGTCTCAGCTCAAATGTATTTACACATCTCTGGTGATAACCTCTATTGCCCCTTGTCTGTCTAGTCTGCTACCACATTATTCATGCTGTCAGGATTTTTTCCTACCTCAACATCTAATGCCTGACTAAGTATGGAGTGACCAAGTATATGAGTCAAGTTCTCTATTTTCACTTGGTGTTGAAGCATACCTACAAAGTGTCAAATTACTAGCCTGGCTTTAGACTCCATACACTTTCAGTGAATTTTTCTTTCATTTTTAGGAAAGAATTTTTAAAATTAAAAACTCAGATGCTCAACACCTACTGGAAATACCAAGCGCAACATACTTGGGACATTTATCATAGAATGGTTTGGTTTGGAAGGGGCACTAAAGATCATCTAGTTCAAACGTCCCTACCATGGGCAGGGACACCTTCCACTAGAGCTGGTTGCTCAGAGCCCCATCCAACCTGGTCTTGAACACAAACAGGGATGGTGCATACACAGTTTCTCTGGGCACTCTGTCACAGTGTCTCAGAACACTCACTGTAAAGAACTTAATATCCAGTCTAAACCTAGTCTCTTTCAGTTTGAAACCATTGTCCTGTCACTGTCCTGTCACTAACTGCTCTGTAAAAAGTCTCTCTCCATCTTTCCTGCAGGTTACCTTCAGGCACTGGAAGGCTGCAATCAGGTCACCCCAAAGCCTTGTTTTCTCCAGGCTGAACAGTCTCAACTCTCTCAGTCTTTCCTCACAGGAGAGGTGCTCCATCCCTCTGATCAACCAGTCCGTGTCTCTCCTGTGCTGAGGACCCTAGAGCTGGAAGCAGCACTCCAGGTGGAGTAACACCAGAGCAGACTGGCAGAATCCCCTCCCTGGACCTGCTGGCCATGCTGCTTTGGATGCAGCCCAGGATACAGCTGGCTTTCTGGGCTGTGAGTGCACATTGACAGATTATGTCCAGCCTTTCATCCACTGGCACTTTCAAGTCATTCTCCTCAGGGCGGGTCTCAGTCCCTTCACCCTCAGCCTGTATTTATACCAGGGTTGCCCTGACCCATGTGCAGCCCCTTGCACTTGATCTTGTTAAACCTCATGAGACAGGACGGCATACCATCCCTCAGGGGTGTCAACTGCACCCCTGAGCTTGGTGTAGGAGGTCTGCAAATTTGCTGAGGGTGCACTCAGTTCCCTTGTTCATGTCTTTAATGAAGATATTAAAATAACACTGGCCACAATACAGATCCCTGAGGGATACCACTTGTCACTAAATTCCATCAGTGACCATCCATCTGAGCTTCTGGCCACTACCCTCTGGATGCTACCATCCAATCACATTCTTATTCACCTAACAGTCCATCCATGAAATCTATCTCTCCAATTTAGAGAAAAGGATGTTGTGGGTGACCATTTCAAAGGCTTCAGAGAAATCCAGATAAATTACATCTGTAGTCCTTCCCTTGTCAACCTATGAAGTCACCCCACCACAAAAGGCCACTCAATTGGTCAGGTAGGACTTGCCTGAGAAGAAGCTGTGCAGGCTGTCTTGAATCAGCTTCCTGTCCTCCATATGCCTTAGCAGAACTTATAGCAGGATCTATTCCATGATGTTCCCAGGAATAAAGGGGAGACTGACAGGTCAATAGTTCCTTTAGTCCAAGAAAACTTTCTGTAGACAGTAAAATGTCATTTGATTGGCCAACTACTATTTTTGTGTTAAATATGTCCATGTCTACTGTGTCTGACAGGACCCTACAATGGTATGTAAGACTGGACTGGATGTCCCTTGTTGTGTTTCAGCATAAGGGAATGGGATACTGCCCAGTTTAAATCCGCAATCATTCATGCAAAGTGGGTTTTTTTGTTTAGCTGGTGTTCGTGGGTTGGGGTTTTTTCGTTGTTATGTGAGGGTTTTTCTAATTTTACTTAAGCTCCATAAGCTTAAGGATTGAAAGTGTAAAAACTTAATTTTTTTTTCATGTTCCTTAGCCTTGTTGCTCTCTGGTCAAACACAGGTGCCATGCATAAGCCCTGCCCCATATGAAGAGTGCCTGCAGCTGAAATGCAGCACTGACACTATTCAGAATTGACTGAAAGGTTCAGAGTCCCATTTTCTACACTGCAGTTGCCATACAAAGTAATATCTTGTTCCTGACTGCTTTATGAGTGTGGCAAGAACTGTGCTACAGGCACTTTTCACATGTGGTACTACCTTGTGAATCCCACCATAAGAAGTAAAAAGATACTGGACCTGCAGCTGACTGCTGCTGAGTAGCAGCTATCATTTATGGCAAACAGCTTACAGTTGAAATCAGTACATCATGATTCAGTGAAGTAAGGGTCCATATATATATTTAACAGCCCTAAACACAATCCTTGCAAACCACGAACACACTTAGCTCAGGAGACAACTTATCTTCCATATAAGAGCTGGAAAACTCCACCTGTGAGGTTCAAATAACCTGTAGTTTTTTATGTATTCAAATATCAAGAGGCTCATTGTGGTAGTTTTAGCTAGGCCTCAAATTAGCAGGCTCAGAGAATCTACATAGATTAGGAGAGACAGGTATCACCTGACTTAAGCAACCAGAGAAATATTTCATACCAGATGATGCAAACCTGAGATATGAATGCAGGAGTAGGAGGTGTTCACTTAGTTCCATCATGGCCAAAGTAAAAGCAAGACACGCAGTGGCTGCCTTGCTGTCTGGGCCCTGCTGCTGCTACTACTTGCATTCCTTTGAGTTTCAGGGAAGTAGAAACATTTTGTTGTTATACTTTCTGTTTCTTGCTGGGTGTCTTTTGAGGTGCTTATAGATCTAGAGTAATGGAATCTGTTTTCGGTGGGAGGTAGAAAATTGTTATATCTCACTTGTGTAAGTGTGTGTTATATCGTAGTTTGCTTTTTATTTTCTCGTTTCTGTATAAATATATACACAATTAGTTTAAGTTTAAATTTAGGGGTTTTTTTCCTTTTCTCCCTTTTCTCATCTGGGAAGGGGAGGGAGACTGACTCTGTATTGGAAAAGAGCTTATAGCGAATGATAATACAGTTAGTTTAGAAGATAGAAATAAGTTTATTTTAAAAAATCAAGAATGGCCAAAGCAATCATTCAGCTATAATTCTGTAGTTCTTTACTAGAGAAAGAGACATGGAATACAATTAGCATGAACACTGATGCCGAAGGGGGTTTAGTTTCTGATTTTCACATTTTGTAGATTTTAGGAACACAGTAGTTGTAGATTTTTAGAAGGTTAATATTTCTAA
>JAWWEV010000095.1:44661134-44697068 GCA_035583235.1 Hafferia zeledoni | reverse complement strand
AATAATTACTGGATATATTCTCCAATATCCATACATAGTTCAGAAACTGCACAAATTAAGTCAAAGTGCCCCCAAAGCTAAAAAAGCCTCCATCTGATTCCCATTTGAATCTTCTTCTACAGTATCTGGGTCTGCTCACCTGTACCAGAAGAAGCTGGGAAGAATTGCGAATGCCTGAATCAGCTCTATACAGGAAGAAGAGACAGATATGGCCTGGAAAACTTTAAATAGAGAACCATCTCTCAGAGCATCCTGTTTTCTCACCACATTTTTATGCAAAAACAGAATACAACTGAGGCTCCATACTTTTAAATGTTCTTTCTGCACTCACCAGGACTACGTTATTCTGGGGTTACTGCTGTGTTGGTCTTTAAGGCAGAGCTTACACAGAACAGCAGGGTATTCTTTCCATTCAAAAGCACATACCACACAGGGGTCAGGGACAAATTAGTTGGGAAACTTGTTAGCCTTTTCTGGAATGACAGTATAAATAATGCTTCTCTTTTTTTAGTATTTGTTCAACTGTGTGCAGTATCAGCAGGTCTCTGACATATATTGATTAGTTGTATTAACATTACTTCCCCATTCAATGAGATAATGCTGTTAGAAGCAAGGTACTTCTACACAAATAAAACAGAATTTCAGTTGAGAGTCTGAAAAATTGTCAAGATGGGGAAAAGCTAAAGCTTATCCCACTTAACCTGTAACAGGACCAGTAATGAATTCAAATTTCACAGACAAATCTATCAAAGAAAAAAATTTAAATCTGATGTTCAGGAAATTAACATGTCCACTACACAGACCTGATTATACATCCTACAGACGAAGTACAGCTGAACAACAGTAACATGTCTTCAGTTCCGTGGGAGGCAGCCAGAAGTTTGAAAATGAAGGAACTGGGGGGCACCAGCATGCACTTACACACATGTGCACGAAAACACACACATACACACCTGATACAGTGTAGCATAAAAGACTTGTGGGAGAAGAAACCTAGCTGCTTCCTTAGCCTTTTCTGAACAGTCACTGACAGCTGATGGCATTTGTTCTACAAAAGAAATGAATACTTACTGAGAAGTCAAATCTTATACTTTTTCCACCAAGTAGAAATAGCTACTTCTCAGTATCACACTATTTAACTCAGGTGAACAGGAGAAAAACATTATAAGCATGGTTTTGCTGGCTAGGGAGAGAATGCAATATTGGAGTATTCTTAAAAAAGGCAGCTCTTTGGCAATCTGTATTCCAGTCTCTCTATTTTGGAAGTGTGCATGGCAGTTCAGGTAGCCGAGGATGTGATGTGGTGCTACACAAAACCAAGTAACTGTTTGGCTTTCTCTGGGAATCTGCACCTATCTTCTGAGGACCAGAAGTAATTTGCAGCAGTAAGAAGTTTGCAGCCATGAGGAGCACACCACTCTGCAGTGGTCCAACATGTACAGCATGGTTGGTGTGCAGACCACCATAAAGCCCAAAGACAGCAAAACGGCTCATCATCAACACTGTGATAGTGTTGCAAGTGCAAAGCAGCACAGCCCCTCGAATTTGAGAACCAGGATTTATTAGCATAATCTATTTCCTGAGCCAGTGTGGCTTTACTGTTCCTCATTTCAGACATTAGAAACACCAAGCAGTGGTCCAAGCTGAAATCTGTGGAGTCAATGGCTAAATATCTGAATTAAGAACTTAAGTGGCCCTGTAAAATTGCCTGTTCATTTATTTGCAATTATGCTTCTGAGTTTGCTGACATGTTGTCTGGCAGTGGTCTCCATATTTATTGTTACTGAATACTTTAATATGCAGTAGTGTTTAGTATCTCCTTTCCTTGTGCTGCCAGTACTTTTCAACATGTATAAGGAAACAAACCAAAGACAATGAGTTATAAAACATTTTGGTGTTCAATGTAGACATTTTAGAGGATCCAAAATATGGCTGAGGTTTATATATGTTATATGGATGTTTTAAAAATACACATGGGGATAACCTTCCAAATATTAGCACCCTGAATGTTCATTTTCTGACCCTGACAACTTCTCTCATGTGAGAAGAATAAAATAACCAGACTAATGTTTAAAAAGCTCACAGCACCACTTGGATGCCAGTGGAGCAAGTGCCGGTTTTTAAAGCATAGTGGGCTGATCATCTGCATCTAGACTGGCACCCTTAAATCAAAGGGGAAATTAATCTAAATAATCCTATAAATAAATAATTTTCTCTTGTGACTTCCAAGTTCACTTTACAAGTAAAGGCATAAATTCTATTTCAAAAAAGTAGACTTCCTCATGGCATACTTTTTTTTCTATATGATACCTAATATTGACTCACAAGAGTGAAGTTCTGCCACAGCAAAGATGTGAACGTGTCAGGGCTCAACCTTGCCACTGCAGGGTTTGTTGATGTTACTTTTGTCATCACTGAAGGTAGGGACTGAAAAATGCCCCTTCCGTGCTGGTAAGAAGGTGGCTGTGAGTTCTGCTCTCACAATCCAGGAGGACATAAAAGGTACAGAACAATGCACCTACATTCTGCTTCATTGTATCAGTTGTACAGAAAGAGTTTGAAATGTGTATCAGTCACATTACTGAGCCAAACACATTCACAGTGCGTACAGATGCAAGTGTCACGGAAGCTGCAGGTAAATTAGTTGGCAAGTGAAAAGGCAGCGGAGGAGAATACAAGTAAAGCACTACAATACATGCTCAGTGGACACAGTATCCATCTCTAGACACGTACCTGGACTGATACAGCGAACATTATCAAGAAACCTTGAAGGTAATAGGGCCTGTGCTGATCCAGGCAACTCAACAGGCAGCCTGCCCTGGCAAGACCTGTACAGTAACTAATTTAGCACCACTAAAGGAAAGCAGATTAGGACCCTGTCCTTCTGATAAATCCCATGGCTGTCATGGTACAGCACTACCCTTCTACAAGACGTCATGGGTTAGAGTTTGGTCCTATGCTGTCAAAAAGCTAAACAGTCCAAAGGAAAACAGTCCCCAGTAGCTGTCAGTAACACAGCCTGGGATAACTTTGAGACATTTTACAAGTATAGCTCAGGATCATTTAGCTTTTCCTTGAACATTCAAAATCTATTTTAAGCATTTAAAATCTATTTTATTGTTTCAGATGTCAAAGCATTTTAAAGTTATCAGATTTCAATTTCACCTATTAGGTATTAATAAAAGATTGTTAAATCATGCTTAAAATATTATATTTAGACAGATGCTACAATGTTTTCAGAAGAATACTACTGGAAGTAAAGAGAATCAGAAATTAATATCTGTGGTGAATGATTACAGAAAACTGAAATGCTCTTTTTAATAACAGACTAAACCCCACATGTTTTATTCAACTGAAGCTTTTTAACTGCTTAATATTTTAATTTCTTCAGGGAAATTTATTTATATCTCTATTTGAGCAAGCATGAAAAGTATTCTTGTATAGCTACATCATACAGGACTAGTAACACAATATAATGCTCATTGTTGAGTCTTACATTCTTAGAAGTACTTACTTGCTATTTAAAGGAAACCTGATTTAGTACTTAGTTTGATTGATTTAGTAGGAAAACATTAATGTAATGCCCAAAGCCTGAAACTATACAAATGAAAAACAGAAAAAGGGCACATTCTTAAGATGTAAGTTTAATTAACCATGTGTAAAATGAGTTACCAGCATAACTACTGATTCCCTCTTCCTGAGGTTTTCAAGACTGTCTTTCTGTAAAGGATATTTCAATTATTCATAAATTATTGGTTCAAAGTTTAACTACATGAAATACAGAAGTCCCTAGTAGACAGCTGATTATGTAATAGACTGTTTTGACTTCACCCTGTCCAACTGACAGCACCTCTTAAAATAAAGTCACTCTCACAAAAAAAAAAAAAAAAGAGATACACCTTTTTTGTCCTGTAGTTCTTGAAATACTTTCTTTACTCATTCAAGAGTCTGCTGTAATGGTTCACACCTGTGAATCATGCCTGTATCACAGAGACAGTGCTTACTCAGAACTTAACACAGCAGGGGCACATCAGCTGAACTCCTGATCTCACTAAAAACCCTCATCTGTAAATCTTTATCAGGTTTCATTCTGTGTTAACAGTAACAGGTCTGTTCACAACATGGTAAATACTTATAGTCGTCTGTCCTTATGAACTTGAGGAGAGTAAGAATTTTAACTACTGGGAACACATAAACATAAGGCCTAACTTCCACCCCCTTCTATGCTTTCAGATTGCTCCACTCATGCCTTCAGATGCTACATTGGGGTTTTTTAGACCATTAGAGCATACTACACACTCAGCATTCTGTAAATGTAACTCAGTTTGTTCCCTTAAAAAAAAAAAAAAGACACATTAGTCATTAAGGAATGAGATTCAAGTCATCTGTTTGCTGAGTTCAGGCACTTCTGGCTTCTCTGTACTTTACAGTACCACTGCAAACACTGATTTTAATGCTGCTGCTGATTTAAGACAGACCTTTAGAAGCAAGTTGATACATACACACTGGCCGCATTAGCAAAAAAAGGTGCTGAAAGAACACAGCTACTCAGTTTATCTGTTTTTAATTTCATGTTGTGGCTTCATTCACACTGCGAATTTGCCAGCGCTGTTCATGATCTTAGGAGCATGTGATTACATATACATTTCTAACGATATATCCCATCACAGTAAAGTGCATATTCCTTGGCTTCCTCCTCACATAACTCACACAGCAACTAAGCAGGTATCAGTTGAATTAAAGAATAAAATACTGTAGCAAGTAGTTACAAGAAATTTTTTTGTTCGGTTATGGGCTTTTTGTTTTTAATAGCAGTTGTCAGTCAGTGCTGTCCAAGATCCCTTCTACGGTGGCAAATCCTCAGCCAAGGCAACACTGAAGACCTTTGGTCTTGCCACTATATCTAAAAAACTGCCTTCAAGTTGAGAAAACCAACTTAAAAGCACTTCATGAGACTAAACACAAAAGTTGCTTGAGGATCCAGTTCATGTTATTTTAGTAACATGATAGAAAACACTCACATAAAGTAAAAAAAATCATGTTAAAATATAGCATGGTCTCAGAAACAGCATAGGGTTACATGAAATGTCACCAGATGGCACTATTAACATAGTCTTCAAGTCTTTCAAACATGCAAGCAAGTTTTTCCCTTTAAGGTAGCATATCTTAGTTGTTCTTGCTGTTTTGGTTGTGAGATACACAAAAAAACTCTTTACATACAGCAGACTCTTGTTACCATCTGGAGGACAAAACCAGTTACAGACAATTAAGCGGTACCAAAGAGAGAGAGACTATGACTCCTGGGCGTAAATTTTATACTGTTTAGAGCTTATTCAAGGGAGCTGCATGTGCAAGACTTCCCTCAGCTTACCGAGGACCATAGGTCTCTTTTCTGAGTCTTTATTTCCACAGGGAAGACTGTGGACTTCAGAGGCCACGGAGCAGCTATGACAGCAGGGCTGAACTACCCTGTATGTGGTGGAGCTGCAATGTCAGTGCTTTTGCCTGTATGAATAAAAATTCAAAGTTTTATTCAAAAGGCTTGCCTTTCTCCTGTCTCCTAGAGAAACTGTACTCTATTCACTTGCAATATAAAATTCTAACGGTGACAGAGAAGATTGCATATGCTAGAAACTTCTATCATTTTACCCAGTTCTTGCAGTGAACAGCAAACCTTCTCTTGAAGTGACATAATCCGGTGCTGCTTGGTGTTCAGCCAATTGTCATACTTAAAAAATTTGGAAGAGATTCTGAAAAATCATACATTCTGGTTTTTGCATCACTTGTATATTGAGACCTGGATTGTTGTGTTTATGCAGATGGCAAATTATGGAGCTAAACATGTCCAGCTGAATGGCTTGATGAAAATATCTCAGAAAAGTTAGATTTTTGTCTTAAGCAGTGTTCATGTCTGTCTTCATATTTCATAACACTGAGTCAGAAACACTGAAGAGGAAAACAGCAATACATACTGGCTACTTCTTCTTGCCTCTTAAGTAACTTTGCATAGTGGACTCCTCAGAAGACACTGCTGAGACATCAAGTTTTGAAGATTATTTTTTAAAATCTAGACTACTACACACAATAATTAAGGTATCTCACACACTAGCCACTAGTCTCCAAAACAAACACCATATAGGAATCACAGGCTGCCACCTGTGACTGGTGGTATTCTACATGCTTCACTTTTATTACAGAAATCCCAAATCTTCTGACAAATCTCTCAAAGAATGTGCTGAGAAGTATAATGAATAACTCTTTGCATCAGAACGATTCACAGGACTTTGATCACTATCCCGGGAAGCATCAGGTCACAATGAGTTCTACAAGCTGATTAGGGTCAACCATCATCATTCTGCAGGCAAGCACGGCTGTTGTCAACTGCCCAGTCAACCACAGCAAAATATACTCAGTAATAACTATTCATACATGATATGCTAACTAGAAGTTTAGCTACTTAATTTGTATTGAAGTAATTGTGAGACTTTTCATCTATCAATTTAATTCCATAGAAAATTAAGTCAAGCCACAGTATCTTGATAAAAGAGACTGTAATGACACACATGTTAGTAGCTCATTTTGTTACTGATTTGTAAGAGAAGCTCATACCTTGTACTTCAAACTAACTAGAAAAATTTTTATATTTTAAAAATGAGTCAACAACCACATTCATTTTAAATGTAAGGACACAGTACTTCTCTTTTGTGATCTTTATTTTCCATTCCATAGTCAGTCTAGGAGTTTAATGACTGAGAATGAAATAAGCAGATGAACTGTTAAAAAAAATCTGAATGTACCAATCTTATCCTTCTCCCTCCATTAAAATGATCCAGTACTTTTATTATGTTCAGTATTGTACTTAGAGCTCATAACTGTATATATCACACAGAATACACACATGTGTACACACCATTCTGAGAAATGGGTAAGGCACAAGCCTTCACTCTTCCCTAACTAGGCCCTTATGAGAGTGAAAACCACTGCAGTGAAGCTCAATTCTCAGACATCCTGAGAAACTGAGACCAAAGTGAAAGCCCCACTCTTCCAGAAAACTGAAGAGTCCCTCAGTTCTTTTTTTCTGTCAGTGCTTTATCTGTCCTAAAGAGACAATCAATTACACAGTGCCACATGCCAATGGGTTTTTTATTTGATCAGAAACAGTTCAACCTAAATAAAATAAACAAGACACACCTGGTCACTTCTGTGCTTCCAGAAATCAATATTCAAGGATATGAAGGGCAAGCCTGTGAAGACAGCAAAGTAGCCTGAAACAACCATGACACTCCCCCTAGGATACAGCAGAGATCATCTTTCACTCCCCAGTCCTAATCCTGTCTGCCTTGCACCAGTCTTCACCCTGTATTGGATGGGAATCTCTGGTCCTTAGTGCTCTGTCCTAGTAACTGCATTTTAATAATTTACTTGTGGACTGCTGAGATTTTCCAGTCTAGCCCTAATCCAAATTTACAGTCTAGGTTCCTCAGACTGCTGGTTTGATCAAATGGATGCCAGGTGCTCTCGACAAGGTATTTGAAAGAGCACATTTCTTGGCCTCTTTGATCTGGACCACAGTCTACCTGATCATGGCACCCAACTCTATCCTTGATCATTGTCTAGGTCTGGCCATTAGAACTGACTATGTCTATTTGTAACAGAGATTTCTCAGACACTTCAGTTATTTTAACTTTAGGTACAACATGAAAGGTACACTTCTTTTTTTTTTTTAACTGGAAAAATGCACTTTTCTCTTGCCATGGCTGTACTCAAAAACCTGTGAGTTAATTCTGCTCAAATGTGAATAAACAGTGACACAAGCATAAATGAGAAATGTTCTTGATGTATCTGCTTGGGAATGCATGAAGAAAGATTCTGTTTCCTGCTGTATTCTGCCTTCCTCTGTATTCTGACATTTTTATTAGCTGCACCTGATATCTCCACAGATAAGCACCACTGTAAAAGACCTTTAAAGTGCAAAATAAAGCCAATTATATTACAGAAGCACAAGGAAGTCTGATTCATAAGATATGTGGATGTCAGTTTGGTAAAACATAGAGTACAAAAAGAAACAGAGATCACTAAAAATGGGGGCTGCTCCTCAATGCAAATAGAATTCTCATGTGGGTCACATCACCCAGCTGCAGAAAGATCTAAGATTTTGGCGCAAAAACACATTCAATGACACATACCCTGACATAATTATAAGAAGGTGGTTTTCAACATATGGAAACTTCTGAGGCAAGAGAGTGTAGACTGCTTAAGAACGTTCTTTAAGAACTGGAATTTTAACCTGACGGGTGGACCTTATTTTTTTTACCCTTGTGGACTGCTTAGAACTACTTAATACTTCACTGTTTGCAATGGACAAGTCACTCTGTTGTTAACAGATGCCTTTCTTTTAGGGTACCAGATGTCTCACATCTACTACTAGTGTTACACAGCTTTTCAACTGGGATAACATAGGGATAACAGACTGTACATTTTTTATCTGTTTAAAATAAAGACAGCTAAAAACTGAAATTTACAGACAACACTGGGGTGCTCAGTCTTGTATCAAGTCAAGGACCTTTTGAATTTAGCTGCAGTTGGCTATAACCAAAAAACATAGTCTTCACTCAGCATCTTACTGCAAGGAGCTAAGCATTGCATGGTATGCAGCTTGGAGATTTCAGATTGTTCATTTACCTAACTGTGAATTCCTATTTGTGAGTCAGAACTGTTCAGCTTGAAAGCCACTGTAATTAAGCTGACATGCCATTCAGTGACCTTGGCATAATCCTAATGAGATCTAAGTCACAGACAACAATTACGGAAAAAATAGAGGTACAGTTCAAACAAAGGAGAAAGTACTAGCATTTTCCATGAGCAAGATCAATGTACTTTACAGCAGAGAAACATAATAAACTGTGTTATCAGTTAAGTCTCTTTATCCACTACAAAAAGTGGCTTGTACCTTGAAAGTGCATCTGGCAACAGAATCAGGAAAACAAATTACACTAGGTGAATTGACTGCAAACTAAGGCCTTTATAGCATTTCTTTCAACAGACAAAACACAATGCAGGCATGCTTTTTAAAAAAGTCAGCAGTCAATACTACTCCAGACTCAGCCAAGTTTTGTAGTTACCATTCTACACTGGCAGGCAAGGAAAAGTTCCTTCTCCATTCTGCTGTCATGCCCATTGAGAGCCTTCTGCTCAAAGTGAGAAATCAGTTCTGTTCTCTCTTTCAGAGGCCATCAGTCCTTGAAACACAGAGGTATTTCCTTCTACTTACAGGTAACTAAAAAATGCATTTTAAAAGCCAGTTAGCATTTGATGGGTTTGCACAGCAACACTGAAAAAGCATCCATGTTTAACAGCACTACTAAGTATCACTGATGACAGGTTTTAGATTAAGACAATGAAAATATATGTCTATATCTTAATAAAATTCAGTCTTAAGCAGATACTCCAAAATTAGTATAAAAAAACTAAAGATGTTAAGCACTAACAGCCATTTTTACCAGAAAAAGTGAAATTAGAGGACAGCTTACGCTGTTCTGTTATTTTGGCTTTATTTAAAAGGTACAAATCCAATTGCCAGTCAGAATCTCAGTGCAAGTTTAGCCAGATGAGACTCCTGTTTACAGCTCTAGTAGAATTAGCTTTAGCTATTCTTACAGGGTATGGTGGTACTTGTAATTTGATTTCTGTTCAAATATTTCTGAATCATCCAAGTTTCTTAAAAGAAATCTGTTATTTATGTGAAATAATTAGTCTTGCAACTTAGTTGTTTGTTGTGGACCAAACCTGTGTTATTTTGCAATATACTTCTAGCAATCTAAGTCATGTTCTGCCATCCATGTGTCAGATAGTATAATTAATCAAACAGATGAGATAAAAACTTGCGATCCTTCCTGACCTGTGGGTATTCTAAAACACTACCACTCAAACCAAAGGGCATGCACGCTAAGGTTATATTTTTATTACCACAAACCATGAAGACCATAGACTTGTCAAGTAGCCAAGATACTTTGTTTGCTGTTCTAATAGGCAGGACAACGGAGCCAGCATGTTTTGTACAAGAGATATTTTATGAAGAGCTATTTATAACAAACAAAAAATTCAGCTATCAGAAAAGGGAGTTCTCAAAAATCAAAATGTCTGTTTATGCACACAATATGAAGCAAAACTAACCAAACAGGTTTTAAACAGCTTCTTTGCATAAGAATATGGTTTGCAACTAGCTCTGGACTCAAATATATGTAATGGTGTGAAAAGCTAATGAGAGCAAACTCCACATTTGCTAGGAAGGATTCCCTGGGGGAAAGGTGTATGGACCATGTACTATGCACCTGCATGCTTATCAAGATGTATCTCCTTAACTTTCTCAGAATAATAAAACAATGGCATGCTAAAATCCACCTGACCTCCTGAATATCAACAGGAAGTTGTTCCAGGAGCTAATGACATTTTTCCTAGGAGGCTACCTTCAAGAACAGCATGACTGGAGTTTCTGTGTGAAGTGCTCAATGCCCCACAGAAAATACAGCAAAAACAGCCTGGTTATCTTGGATATAACGATAGCAATGAAGTTATTTGCTGCTTCCCTACCCCTGCATCTCATTTCTCACCTCAGCTGCAAAGCTCTTATCCATGATCAAAGAGTTGATTTATAGCAAGGTTCATTTTTTGCATCATAGGAACCAATGTATAAATTTAATTGATTTCAGGTCACAACTAACTAGGAAAAAATGCTTCCAATCTTTGACCATTTACTTTTTTGTATCGATTATAATATACTCCAGAATTTTTCTGACCAAAATATGGGGCCAATCACATATATAAATCAAAAAACGGTGCATGTCTTCTTTTGCATCAACCTACACTGACAAGACTGCTCTGACACAGGAGACAATGGTAAGGAATGTTAGAAGGAAGACTTTCCCTTGGTCAAGGAGGACTGAGTTAGACAATACCTGGGCAAACATGACATCCACAAGTCCATAGACCCTGACAGGATGCACCCACAAGTGCTGAGAGAGCTGCTGGACACCATAGCTGGGCTGCTCATGATCATCTTTGAAAGGTTGTGGCAGTCAGGAGAGGTGTCTGAGGACAGGAAGAAAGAAAACATCACCCTGGTCTTCAAAGCAAAGGTAAATCACGCATGACCAATCTGATCGCCTTCTACAAGAAACAACTACTCAGATAGATGAGGGGAGAATAGTAGATACTGTCTACCTTGACTTCAGCAAGGGTTTAGACACTGCCTCTTGCAACATCCTCAAAGGCAAACTCCAGGAAGTGTGGATGGGACTAGCGGACAGTGAGTGAGAACTGGTTGAATGGCAGATCCCAGAGGGTTGTAATCAGTGGCATAAGGTCTAGTTGGAGGCCTGTCACTGGTGGGGTCCCACAGGGTTCAGTATTGGTCCAGTATTATTTAACTTATTCATCCATGACTTGGATGAAGGGGCAGAGGCCACCTCAGGAAGCTCACGGACAACACAAAGGTGGAGGAGTGTCTGGTACCCCAGAGGGCTGTGCTGTCATTCAGAAGTACCTCAACAGGTTGGAGAGATGGGCAGAGAAGAATAGTCTGATATTAACAGTAAAAATGCAAGAATACATAGCACCATAGCGTATATACACCAAAGCCACAGTGCAGCAAAGAGTCAGATTCTAGTACATCAACAGGACATTTCTTGTATTTTTCCCAGTCACTGTAGAGGTAAAAGACTATAATTATGTTTTTTATTTTCTTCAGAACTTTAAAAATTACATTGCTGCTTGTATGGCTTATGTCACCCGGCCATCAGAACATCTTGCTCTGATAATCATAGAAGAAATTCAAAAATTTACTCCAAAGCTTTTCACTGTGGATAGCTGGAGGACAATGGGAGATGAGTGTCCAAAAAGGCTACCACCATTTGACAAGATTTGTGATGATTCAGACTCAGTATTCAAGATCAGTATTGCATTCAGTGGCCCTCCAGCTACTATCAACAACCAAAACTAGAAGCAGCAGACCTCTGCCTTCAGAAAAAATGTCAGCTCTTACAAATTCACATGACAGACTTTCGAGACTCTTCTCACAATTAAAGCAGATCAACAATCTTGCAGATGGCTTGGTTTTAATTTGGAGTCAAACTCTCCATTCATTCACTGAAACATCATGTTCCCAACCCAGCCCTCACAGAGCTTCATTTAACTGATTTTAATAGTCTGTGTTTAAAAGGGGAGATGTTGCGTATTTCCAGTCTCTGTGCCTGCAGAGCTATCAATTATAATGATTTCTACAGTATTTGCTCCATCTGTATGTCTCTTTTACAAGTTATGTAATACTGGACCTCCTTCACTGCTGCAGACATAAGATCAATGTTACAACTTAGTAGCTCATATAATTACTTTATACAATGGATTCAGACCACATTTATCCAGACATTCAAAACCCAAGAGTCCTTGTGCCCCAATCAGAATTGAGCAACCTTGTTTCTCAACAGTGGCTCACTTTTAAAAATGGACTTTCAATAATTTCTGCAATCTCAACATGAATATTCCTTAATTCAGTTTATGCATATCCCATTTCTCTAGACAAACAAAGCAGCCCTCATACTCATGCCACCTACCAACTTCTGTAACAAGATTACCATCAAATAACTTAAAGTTGGACATGTATGTCTGAATCACTTGGAAACTGTACACACGAATGAAACTTTGTCATACCAACTATGTAAAGCCACTGGAAAGAAATCCATGCATTTTTGTAAGCAGGCAAAGCAGGCTTTTCATGGAACAAAAGGTGCATTGTCTTTTTCTGTTATGTGGCAACTCCTAATTAGAACCAATGATTTTTTTATAGTTGGCCCAGATAAGCTTGTTTGCATAGCTGCAATTTCTTAAAACACACATCTGAACATTACCAGGAAAAGACATCTACTGACAGTATGACAGACCTTGAAGATAAGAGGCATAGCCTGATGTTAACATCTGATTAACCTTGGAGGCAGTTCTGCAAATGTTAAACAGTAAAGAATATAGTAAAGAGACAAAGAAATTTAATTTTGTTTGAATGCATTTATAGAAATGTACCAAGAGTACCCATAAAGACATGCTGTCATCTTTTCCTTGAGCTTGTGCCAATTTGATGACCAACAGAAAGCAATCAGAGGGACAAAAGAGACAGTAGAAAATTATTTATAATCCCTCGTTGAATCAACACACTGCTTCATGCACAGCTGAGGAATACTACATTTCAAGATTTCATGCAGAAACAGCTCTTAAAAAAAATGTGACATCCTCTAAAATGATTCACTTGTGATCTTGAACTCTGTAATTAAGTTAACTCTCAAGAGCTGAGTACTCATGGAATAAAGTTGTCATATATCCTTAAAAACAATGCTAAGAAAATATCAAACCTATATCAAAACAGTCTTTAACTGGTAGGAAAAAGACGCACTCTGAGTAGATAAAGGTGATATGAGAAAACAATCACCATGTGGCTATACCAACATTTAGCGAAACATGATGCATTGAACCGAACTGAGTCCCACAGCAGCTCTGGTCACAGCATCCTCACCAGCTCCTCCTTCTGAGTTTTGTTTCCTTAGATCAGCACTCTACACAGACTGCATCTTCACAGTGACTAGCTCTGAAAAAGACCACCCTGTTTCCATGCAGCTTGTCCGAAAGGTTTCTTCAACACTTATTCAAACCCTGTTAATTAGATGAACAGTAACTGCATTTCTGTAACAGGACTCCACTGCACTGGCTATATTTAGTAATATGCTCATATAAGATGCCAATTTCAAACAGTTACAAGAGAGTCTTCTATAACCATGTTCTCAACAGTGCTTAATCCTTATACTGTCAAAGTTCTTTGGAAACCTACTCTACAAGTATCTATTGAATAAAAGTACAGAAGCTTTTAGCACCTGCTAAATGCCACCACACCTAACTGGGACTATAATGGCAATAAAACAGAATTGGTCAGGGATCAAAATGAATCAAGATGATTCTTGTGCTCTCAGTGTTTGGACTACTGTGACTGAGGCTCAGGGAAGATGCTATTGCTCTCCACAACTACCCAAAAGAAGGTTGTAGTGAAGTGGGGGGCAGTTTCTTCCAAGTCCAGGGTTAACAGTTGGACTCTGTGATCTTAAAGGTATTTTTTAACATAAATGATTCTACAATTCTATGTAAACCTGTGTTCAAGACATGTCATAGAAATCAATGCAATCACTTCATTGTGTGTCACTGACTTCAAAATTCTGTCCGGAAGAATCTCATTAAGTCTACCAGACTATTGCTTTGCAACTTACCCTTTAAAAGTTCACAGAACCAGTCCCTTCTCTTGAGTCCTCTAAGCATTAAGTCAGTAAATATATCTGAAATAAGATCTGAATTCTGAAGAAATGTCAAAGAATACCTTAGCATGGCCAAGTACTTCAGAACATATTTGCATTTTGTTTGAAACATATTTAACTAATGCAAAAAGGTATGTGGTGTTTTTCCACTTCCTAATTACTTAGTACAAATAATCAAACGACTGTTCTATGCAGCTTAATTCTCAACACTTGTTTTTAAAGCCTCTGTTCACAGATAAACCGTACAACTCAGATGCCTGGGAAGTTTTCCACAGAACACCAGAAGCATTATTTAAACCTCTAATCCTTAGAAAATCAGTGTCAATCACCTGAATAAAGCTGACAGTGTGTTTACTTTTACTTAAATCTGTATTTCCCTTCTGAAGAAGCAACACTGCAATGCAGAGCACAATCTATTAATGGGTTTCCTCTACTTCTCTCTTCCTTCGTTTGAAACAGAATCATGTCTTCTGGGAAAGGTCCCTGTGTGTTCCTATTGTAATTGTATCATAATTTGCATTTTCTGTTTTCCCATAAGATATTGCCAGATTTTTCTATCACTGAATGCTTCAAAGTTTACTCTCTCTGTTCCTGATACATGTCCAGTCATCAACCAAACAGGGATGCTGAAAATGCAAAGTAAAATTGGCAGAAAACAGCAGAAGTTATCTAAAAAGATTTTATGGCTTGGAGAGTAATCCAATTTCCAAATACTTCACACAAATACATTCCAAACCCACAACACCAGCATTAGCCTCCTAGCCTTCACCACTCCCCCACCTTTGCATTCTAGTTTAAAACCCAAGTTTACAAGACAAAAAAACAAAACATGAAACCAAAACCAATCAAAAACCAAACACCAGAATGCCCTCTAAACATCCTGCAGTTAAAATTTTGGCAGACGCAAAGTCTGTTTCAGGATTTCTCACTTCAAACAGATGAAACTTAAAAGAGTGCTTCACTTTTTAAGTTCACCATTTATTTGTGGTTCGGTACAGCAACGAAAAATACCTAAAATATGTTCTGTTAAAATCACGCTACAGGGAAATAAGTAACATATATAATTTTTGTGCTTATCCACAAGCTGAGAGAGGTGATAAATCAGTAACCTTTCCACTCAAACAGAAGTATTTGTGCAATTAGGAATGTTCACTGTTATTTCTGGATACTTCACAGCCACATTCTGGGTTATAGTGAAACTAAAAACATGCCTTTTTGCAAACTTTCATTAAAATTCAGCTTTACCTTTTTCAATTATCTAAGTCAAAAGGCAAGAAAAGCTGGTTGAAATACTTAATATCAAAATCAAATTATTCATTAGAAGAATAAAATTAGATGCTTCATCAAGTTTTTTTTTCTGTAACATAAAATACAGCTCTCTGATTGTCATTTTTCACTATCTCCAGTTCTACATCTCCATGTAGGAAGGAGCCTGCTTTGCATATTCAGATGTATAGAGATATTTTGATATTGAGGGTCAGTAATTTGGGTACCATAAGCCTACAGGTGCTCACTGAACTCCAGTGGAAGCTGTGCACCTTCATCAGCCAAACAAAAATCATCTATCATTACATTTTGAATTATGGACCCATTATGTATTTCAAATTACAACAATAATATTAGAAGAGTATGATTACCACTGTTAAGAGGTAAGATTTATTAGCTTGGTCTGCATGCCATCTGATGTGATCACAGGAGTTTGAATTGTTTGTGAAGGCACACCCAGAATTCATAATTTGTTTTTTCTTGAAACAGCTCATACATCATAACCAAAACCAGTAGGTTACTAAGATTGCACAAACTTGTGAGAGTTATGAAGTCTTACCTTCATGGTTACAAATTAAAATTCAACTTTTCTCTATCTATACACCATGATATAGTCTAATTAATCATATATCTCTGCCTTTTCTATGGTATTTCTGTTTCAGTTTGTTTACTGAGTTAGTGAAAAAATCAGCAACAGGCAACTATAAACTTGGCACTTTCTAACTTTCAGCAACTGGACAACTACTGTTCTTTTGCCATGGCTTATGACAAAGTGCTTAAACGCTACTTTAGCATAGTGAGAAATTCTGTGCAAGCATGTAAGCAAAACCAAATTTAAAAATTTATATACTTATTATTTTGTCAAGATTTCAGTGTAATCCAGGATGTGATACAGTGATACAGAATGTACCATACATAAAATATTTGTACATGCCATATATAACACACCATATGAAAGCACACTGCTAAAGCCTGGAGATGGAAAAGAAATTTCCAATCTTTTCTAAAGAATGTATTTCTGGTTTTAAGCAAAATTTCATCTTGAACATCATCTTCCAATAACATGTTCTTCAAATAGCGCACACACACACACATATCCATCTAAACATTCATGTTCATCCAACAAAGTTTTCTTGTGTCTCAATAAAAAAAAAGAAAGGCATTATACAAGTGTTTTAAGTTTCACATTCTTTTTTTTTTCAACATAGCTTCTGTTTTATGTGCTTCGTAGACTGATTAGTTGTGGGATAATTTCAGCTATTTAGCAGATGTTAAGTGGATGCTGCTCCAAATCTGACAGGAATACTAGCAATGTTATTGGTTTAAATCACATCAAGCAGCTGTGCTAAAAAAAAATATAGTCTTGTAATACTATCCATACTAATACTAATGGCAATGTGTTGAAGCATACCTTAGAGAAAACAAAAAACCTGAACTCAGTTTCAAAAGCAGAAGCATTCCTATTGTATGTGAAGGAAACTGTAAAAATGGAGCTTGGAATTTATCTCTAACAACACAGTTTTACTGCTTACACTAGAATAAATATATTAAGCTTAATGTTTGCACAGCATGACAATAAGGCTAATTAAATACCTTTCACTGAGCTGAACTTAAAAAATAAAAATGCTGACTTTAAAAGAAGGGCACCTGAGCAGAAGATAAGGTCTCAGGTAGAGACAAAGAGATCAAAAGTTCAGCATTTGGCAAATGCTGCTGTGAAGTTTCCACAGCTACTGGGAATTCTATTTTTTTCTAATCCAAAGGAAATCTGCAGAAGCCTCAAATGCCATTATGTGGTAACTGCCAACAAATGTTACACATTGCATCTCAGCCACTGGTGTACTTACTGCTTGGATTTCAACATGAATTTTTCATTCAGATTTTTCTTCTTTAATTTATTCCTATAAGGCACAAGTTAATGTGTAGATTAATAGATAAATACAGAGCATTTGAACATGCCACACGTACTTCATACACGAAAGTCTAGGAATAGGCACTAAATGTGTATTACCATGTCTTGAATAATTTTTTAGCATTAAAGCAAGTCACTGAAAAAAAGAATGCTGTCCAGGTATAGGAAGTTGGAATAGAACCTGAAAGGTGTTTTAATGAACAGTAAGGGAGCCCAATTATTTTAACAGCTATTTAATGAATCCCTTTTCCAAATGAGTCACCTTCTTGTATGGAGGTACTCTTCAAATTCACAGATTTCCACCTAACAAAGCAAGGCAAAGCACAGTCATCTACTTTTGCAAAAGAAAAGGCAGGACTACATAAAATTCATGCTTTGTAAAATTACAGGGTTTTTTTATTATTGTTTAGAAGAACTAATCTTCTGAAAATGAACAGGAATGAAAAATACACTATTATTTTTCATTATACAGAGCAAGTAGATTGGACCAAATTGTCAAGACTAATCTGCAGCTTCAGCAGCAAATGCAGTTAAAGACGGAAAAAAGGAGCCAAATTCACACGAAAAAGGAGCCAAATTCATACGAAAAAGGAGCCAAATTCACAGAAAAACAACAGGTTGAAACCAATCTATGAGGATAGGTATACAATTATTTTCTACTTCCTTCTAGTTACCTTTGCACTGAAGGAACAAGTATGTTCTGAATTTCTGAGCTTAAAATGCTTGTCTCTAAGTTTGGATCTGATTATCCCGACTGTCACAAGTTTTTGTGTGGTGTTACCTGATTACTACTCACTCTTCAACACTTTTATCTTTCAGAATTAAAGATGACTGCTCACCCAGAATGAGCAGGAACTAATGACTACCGTTTGTAGCTATAGTTCATCTCTGCAAATTTTAGTTACATAGATAAATAGATATGTGGCAAAACAGATGCTGAGGTCACAGGAATACTCTACTTGGCTCTGATTTTAACTATGAGCATATCAAGTACGGTGTTCCTAGCTGTTTCCCAAGTCTTTAAACTATATGATTTCATCATCACAGTGGGATAATACAGAAGAATAAAATGATTTTATGAAGTTCAGTTTATGAAGTTCAGTTGTGCACCTGATTTCACATTATCTCTACTAGTGTTACAACAATGTAACTTAGAAGTAACCCTGACCTTGTATTAGGGAAACCTTGTAAAGCTTGCTGATCTAAAGCTCACTGAAGTATTGCAGCAATCCACGGCATATACAGCACAGTGTATAATAATAGTCTTTCAATATGCAGCTGCACAGAGATAAATAATACTGACAAATAAATATACAGACATGATAAATATAATGACTAGGACTCATTGCAATGAAAAGATTGTCTCTTGCAAAATGCTACGAACCATCAACACACGCAACGCTTACATAATGATAACTGTGTTATGGCACTAATGTGACTGGCCTAACAGCCTGTCCTTGATTACAGGATGTCTTGATATACTTTAATATAGTTCCTTCTAATGACTGAGTACTTCTGCTGAATTCTCTCTAGCAAATCTGGTTTATTCACAAAATAGATACGTATTTGGATTTGTCTTCCCTTTCCCTTTCAATTCCATGTGATATCCCCCTGAAAAATTACTTTCTCGACTCAAAGTAATTCTTTTTTTCTCATTCTCTCTCTCCTTGCAAGGCTCATGAGAAATCCTTGAGATGGAACTGAAATTTATGGTCTGATCCAATATACCTTGAGAGCACAAAAAGGATATTACAGAATTAAAAAATATATTCAGAGACTAGAAAGTCTGAGTGAAAACTCTGGCGTGACAAAACTAAAGGAAAAAAGACCCTTCCTAGTGTTACGATACAATCTCTACCAGGTCCTTTAAATTCAAGAGACAACTCTGGGAAGATATCCAATCTCCCTGAGAGACTGGCCCTTTGAAGAAACAAAAGTGAAAGAACTTCCATTACATACTGTACAAGCAAACACCTACATTATGGTAAAAAAATTATTCAACAAGGCATACACTGAAATAGACTCCACGCACCAATTTATATTTCACCATATGAAAATACTTTTTTCCCAAGTGAATAATAATCAGCAGCTATGCCTAGAAATTATATATTCATCATTTTGTTAGTTAATGATGAGGACTCAAAACAGGACTAGTGAGGTTGCTTTCTGCTGACACTAAAAAAAATACTTAGAAAGTGTAAGCTAACTGTCATCCAAAATACAGACCATATGTAAGGCAAATCAATAATCTCGATCAGAGAACTTATAGATGGTGCACTGGATAATAAGCATAAACTGATTGTTAACAGCTAGATTATTATCCTGTGTGACCACCTGTGTGTGCAACTGACTTACAATGACCCTAAGAAAAACAGCAAGAAAAACATGACTTTAGGGGTTGAATGCTTACTGCTAGAATCAGTGAACAGAAACATTATTATGTGCTTTATTCCTACTGTATTCATGGAAATAGCACTGTGGCTCTGGTTTTTTTAGTAATAAAACAAACAACTGCCTTAAAAAACTTCCAGCTCTTCTCAGTTTCTCATGGTAACATTACACAGGATCCTCAAAATTCCTCGTATCAAAAAGGTGTAACACAATGCAAGAATACTTCAGGATAAATTGCAACATTTATTCTGCAGCACTTTTTCTGCATGTATCCTCCATGCAAGTACTTCAGGCACAAAGGTACTTAAGTTTTGCCTTATGAAGGTCCACCACACCACTTTCTGCAGGCTACTGCAAAAGTTTATACATTTAGAAAATAACATTTTGTCTAATTGTATCTGTTGGCATGAATTAAATTAAAGAATACCTTTCCCTTCTGTCTAGGTGGAAAGACAGAAAGTCATTCATTCTCACAGACTAAGAAGTATACCATTAAACAGGAAAAACAAAGGCAGAATTACAAATTCTCTATATTTGCCTTAGTAATGAGAGCCTTTAACTGGTAAGAAATACAGAATTCAGACTTACTGTGCATTTGTTCGGCTTCTCTCCTGAGTGGACTCTCATGTGCATCAGCAGTTTATAACGGGCATTGAATGGCTTGTACTTTCGATGGCACCCTGCCCAGAAGCAAGTGAAGTTCTCTCCCTTCCCCTGGTCTATATGGATCTTCTCTATGTGCTGCACAAGTTCCTCTTGCTGTTCATACAGCTTACCACAGTCAAGCCAGAGACAGCCATGCTTGCTACTGAAATCATTCAGCTCCCTCTTGTCATCCAGCAGGGAGCCTGGGGCAGGAGCAGGCACACACAGAGGGTGAATGTGGCTGAGCAGGCTGTGTGGATGCTGGTGCTGATGCGCATGGTATGGTGGGGGCAGCCCCTCTGGAGGAGGTGGCAGTAGCAGCAGGGGTGGAGGAGGCATGTCCACTGTGGGGCCTGAGAAGTCATCCAGCTGTTCATTTTCCAGGATGCCCACTGCCTGGCTGTCCATGGGCAGCATGCCCTGCTGGATCACCATGCTACCTGTGGCAGCCATCTGCAAGTTGGCTTGCTCCAGCTGCTGCATCTGCTGGTAGTCACCAGTCCCATTCTCAACATACCCCAGGAAGGTGACATTGCCATTTGCCATGAGGAGGCCTTTCTGGACAGTTGGGATAGAGCAGTTTTGAGGTATATAGCTTCCTTTCACTCCCCAAAAATGTCCATAGACCTCAGCCTGTGGGGAGACATCTGGGGGCAATGTCCTGGAGCTATTGATGTAGGCCACCACAGAGGCTGGGGATGTATGGATGATTGTACTGAAATCGATCCCAATGCCCTCAGACAGAGGAGATACAGAGAGTGCTCTCTTTTTGGAGTGGACTGATTGAGATGGGGCTGAGGAACGGTGAGGACTAGAGTAAGAGGAATGCTTATTTTCTATGCCATATAAGGAGGATGGTAACGAGTAAGAGATGCAGTTACTGGACATGTATGTTTCAGGTGAAAAATTTACTAGTTCCCCCAGCTCACTGCCATTTTGTAAACCATGGTCAGAAGGAACTGAAGGAAGTGCTCTGTACCTATGTGACCACTCTTGTTTAATGCTCGAAGTGGACTCACCATCTGACAAGCTTAATGCTGTAGACGTCAGAGACTCACATGACAAGAGAGACCTGAAACAAAGGCACGATAAAATATGTAAGCAGTTAGACAATTCAGCAGTGGTTCTTTTACGTTCACACACACACACTTAAAATTAAGGAGAAAGGTTGAAACTGTATGTGAGAAAGGTTGTCCCTAATATTAGGTACTCAACTTTACCACACTCGGTTAATGTACCAGTAGGTGTACACAGGCAACACATATGTAAAAATGTCACTCAGGAAGCCAATTCTAAAACTTTTGAAGAAAAGCTGTAAAGATTCTTGACACACAATCACAGAAACCAACTCACATCTTTACACCAATTATGATGTAAATAGGTTTGGACTCCTAAAGCTAAAGCATTATGTTCCTGTCTTACATGAAACTCACATTGATTTGAGTCATCTATTACTTTTGGTTGAAAAGAATGGGAAGGAAACCAATTAATAAGGAATAAATATTTAACTTGAAATGACTTTGCCAACTGTAAAGCAAATACTTCCCTAGAGAAATTTTATATATCAAGTTTATAAGTACAGATAATATCTAAGTTTACAAAACAAACAAAATAAATGAGTAATGTAGAAGAACTGGTTGAAGGAGTTTATTTAGTTTTGATTTGATGATATATCTGCTTTCAAGTCAGCAATCAACAATTTTCACAGAAGTGTAATGTTGCTGTTATCATCGTTTTTTCACAGAGATATTATGAAACTTCTTTATGCTGCAAATATTCTATGAGTAGCTTAAAAAATCCAACTCAAAAGCCCTTAAAAATACTGTTTTCTACAGAAAGGTACAGAAAGGAAATACAAGGACGTCAGGGTTCCTGCCTCATGGCTACAAATGCTCAGTAGAGATCAAGTGTATTTATGTCTTCATCTTTCCAGTTCAGACCCAGGTAGACTTGGATTTCCTACCAGCCAGTAGTGCTATCAGTATATTAATTTCTGTTTCTAAATCTAGCAATCTCACATACACATAAGCCTCTACATCTCATGTTTTGAGGGTTAATTCTTGGTTTTATTATTTTTACAACACAGTTTTGAAGAAGCACAGAATTTCAGTGATGGATCAAGGACATAGCAGGGAAAGCTTGATAAGGCTGAGGGACAGAGGAAGAAGCTTGCGGGTGCTATGTCTGTACACTGAGATAGCTCATAAACAGAGAAAACTAAGTATTAAAACACAGTAAGCCCTGCTGTGGTGACCAGTGGGAGTGACGTGTAAATGCTCCTTTGCACAAGATACTTCTTTTGTAAGGGATGGTAGATTTGCTGTATCAGAATAAGAAACATCCTGCTTAGAATGAATGTAAGTGCAGGGTACTATTATGTCACTCTATCAGGGTTTTTAAAAGACCACTGACAAAAAGCACCACTAACATGCTGAGTGCAATTTGCATTGAGAAAAATGAGAAAAATGAGATTGTGCTATCAGGTCAATTTTGTGCACCATTTAGATATAAAGGACTAATTATTTGTGAAAAAGTTGACTTAGGCTGTTGGGTCTGTTATCAATGGGTACAGTTCATGACAGGGCAGATAAATCATATTAGTATGCTGTGACTGCAAACACAGATTCACAGCTTTCAACAGAGCAAGACAAGTAAGAAATGTTTGATTTCTCCATTCTAAGTTATATATATATTTGTACCTGGAAAATATAAGGGGAAGGAGGAGCATTTTGTCAGTTTATTTATTTTTTTATTTTTTCTTTTATGAGCAGAGGAAAAGAAATCATACATCAATAGTCTACTATAAGTCTACTGTCAGTTTTAAACAGATGCATAGTAAGATGGCTGTCATTCAAAAAGCTATGAATGCCTAACACAAAGGACTTACCCAGCAGTGAATCTGAAGAAAAATTGTGTTTTAAAAGTCTCATAACAGGACAAAAATAAAAAGTTGCCCAGAATTCAGAGACAGATAATCTGAAAAAGCTTGTTTATGACTCCAGCATCTAAATTCACAAGTAATAAAGATTTCAGCTCCCAAAAAATTAATATTTAATTAAAACTCAGCCCACACCATGACTAAGCAGTTTTCTGGAGGAAAAGAAATATACCTAATATGAAAATGAAGGGCCAGCTGTACCAAAGTGCCAGACTCTCAGACAGTATTAACTGACACACGTGCTTATTGTCATTTAAACCAGCTTGAGTTTGGACCAGATCTTCCATCAACATTTACAAGAGATTACCTGCTATTACTTTCTATTCTCCCTCTGTGTACAAAGGGCACAGTGTCAAAGTATAACTCAGGATCTTAAATATAAACATGGAAGAGTGAAAACTATGCTTGCCTCTCTTTTCATGGTTTTCTGGTTTACTAAACCAAGAACCCTTTCCTCTTTCCTAGGTCCCTTTCAAGCAAATGGCAGTATTACGTCTGGTTTCAAGGAGCACAATCGAATACTCTGGAAAAGTTTCACAGAAATTCAAAAAAGACAGGGAAAGCTTTATCCCTCCTGGTCTATACACCAGAATCTGATGCTGTATGTAACAAAACTCCAATTTTGCCAACTTCTTTCTTTTTTCCATCAGTAAAAATCAAGACAATTTGCTTTGGTTTTGGTCAATTCAGCAAATAATTTGTTTTGCATTGAGCTGCCAGAACACAGTCATGGTGCCCGAGACATAAAATCCAGAAAAGACTCTCTGCCAGGGAAGGATCATGGAGCCAACTCAGCTTAGCCAAAAGCAGTTTATAGTTGAAGGAATTTAACCAAAATCCAAAACAAAACCCCAAATAACAACAAAAGAGCTACATAAAAAACACAGAAACCCCCTCAAACTGTTTCAACAATCTGTGAATTAAAATCTGACTTTATATTTGTTTTGACCTAGAAAATAGTCAATTTGAGGTCAAAATTGCTGAAATTGACTTTCGTTGTGTAACAAACTTATTTTATAACATCTTCATTGATAAATCACTAGAAGACACTCTAGAGACTGCAAAGCCTTGATTCTGCCAGAGTTTCAACTTCCATTTGCCCTTCATAAATGTTTCTTCGAAATGAAATCAAAATGTAGAACTCAGTACTGACATAGTACATCCAACCATACATTCAGTATTTGGAACCATACAGGCACTCCTAAAACTTACTAAGCAAGTAACAATTACTTAATTATATTTTTCTACCATCAGTTTTGTTCCACCTCAAAGGCATGTCTTTGGATTTATTTGTCATCAACTTAGTACTGAATGGTTTTCCCTGACATGTTTACATAAGAAGCACAATTAATTCTGTAAATTTTCCCAGGGGACTCAATCTTCAGAACTGAAATGGTAGAAATTATGTTAGAGTAAAGCAAGGTTTTCTTCCAGTTACATAATACCAATTTTAATTATTTCAAGTATGTTCCTTGGCGTGTAATAAAGCCATACTCTAAAATGTAAACTGTTTGGAGAATAAACACTCTTATGGCCCTCTGTAAATAAGAAGCTACATTTCAACTCAGTAGGCAATGGGGAATGTAGCTTCCAAAATAACACACCAGAATGTTTCCTCACTCTGTGTTTAACTAACATCCAGAATATGCCTAATGTATTTGTGTGAAGGTGGTCAAATAACTGCTTTCCTTCCGTTCATGTTTGTTGACAATACCGACAGTCATTACCTCAACATTTATTTAAGCATTTAAAACTAGTAGGTATTTATCTGGGAGGCTGTGACATAAAAAGGCAACATTTACAGGGAAAGGCCATAGTTTTCATTAAACTACTCACTGGAACCAGGAAAACCAGTAAGGTTTCCAGGACAATTGATATGATTAACTTAATTATATAAATAAATCATTTGAAAGCAAAGGTATTTGATGAGGAGAGAGAAACATTTTCAGAGCATTTACACATTTTTTGTCTGACTTTAGTGGTACTTGACAGGTACCAATGTAGCAGTCTTAACACTATGTGGATATATTATGTGGACTATTTCTGCTTTCATTCTCTGTACCATTTCCTATCCTTAGGACAAAAATCTAGTTACATGACTATAAAAATGTCTCTATTCTTACAAAAAAGTTCTATCAAACATAGATTTTGTGTGGCCAGATTTCATGCATTATTTGAACAATCCAAACAGTGTGATTATAGCTGATGTGAACTGTACAGAATTCAATTTCCCATGGCAAAACAGAGCATGATTTTCTGATTTTAATAACCAGGAAGGTTGCATTTTAATTAAAGAAGAATTAAAACTCCCTCTTTTTAAAGTACTGAATATGAAACAGCAACTACAGCAACTCAGGACCTTGTATCTGATGGAAGAGCACTCAGGCTGGAAGCATCCATAGACCTCTGTAAGCTAGGGCTGATCTGGCTGCATGTCGTTGTAATGTGATGAACAGAAGGTGGAAGAGATCCAAGATGCATTGGACTGCTGGTGACTACCGCATGGTTGTAGCTGCCTTTTCCAACAGATTCACACTCATGTCCATAACCAAGACCTCCTAAAAGCAAACAAGGTAGGTTAGTATTCACCTCTCATGAATCCTTGATGAGGCCACAGAACTCACATCACTTTGCAAAGTTGGGAAAATGATGGGAACCCTCAAATGAGGACAAACAGGGGACCACACAAGAATTTTTAAAACTTCTCAAAACATAAATTTTGCATATGTAAAACATGCGCCAAAGTGCATAAACTGAAGACGAGCACCACAGATGCACCAGGAAAAGCACTGGGTAGAAGAGCAGCTCTCAGATGAAGGACAGGCCAAGTCTTAAGTGCACCTCCCTCTGCAGAAGGCAGGAAGAGAGAAGAATCCAAGGAGGCTGGAGGAACACCACCATGCACTGAATCCTACCAAATGCCAACGCTCCAGGCAGTCCCTCCATTATTCCTGCCACTAGCCATCTAAAAAGCAAGGGAACTATCAATATGCATGCAAACTGCAATGCTGGCTGTGTAGTTTCACCAGCAGGAAAGAGTTACAGCTGGAACCCACTTTCCTCAGAGATCTGGGGAGAGGAATCTTAATCAAAAGAGAAGCATGTTGGTTGTGAACCGCAGAAAGAAGTACATTAAGGCATTTATGACCCTCACAGTCAAAGGAAAAAAATCCAGATCCTTTAACCTCCTCCAGATCAAACCGTTCCAAAGACAAGCGTGTATGGAGAATTCCTTGTACTGAACTCAGCTCCACTGGGGATACCAGAACAAAGCATATAAGCTCTTGAAGGATTACTGTGAGTTCCCAATACATATGTTCAATTAAATCAAAAGAAGAAAAGGCATTCTAATTTCTTTCCTTTTATGCAGTTCATAATTTCAACTCAGTAAATTTCAATCACTGTGCTACTCAGCAGTTGATTTGATCGTGTTACAGAGTATTACAATGGAATCAGCCAGAAAATATTAGACAAAAAGTGTAACTTGCCTCTGTTAATGACATGAACATCATTCCTCTTGGCAAAAGTTTAGATAGAGTGAAGAAAAAAATTTACACATCCCATTTGCATTATAAAAAATACACAGTACTACATCATACGCCTATATGTGTGTATATGACAAAAGTTCTGTTGGTTATTTTTTAGAAAAGTGTCTTTTAGTTTGTGGAACCCAAGACTTTCTGCATTGAAGGATATAAAAGACAGAGAAGCAGGCTATAATAATGTAAGAAATCCAACTGATTTCAACACTGAAACAAGAGTCTAAGTATACTGATTATTTAGTAAGACATAAGCCTGTTATTTAACACTGAGAAAAGCAATTCTACCACAAAAATGCACCAAATATATATTGATCCTTTCCTGGATGACACCATTAACACCCTTCTTAAAAGCCACTTATAAAACATTTCAATGGTAACAGTAATATCTACTTTTACTATACGCAGGAAATCAAGGGCTGCACACTTGTCAGAATTCAGTTAGGGAAAGGGCATATATCAGCTCAAATAACAATCTGCAACCATACAGTGAAATTGCTATTTATTCATTATTAAACCTGAGCTGCTTGGAACTTATATATCAGAAAAAAACCAAATCCCAATAGCAAAACCAGAAAATGGAGTAGTGTCCAACCAGTACTGTTAAATGTTGCTTCCTCAGTGCATTCTGGTTACCCTTTCAGTTACAGGGTCTGCTATTATTATCTGTGTATAAACAGCACCTCAGGGATGCAGAGAGCAGATACGAGAATTTTTTTATGTTAGGATAAGGATGATGGCCAAAGATGGTCCAGTCACTAGTCACTGAAAGGAAAAAAATGAGAAATGGAGCACTTGGGAGAGATTGTATTACTGGACTAATAGACAAAAGTAATGCAAGACTCTAGTCCTGATAAACATTTGCCTGGGCATTTCTCTAAGGCTGAAATGGAAGGAAAAGATTTCTTTCTTTTTACCACTGACAAACATTTGCTGTTATAAGGAAAAATCACAGTTCTTCCACTTAAAAGGCTATTGGGGAGATTATCATGAATGAATAAATAAATCATCAGCTCTCTCCACTGAAAAAGACTGCAGAGTAAAAGACTGATTCTTTGAAAAACAAAGTCATACCATTTTATCCCCTGGTTTACATACGCATAAATGTATCAGAAGACCCCATCTGTGCTCCACAGGTCACTGAATAGTATTAATTTGATCTGAATCAGGCAGGACCATACAATCCCACATATGTTAAGCTAAGTCTGAGCACAAGATGGGAAGCTTATGTTGACTTCCAGCCAGCTCCAAAAGTACAGACCGCATCTGATCATGCATAAATAGGGGCAACATGGACATCTGACCTGTCATGAGCTTGACGCTAAAAAACAAGCTGTTGGGAAATGTGTTCAAACCAATGCATAAACTTGTACTGTCAAAATAACCATATCCAAAAGCTGCACTTGGCATCATATACCCACAGTGCCAGAGGAGCCATCAGTCCAGGTCTCCTGTATCATTGACCCAAAGGCTGAAAATTTCAGGACAGTAAAAAGACAACAAGGAATTTCTTCCCTTGAAAACCTCTTGAAGTGTGTTACACAGGAGTTCCATAGTGGAACAAATTTAAAAAAAAAAAAAAAAAAAAAAAAAAAAAAAAAAAAAAGACAAAATAGGGCAACAATTGTCATTTGCCTCTATGAGTGTATGATCAGACAAAATCTTTGCCTATCTGGAAATCTGAGCTTCCTCAAACTGCTATTACACCCTGAGCTAAATCCTTCTGTGAGGCTTTGAGGTTTCCACGCGAACTACATAAAAATGCAATCATAATTACAGTAGGTGTGAGCAATTTTTATGGTGTGTAACTGGAATTTTTCAGGATAGAAGTAAATCATTAAACTATGACTCAAGAAGTTGCTGAATTATCATTTTTATTGCAAGTCTTACAAAATATTGTAATTTCACAACTACACTACACCCCACAGACATTACATGTCAGTGAAACAGCGGTGCTTAGGATTTATTTCCTTTCAACAATGAAACGAAATAAAAAATCTAGGATTTGTAGTTTGATAGAAAACTCTGAAATTAAGATCCTAAAATCTCATTGTTTTTAACCTCATGGTTATGATCACAGCTTATGGTTTTCTTAACACTTATGATTAAGCAGCAAATCCTCCAAACCCCTGGGAGTATCCACTCTGAACACGAAGTTAGACAGACCATTAATCTGACTAGTATTGGCAATTCCCATGTTCTTAACTGTTTGAAGAGACTTAATCTTTACAATTAGTAAAAATAATCTCAAGAAAATACACTAAACAGAACATTATATGACGACATGGTATTATGAGAAAATACTATGTGTATGCACTTAAAAGGTTCTCCATGCTCTGAATCTTGGAAAGGCAGTTTCTTCACTATCAGAATGCACTAGGTAAACTAGCTTGCACTAATTTCCAAGGTTATTTGCCATTTATTATATGGACTAATCAAGCACATACATTCAGCAACTCTACTGTGAGACAAAAGAGACTGACAAAGCACAATGAAAAAAAACAATGTCTCTCTTCAACTGGAACCAAAGTAAAAAATTATCCAGAACTGACCAGTGAAAACAATACCTCACAGGTGATTAACTTTGCTGGTTTAGAGCAGACAGCAATGAGATCACTACTTCTATGGAACATTTTAACCACTAAATTTAAACAAATGAAAACAGTGGTCTTGTAATGACTAAGCTAAGAATATATTATGAAACAGTCAGGTTCAGGAAATTTCCAGGAGAAAACACATACAGTAAAACAAAGATTGTCAATTAGATCTACAGACATTCATAATATCTCATACTAATTTTAAATTGGTTTTATTTGTACCAGGAAGATGTCTCACATATGAAAACCTAATTTTGAAAGCTACTTTGTACTCTGATTTTGCATAAGAAGTAAGAAGGTAACAGTTAACTAGGCACAGACAAGTTAATGTTTAACTGAACTAAAATATAAATGTTTTAGCTGCAATGGGTAAATCTCTATTCATTATCAGTGACATTAGATAACTTCTGCTTTTGTCCTTATTAAGATAATACGGTATGTGCTCTACTATTACAGCAAACATACAGCTTTATATCTTTGGTTTATGCTGCCACTTCTCTATAGTATTAGTTACTCATACCCGTTTCTATTTTCAAAACTTAGCCTGACCACTTTGTATTTCTGAAATATGAATGCATTGTGCAAGCCTCATACTCAAATAACTGATATAAATCAAGAGAAACTCCACTAGCAGTGTAATATATCAATCTATTGGTATATGGATCTAATAGTGAATAATATCAGGTGAAAAAACCCAAACAAGTTTCATGTTTTGAGTATTGACAACTTCTTAAAGCACCATTACAACACAGACAAAGAAAAAAACATTATTATAATCAAAATGGAAAAATAGAGATATTTTAAAAAACAGAAGATAATTGTATTAGAATTACAGGTAATACATTCTAGCTATAGAGCCTCTGGGCAATTACTGTCTGAATCTGACCTGAATGAACACAAAGCATACATCTGTATGCTTATGAGAGCACAGATTCCAATTTCACGTACAAGTGGCACTGCTTGAGAAGCAACCTAAAAATTAACATTGCTATAACTTCCTAATATAGTATGAATTATAGGACTCAAATGAAATAAATAGGGAAACATTTTGCCCATTAAACAGTGTTGCAGTCATCTGCAAAATAAGTGGATTGATTCCAGCAGTTTTGTTGGAATACTTCTTTGCTGATAGCATCTGATCGCAATGCAGCCAACTATGGAGGGGCAATAAGAAAACACCCTAAAAAAAACACCTCTCTGGACTCTGCAACACTTCATCTCCCACAGCTTCTAGCATTGTTCAACCTTCACTGCACATTTGTGCTTTTCTTCATGTTAGAAATACATTCTTGGCATATTTCCCATTAATTCCTGAAATTTTTGTTCCTCAATTTTCATTAAAAGAGGCTCAGATATGTTTTGTTATCTGAATGTTCTTAGTGTTTTTGAAAATACCACACAGGAGCTTTGCTATCTGTAACTATGGGCACACACCGATCCATTACACCAAAGACTTTTATCATTCCACGTTTCAAAGCAAGTCAGCACAGAAATGTACTCCCTGTTCACACAGTAACTTCTGGTTTCCTGCTGTGTTCCTGGACTGCTATCTAACACGGGGACAGCCTTCCTGTGCCCATCTCATACATGCTCCTCCTCCCAGCCTGGCTGCATGGGCAATGAGTAACGGGAAGGAAGAAGCAGACCTCTTTCTTCCTTCAGGCCCCAGGCAAAGGGAAGATCCTCTGTCTGCTTTACCCACTTTGACACAGGGATGCAACAGAGCACCAAGAGTAAGGGGATAGGCTCTCAGCAGGTTAATGCAGCCTTAACTCCCATGCCCTGTGTCAACATCTCCCTAAGTAAAACCTCCTGTGAGCTGCGCAGGAGTCCTGAGCAGAGGTGAGAGGAGCAAGGAGATTGCTTTCTACCTGCAGCACAGGCCAAATCTCAGTCTTTGCCCCATAACATACCACTGCTAGACTGCTGCATGCCATGATCCAGCAACACATACCAGTTGAGCAAAAAAAGCACATAATAAAATGTCAAACTGTAATCCCATGGGACGCTCTCTTTCTAAATCTTTACAGATAACCCAAGGTATTTGACCAAAATATTTTTCTGAGAAAAGTCTTTCCTCCTTTGAGAGACTAAAATGTACAAGCAGGAGGGGAAAAAAAATAAATGCCAATTTGTTGAATAGTGATACCAATTTACAACAGGTGATAAAGGTTAACATGCAAAGAGCTGCAGAAACTGGCTCTTGCAGTACGGAATCACAAATCTAAATAACTTGCAGTCACATTCAGTACATTTTCATTTTGCAGATAAAGGCAATTGTTCAAGGACACTACAAGGTAATTTTTGAAACAGCTTTGTCCCTGACTTTCTGAGCAGTACAAACATTTTTCTCTTTTTCCTTACATTAAAGAAAAGATACTGTTTAACATTGTTTCTCTTAAAAGATGAGACTGTTATCCAAGTTGTCAATGTAACCAGGCAGAAATAACAGTGTACAGCCCACTTAAGGTATGTACTCTAAGAGGCTTTATACTCACCTAATTAGCTCAACTATAGTTTTCATGGTTCATTTAAAAGTTTCATGCTTCATTAAATATCAGTATATTTTATCACCTCAAAAACTTCTCAGTAAAAATATAACCGTATTTTCAAATTACAGTTTGGTTAATTAATACATGCATTTCAAACACATCTATGAGACACTGACAAAGTCTGAATTGCTATAGGAGCAGAACAGCAAACCATTATTGAAATTTCATTCTACATGCAAGGGAAAGATTTTTTTTCCTTGAACAAAAGTACTTTGTCAAGAAAAAGAAAATAGTTTTGACACATTATTTTTATAATTAAGAACGTTCCCACACTAATGTCTCGTGGTTCCACCTTCACAGCAATCAGCTCAAACATACTCTGGATTCAGTAGTTGCAACTGTTTTATCAGAAGTCCTTAAGTCAGAATGTCATGCCCTTAATGAAACAAAAAGATCAATGAAAATAAAAATTAAAAATATAGAGAGGCCAAAAGCCAAATGCAACTCATAACAGAAACTCCTGTGGTTAAGAGAGTATTTTTTCAACCAGAAAGGTTTACTTACTTATGTGGAGTATGCATTTTCTCAATTCAGGATAGAAGAATACCTCAGAGCTGTTTAGCAAAATGTTTTCTAGACTGAGAAATTACACTTTAAAAGTCCACCTGCACAATTACCACAGCTTCTCTGGAAATTTCTATGAAATACATGGCCAGTAAACTACACTGCAATAACAAAATTACAGTTGTTCTTACTGTTTAAACTGACTTTTAGAAGAGGCTACAATCAGTGTACTTCATGTTGTTGCCTATTTACATTCCTTATAAGCTGAAATGTTATTACATCATGGTCCAAACAAAGCCTTCTACTTGTCTTTCCAACTTAGCTCTTCATGTCAGTAAGAGGCAAACCCTCAGAAAATTACACAAACAGCCACAAATATTTAAAATCTGTATTGGCACTACATGCTTCCACTCCTCTCAAAGCCTTAAGACATTTTTCTTTCAATTGTATTTTTTATTCTTTACGTCTTTCATCAGCCGAAGACACACTAATTAATGAGAATTTCCCAAGTCCTTTGTTGCTGTGACCAAAAAGAAAAGACCAGTAAGAAACTTCATTTCATCTTCTTAAAGTGAATCCATCTATGTTCCACAGAGCCCAGCTAATAAGAGGAAGGATTAAGGCCAATTGAATGGCTTAGGCCCCTAAAGACAAGTCCAGCTCCTGCTTTTAGCTGTCATCCTTGCCAAAATTGGTTTACGAAGAATGACGTCTTAACCACAGCTATTACTTTGCAAAGAGAAGGCTGCTGTCTTGGCAGGGTTTGGCAGCCAAAGTTGGCTACTGACTAAGGTTTGAGGTAAAGACATAGGAAACCACACTGGCATCCCAATGCAAGGGTGTCTGCAGTGGACATCTGAACAGCGGAAAGAAGTGTTCACAAACAAAAGCATAAAAAAGGCAAACGTTTGTATGCTCTGCTGAGCTGAAGTACCTCTGTGAAAATGTGGAAACCCAGACAAGTGTCCTGATGGATAATGAAATCTTTTTAAGAAGGTGGTCATCCCAACTGTGTATCTCTTCTCGGTATCTCTAAAAAAAAATCAAGTGGTACCCACCTTTCCATTAGTTTGAAGAGAGAATGTGCTAAACAGGGAAGAGTAAAATGTTCAAAACAGATCATGTCATTTTTGAGGACTTCATCTTTTTGAGTTTTGGTGAAGTTAAATTCCCAAGAACATCAGCAATTTCTCACAAAAAGAACTTTGCCTTATGAGCTGCTTAGGTAATTTATCAAACTTCTGCCATATGAAAATGTTCATATATTCTTCATACAATTTAATGGATATATTTTTAATATTCTGCTGTGATTTTCCTTAAATTGCTGGGATTTGATTCCCTGCAACTCAGGGATTGCAATTCCCTGAAGTTAATGTGAATGGGATATAAATCAGCACCTCTTACAGTCAGCTGTCATAGTATTTCAATATCATTGAAATCCACATTCTATTCTACAGTTTGTGAAAGTTCATGTTAATAAACATATCTGAAGTACTTATTATGCATACTACATGCTAAAAATGCAAAACAAAGTCCATTCCGCTTCCAAAAGGATCCCGGAGACTAAGCCAGGCCAACAGAGAAGACAAAGTGCTTCTAATTGAATAAAAGACAACAACTAGAATAATGGTTACAGTATTGTTCCTTCCTAACGACTAGCTTCTCTTCTTCATGCAACATTCAAGAATCAAGTCTGCATGGGCAGGCTGAGTGAAGAAAGAGTATACATTTGCAGTCTGAGTTTGAGAGAGTTTTCATTGCCCAGATGTTGCTGGTTGACGTTGGCTGGCTGACAGATGGTGACCCAGCTGGTCTCTCCCACTGCTCCCACAAGAGCACAGACAGCACTGGCGAAGAAAGTAAGATGGAAAAGCTCCTGAGTCAAGATAAAGACAGTTTAATAAAAAAACCCCACCTTGTGCAGAGGCAAAGCAAAGTAAGAAATGTACTCACTACATCCTAGCAGCAAGCAGGTGTCCAGCCACTTCCTGAGCAGCAGGTTCTCTGTGTGTAGGAGTTGCTCAGGAGGATAAATGTCATCACCACAAATGGCTCTACATCTTCCTCTTTTCCCTCAGCTTTCACTGCTGAGCACATCATACAGTACAGAATATCTCTTTGTCAGTTGTGGTGAGCTGTCTGGGCTGTGTCCCCTCCCAACCTCTTGCTCACCCCATTCCTAGTGCCTTTTTTTTTTTTTGTGCAGTAATGGAGAGAGAGGCTTGACATTGTGCAAGCACTGCTTACTGAGAACCAACACGCTGGTGTATTATAACTGGTTTGTTACTAACACTGTAAGAAATGTAAAGCATAGTATAGCACATATGGTCAGAGCTGGCTGACATCATCACAAAACCCCTCTCAATGATTTTTGAGCAGTCTTGGGAATGTGGAAAGGTCCCAGATGACTGGAAGCTGGCAAATGTTGTACCGATTTTCAAGAAGGGCAAGGAGGACCCTGGAAATTTCAGGCATGTCAGTCTCACTACAATGCTTGGTAAAGTTATGGAGAAGATTATTCTGAGAGGTATTGAAAAACACCTGAAGGCCAATGCAGTCACTGGTCACAGACAGCATGGCATCATGAGAGAAAAGTCTTGCTTATCCAACCTGATTCCCTTCTATGACAAGGTAACTCACCTCACTGATCGAGGGACGCCAGCTGATGTAATCTTTTTGGATTTCAGTAAAGCTTTCAATACTGTCTCTCTCTCACATGATCTTCCTGAACCAAATGTCCAGCACAGCTGGATAAACACATCATGTGGTGGGTGAGCAATTGGCTCACGGGTCAAGCACAGAGGGCAATAATGAATGGGGTGACATCAGACTGGTGACCTGTCACTAGTGGGGTTCCACAGGGCTCCATCTTGGGCCCTGTGCTCTTCAACAGCTTCATAAATGACTTGGACACAGGACTGGAAGGGATACTAAGCAAGTTTGCAGATGACACAAAACTGGGAGGAGGTGTTGCCTCCCTGGAAGGCAGGGAGGCCCTGCAGAGAGACCTCGACAAATCAGAGGGCTGGGCAATCACCAGCTGTAAGAAGTTAAAAAATGGAAGGTGCTGGATTCTGCACCTGGGATGGGGCAACTCCGGATGTGCATAGAGACTGAGGAATGAGATGCTGGAAAGCCGTGCCATGGAAAGGGACCTGGGGGTCCTGCTCAATGGCAAGTTGAATATGAGTCAGCAGTGCCCTGGCAGCCAGGAGGGCCAACCATGTCCTGGGGGGCATCAGGCA
>JAWWEV010000095.1:44650020-44661034 GCA_035583235.1 Hafferia zeledoni | reverse complement strand
ATGTCCTGGGGGGCATCAGGCACAGCATCACCAGCCAGTTGAGGGAGGGGCTTGTCCCACTCTGCTCTGCACTGGGGTGGCCTCACCCTGAATATTGTGTGCAGTTTTGGGCAACACAATTTAGGAAAGATTAAGCTCTTAGACAGCGTCCCAAGGAGGGCAATAAAGATGGTGAAGGGCCTTGAGGGGAAGCCGTGTCAGGAGCGTTGGCCTGTTCAGCCTGGAGGAGACCTCATTGCAGTTACAACTTCCTCATGAGGGGAAGAGAGGAGCAAGCAGTGAACTCTTTTCTGTGGTGACCAGTGACAGGACCTGAGGGAATTGCCTAAAGCTGTGTTAGGGGTGTTTTAGGTTGGATATTAGAAAAAACTTCTTCACGCAGAGGGTGGTTGGGTACTGGAACAGGCTCCCTCAGGCATCAGTCACAGCACCAAGCCTGACTGAGTTCAAGAAGCATTTACACAATGGTCTCAAGCACATGGTGTGACTCTTGGAGATGGTCATGCGCAGAGTGAGGAGTCAGACTTGATGATTCTTACGGGACCCTTCCAACTCAGCATATTCTATGATTCTCTGATTGTGATCCTATTATGATCATCAGAAAATTTCTATGTAGATTGCCACCATATGTTCCAAAAAGCTGTAGCTAAGGGACAGGGAAAAGCCATCGATATTTCAAAGGTTAACAATGGGCCAAAGAAGGGTGCTTCACTGAACATACTGTGCAATATGGTTCCCATCTTACTCAAGTTGTTTGTCAAAAACCTGGATAAAGGGATCAAATGCACCCTCAGCAAGTGCTGATAACACTAAACTGGGGGGAGCGGCTCATTCATCTGAGGCTTTGCTGTCATTCAGCAGGACCTTGATAGGCTGGAGAATTGGGAGGAGAGGAACCTAATGAGGTTCAACAAAGTCAAGTGGAGGGTCCTGCGCCTGGGGAGGAATAACCCCAAGTGCTGGTACAGGTTGGTGGCTGACCTACTGGAGAGCCGCTCCATGAAGAAAGATGTGGGAATCTTAGTGGGTGACAAGCTGCCCATGAGGCAGCAGTGTGTCCTTGCATCCAGGAGTGCCAATGGTATCGTGGTGTGCATCAGGAAGCGAATGGCCAGAAGGTCAAGGGAGGTAACCCTCTTCCTCTACTCAGGGACCTTAGGGAGGCCACATTTGTAGTGTGTTCAGTTCTAAAACACAAGAAGTTCCACCTCCACATGAAGAGCAAAATCTTTACATTGTGGCTGACAGAGCGCTGGAACAGGCTGCCCAGGGAGGTCATAGAGTCTCCCTCTCTGGAAATATTTAAAATGCACCTGGACATGTTCTTTTGTCACCTTCTCTAGGTCACCCTGTCTGGGGGAGTGGACTTCGATGACCTCCAGAGGTCCCATCCAACCCTTACAATTCCAGGATTCTGTGATCTTTGTGATATTAGCTTGAAAAAGTACGTGATTGGCCAAATGGATGAACAATGCAACAACCTGACCACATGACGAAAATCCTTTTGGCAATAGACTATCGCACATCCGTAAAGGTGTGTAAATTCTTACATATTATGGGACTAGATCATAGGAATGAACAGAACAAACCTATACGCTTTATTAACCTAATCATCTAAATCATATAAATCTCAATAGCCACACCCAAGTTTTCTATTTTAAAGAAACAAAAAAGGATGCGTTACTGGGAGCATGTTTGTTAGGACCACAACTTAGCCCCTGGTTTCTTGTTTGCAACTCTTCAAAAATTATTTCTTTCTCCATAAATTTTTTCAAAAGAAAGAAATCTTAGTCTCACTAGGTAGTCATAAAGAAAAAAGATTATTATCATTATGTTCAATGTTCAAACCCTTGCAAAAGATTTCAGTATCTAATTTAAAAGACTCGTTTTAGAGATCTGTGGGTACAGAACTATCCAAATCATTCAGTTTGACCATTAATGAACTTATAGGTTAGTATACAGTGAAGGAAATCACACGAGCAATCATATGGAAAGAAACTGCTCATTATAACTATTTGGTCTTGCTCTGCAGAACTTTTTTTTTCAGTCCAATCAATGTGAAATGGTTCTTTCTGGTTTAACATACTGTAGAGCTTTTCAAGTTTCCTCAAAGACTGAGAAATTCACAATCTCTCTTGAAACAGAATCCCTAAAATTGAATATACAAAGAAATGCACAGTGAAAGATTAACAATGACTTTTTTGTTGTTGTTCGCACAGACTCTAATGTTTGCTATATGACTGTACAAAAGTAGATCAATTGCTGGAACTCTTGAAAGAACATTTTTATTAGTCAAGAATATGAATACGTTTTTCTTGTTTTCTTAAAAACTCTCAATTCTATTTATAAGTTAACACCTCCCAATAAAAGATAGATTTTATTTTTATAAAAGTTTACTGTGAGGAAAGTTAAAGATCACAGTAAACATACTTTTCACAGCAACAAAACATTAGGTAATAAAAATATCTTTTTCCTAAAAATACATACAGTTCTACACAGGGTTTTTCCTTGGTGATTCTGCTGAGTTACTCATTACACATAAAAGGAGTGTTAGGAGGCACTGAATGTCTGAAATGCTATTAGTGACTTGACATTCATCAACCCTTTTCAACGGCAGAGCTGTCTGTAAACGCACTTGTGCATTTTCTTTTCACAGTCAAGCAAAGAAGGACTGACAAGGGTACTGAGGAGACCCTTCCTGCCCTCAACACCAAGCATGCTGAGCTCATGTTTATCAGCTGGCAATGGTACCGCCTGCGGTGCAAGAACCCAACTAAATGTGACCACTGGGGACGCATGATGTCTCTGGGCAGGGAACTTGCTCAGTCCAAGTCCCTGCCTACAGCCGCTCTCAGCCACACTTATGTGTGAATTTGTCTTACACCTGCACTGCACTCTGTCCCCATCTCTACTTCTGAACACTGAAAGTGATATTTTCAAAGAGTGCCAGTAAACTAGTGAAACCTATGAACACTAAAGCAAAATGCTTCCCAGGTGTTTCCTTCAGGAAGAACAGCTTTGCAAAACTTCTCAAGTAACCTGAATGTCATTTACACAGATTTGGTCTTTGGTGTTCCACTTGGCTTGCAGAAGGGCAATTAGCAGCATATTCCCTTTGTCCAGCTGGCAGAGTAATACTGTGGTTAAGTAAACATGGGGCACGTACATTTCTTTTTGCCTTCTTCCTCCCACAGGTATCCCTTCACACACTTTCAGCTCTGACACACAAACCATTTCAATCAATATGGCTCTTACCAGAAGTCAAAGCCAAAGTATTAAAAGAAATCTCTATGAACAAAACACATCACCTTCTTGTGCAAGAAGACTTCACTCATTCACTCTGCAGCTATACCTGTATCTGCATCTATGTCTTTCAGCAGCTGTATATAAAGTGTGTATTTTTAACACTAAAACATTTTTGCTTATTGCAAGTGCTGTCACAGTAACCCTTCATCACTCCATAAAGCAATTGGAGCCTGAAAAAGTATCTGAACAGTGCTTTGAAAAATATAAAAATAAAAGGTAGCAATGACAGGGAAATAACTAGAGCACAATGAGAAAATAGACTGGAAACAAAACTACAATCACTGAGAGATGAAAAGCCAGAGTTACCCTTCTCACTGCCTCCATCTTATTTGATTTCATTGTGTCTATTAAAGGACCACTTTCCCAAAGGTGCTTCTGACATTTACGCTCTATCTGGGGAAATGACAAGTACTAACCTGTGTTACTAAATTATCACACCTGTCACAAGTGCTAATTTAGAGGTCCTACTACTCATCCTTGCCAGGAGTTCACCCTTGACATATAATTACAGGCTTAATGCAAAGAATAACATTGTAAAATTTTGAATAAGAGTCAAAAGCAGCATGTTGAAAATGTTTATCAATGTTCATAGACCAGGTCCATTCCAGACAAAAACACACATATGGAACACATATGACAGACAATTGAGAGTTACGGCCACGGGCACTGTGCAGACATTAAGACATTTCTGAAATTTGCAGTTGTACATTTTTTGTGTGGCAACAGCCACAGACTTTGGCAAACAGAGTATTAGTAATGACTCAGAGCACCTCGAACAGGAATTACTAGTGAGAAAGCAGCAAAACTGGAGATCAATTAAAAAAACCTGGTAGTTTTCCACAAAACCTAACAGACATTATTACAATACAGATACATCATTTCATGTGTGGTAGGTTGTTTTTTTTCAGTTTAAGGGGAAAAATATGTGGCAGCTTGGGTTTTTTCAGTTTAAGGGGAAAAATATGGCATCATGTCCTACTGCCATACAAAAAAGCAGCTGACATGGTTTTTTGCTTCATTGGTGACAGTATTATCACACACAGCAGTAATCAGTGGCCATTATTTTCTGGTCACAAGTTAGCCACACTACTTGATTCACTTTTGCATAGGAATAAAGTAGGTTTACATCTTTTATTTTGGATTTATGCTGCATTAATCATGAGCATGTAAAATTAGGATATATGCATATATTAGTATGCAAATAGATAATAAGCAGAAATACTGTAAACTATTAAGACTCTTCACCAAGGAAATGGATGAGAATAGACTTTAAAAATCAAACCCTGTATCGGACACTGCAATAGGAGCAGCAATTCACTAATTTGAATGAAGTAATCCGAACTTCAGACTGCACCCTTCACAACCAAGTATTAGGTATGAATGACTGAAAATACTGATACTCAGTTTTTTCTTTCAGTAATTCAAAACATTTGTAAAATGTCTGCAGTTGAAAAATCAGATGTTTTGCCAGTGTTCAACTTTATTATTTAACAGCTTGTTTTTCCTTTTCCAAAACAATCCAGGGCTCTTGAAAAGTTTATATGAGATGATTAGGCCAAAAAAAATCTTCTTATCCTTTAAAGACAAATACTCGCGGCAGAAATTTCCTTGATCTCTTATGAACACAGATGATGCATTCAAAAATTAATGGCTTTTCACATGGAAAAAAGATGTATAGGCGTACTGCACGCCAATGAAGGGAAGTAGCTGAGAAAGTATATTCAAGATAAGAAAAATGCCAATACAGCAAGAAGTCAATACAGAAAGCCACTTCAGGTGGTGCAGCAAAGCTAGCAAGAATGGGAGTATAGTTTAAGCAGGGAAAACCTTGCACCTCTCTGGACAAAGAACGGTTCAGGCAGCAGTATTTAACCACCCCACTGTTCATGGGCTGGCCAGAAATTGCACAGAAGATACCAAAATAAATATTCCATCATGTCTTGAGGTCCCAAAATCAACAGCATTTCTCTCACATTACAAAAGATTTTTTAAATGTTTTCACCTATTTGAAAGCCAATAAATTTTCTAGTTACATGTTCATGCAAATTAAGCAGTCCTCACTTAGTGACAAAAGCATCAAAACATTCACAAGAAAACAGTGTTGATTGTGGTAGAAGATACATTTCACTAATTAATTGACATCAGTGTTGGGTCAGTAGTTTTTTAAAGAAGAACCTTTATTTGTGAGTACTAATTGACAGACCAATTAGTTTGGTTAGCTGGAACTTGAAAACCAGCTGCAGGTTTATTAACAGATGTTCAAACAGCAGTACGTAACAAATTTAACTTCAATCTAGGTCAAATATGCTAGGACTGAACTCTGAAATAAGCCACTGAAGTAGTCTCAGTAGGACAGACCAAGAGTGCTGAAGTGTATGCTATACAATCAAAAGCTATACTTAGCAGCCAAAGTGATACATCAGCCATGATGATGACTGCCTGTCATAGTATTTCAATAAAGCATGAATTAGAAAACTATCCAGGGTTTTCTCAAGTGCTTTATTAGTAAAAGTATCTATTTTGATTTTAACTTTCTAAGTAAAAATTACTAAACTCTATATAGAAATTCATACCAAAACTCTTATTTAGGATGTTTCCAAAATATTCATGGCAAAATTCTTGGTAAGCCCAAGGCCTTTCCAGTGGCCAAATCTGACTTAAGTCTCAAAAACAGACAGACTGAGACAAACTGTACTGCATAACTGTAAAGTAAGGTTAACTTTTTTAATGCTAAATAAAAGCACTCCACTTAGCCTTAGACTCCTCACTCAAGTAATGTTAAAGAGGCAAAATAAAGAAAAGAGACATTCAGGTGAAATAAAGGGAAATATTTTTCACCAAAACCCCAGGATGTGAGAATACTGAAAAGCAGAGAGAGAACTTCTTTATTGCTGTATCTGCATCTTCAATCCAGTCAGTATCAAATACCACCAAATACCATAATCCAGCCTAAAAATTTCCTCTCTGAAGAGGAATTCAAAATCCTTCATAAATTAACCCATTCATGAAGGGTTTGAAAGGAACACCTTTTTAGAAACGACGTAGTACTTCTTCTTCCTCAAAGCTCCTGAAGTGGTTTGAAGATCTTCTACTCAAAGCTCCTGAAAATGCAAAGAGGCTGGGACAGCTTGACCTGAGCAATTTGCTCCTGGTGGCATGCAGTAGCTGTTAGAAGAGGCAGCCCCACGGTCACTCTTGGACAATGGAGGAGCTGCTGGACAGCTTTTGGAAGCTGCTGGGCTGGTGGAGAGAGGAAAGGAGGGCTGGAGAGACTGCAGAGTACAGAACAGTGCCAGGATGGAGCAGAAGGATGGCTATGGGTGGACAGAAAGTCACATCTCAGAGGGGACAGACACAAAAACTTTACAAAGGACTGGAGAGGCCCAGGCAGATCTCACTGCACCCAAATCCCTATACTGGTTACCAGCAAGGGCTCTATATATAATAGAGTAGGGGACAACACTCTGTTATGAACTATAGGGGATTTATGAATAAGTGTTTTGATTTCTTTTCTTACTGCTTTCACTTTTCTTTGTATGTTAGTTCTACTTTTCATAACAGGGTAATTCAGAAACCTTACTTAAGGCTTGGCATATCTGTTGTATAAAGGCCAACCAGCATTCTCTATCAGCACTAACAGCTGCTACCTTCAGTGACAACTGGGGAACCAAATCATGGAGACAATAATCCCAAAACCTTCTTAGTACTATTCAGCAGAGCTAAATCACTTATGGACCACAGACTCAAAAAGCACATCTTCCAAATTTAATGACAGACATTTTTAGTATTAGCTTTTGACCAACAGGAAAAGCAAAGAATATTTTTGGGGGAAAGCAACTTTAAAGATTACTATTTCCCATCAGCATTTGCCATTTTCAATTTGCAAGTTAGTGTCTTTTTAGCCACATTGCAAATTTTAATCTACTGGTGTTTTTTAATCTACTAGCTTCAATCTACTGCTATATATTTTAGTCATTATTTCATCAAATTTCTATTCCGTAAAAGGTTTTTACTAAATGCAAGGTAGGTATCACCTCTAACAAAATTTGTAAAAACAGAAGAGTCTGGATTTTCCTGCAGATGAAACAATACCAGCTCCATGAGACTGAAAGGAAAAAAGGAGCAGACACTGCAAGAAAGTGAAAATAGAAAGTACGTACTTAACAAGTACTGCATCCACTCACAACTGTGTAAATACATTTTTTCTTCAAATTCCTCTCCAATAAAACTTATTAAAGGCTTGATTTCATTTAAAAATAAATAGTACTAAGACAGAATCAGTCAAAGCAACATTTTCTGAACACGAAGGAATGCCTTCTGAAACAACATTTTGCCCTGTTGAGCTGCCCTCAAAGCAACAGAAATAATTCTGAAAATGCTGACAAGTTACATCAATGTGCAAAGAAATGCCTTACTAGAGCCCAAATATGAAGTTCTGGATACACCACTGATATCAATAAAAACTTGGCTGGAGCAAGAGTTGGTGTCATTTCAGGGGACTAAATTCATTAAGCATTTGGATACATTTGCAAAGGGAAAGTTCAGTGAGAGCAGCACAATTTTCCTCATTATTGCACATGGCTGCCATGGGTCAGCCAGGACCCTCAGTATTCACTGGCTGATGTTCAACCACTCCAGGCATCAATAGAAGAATCATGCCCTGGAGATGTTCCTTAGATACTATCTGCCTGCCACGTGAACACCTGAAGGGCGACCTATCACATCAAAACTCTTTTTAGAGCTTCTGCAATGGAAATGTTACAAAGCAACTGCTTTGTTATAACTAAAGCTGCGGAAAGGAAAGCATATCTCTTCTATTGACTTCTCAGCTTGCAATTGTTCTCCGACAAAAATGTCAGACTTACTTGTTAAACTGACAAACGTGAGGAGATGGTGGTCTCTGCTCATCAAAGCATAATAATCAACTGTAGACAGGCTTTTTTCTCATTATCATCTGAAACCTCTCACACAGTGTTGTGGCTTAACCCTAGCCAGCAACTAAACCCCCACACGGCCACGACCCCACTAACATGTTAATTGGCTAGACTAAATAGGGATAGACTTCTTTAAAAAGCCCAGAGAAAACCATTTAAACCACTGATTTTATCAACTACGTAGTGTCTGTGGAACTGACTACATAAAACCCCAGTGAAATGAGATCTTTATCACAAGTTCCATTTCATGTATTTAGAGCTGCAACTGGAGACTACTGCCTTAAGGTGTTTTCTTTGTTTGGTTTTTTACCAGGGCCTATGTATAAGCTGTATCCTGTGACATGAGGCTGAGGGAAAGGGCTCAGAGAAGGAAAAGGCTCATTCTCTGCTTCTGCCCAAGGCCTTCCACTCTGGGGAAACGCCTCGTCCCTTGCATTGTGGGGGGACTATGGAGCTGGCTTCCAGTTTCTGAAAAAAATCAGGAATTAATCAGCTTCAGCAGCATGTGTAGCCCTGTGACACCTAAATTTCTGTGACACTTAGATCTCTCTAGAACCACTGGATACAAAACAGCTGAAGGCCATGCTTATGACATGCAGAATTTCACAAACATTGGTATAAAACAGTGGCATTTGACTTCGGTCCATAAATACAAATAATTACATGCAAACAACAAATTTCTGTAAGAGTTCACCTAGTCTCAAAAATGTTCCCTCTTCATGAATAATACAGATTTTTATTTAAAGGCAATGAAGAGGAATTGTTTATTGGTTTTTCAAGGTCAAATATTTAAGATAAATTAGGAGATTAAGATTCCATGTAGAGCCATTAGAATTGAAGGTGTTTCTTTGCTGAAACACCGAAGTATTATCACTTTATCATCAAGCAAGTTGTACTTGTAAAGTCACAGCACTTAACATGACTGTTTTGCCACACTGCTCTTTACATGATGAGTTTGCCATGGGAGTTGTAAGATAAAAAACACACTTGGCTTTTGCAGTTCATATTAATACAGTTTAAAACCCTACAGTAAGCATTTGGCAGCAGTATATTTGTTCTGGCACCTTACAATTACTACCACAGTTAAATTTGTTTGTTTGAGAGAGAATAATCTCCCCATTTACTTATTCACTCTAGACACATCACACCCATTGCTATGTATTATATTTTCATCACTGTTATTGTGGCTTGTGTTGCAGTAGCAGTTGTGTCTCACTGGGCAAACATACATTACCCTTTCCTGTGAATCCAAACAAAAGAGAGACAAATGGCAAGAAAGGACAACAGGAGGACCTACAGCTAAAATGGTATAAAATAGATCAAGAAGCTCCAGCAGCAAATACCATAGCAGAGACCTGAATAAAATGCTGCCATGCTGATACGAATACCAAGTTTTGGCAACAATATCAACCGAACCACGTTTTCACATCATCTCTATATTCCCTGCCTAGTGCCCCATCTGCTGCACTCAATACATACTGAGCTGGTATCTCAAGCCTGAAAAAATGGTTTACACTCTAACAGCTAGCAGTGAAAGACATGCTCCACTCATTGAAGTGCAAGGTAACATTCCTGCAAATACCTCACTGACTTGAAATGAAATTTAGCCTGTAAGGCATAAGAGGAACAGAAATAAAGACAAAGGGACACATGCAGGCTATTTATAGCTCAGTTACGAGTTGGTCAGGTACATGTTAAGACAGTTTGTTGTCCCAGCCAAGCCAAAGTTCAAATACGCAAACATGCTTCTTTAAAAAAAGTCATGCTATTTTCCCCAGTTTCCATGAATTTCGAGAGAGAACTGATTATAAAATTCAGCTTTGGAAAGACCAGGCATAAGCAAAATAGAAAAGAAAAACGTAACCTCGGTACAGATCATTCCAAATTTATTCAGACAATTCTCACTTTTATTTTCACAGGAATAACAGAATCATAGAATCACAGCATATCTCAAGTTGGAAGGGACCTATAACGATCACTGACTTCAACACTCTGCTCCTTGCAGGAACATTCCATGCATTTATAGTTGTGAGAGAACCCTGAAAGTAAAGAGAAGGCAATTTTGGACTCTAAAGTAAAAACAGATGTCAGAAGAGCAGCTTCTCTTTTCATTCTTCTCTGTGGGTGAGTGGTAAGAAAGCAGCTAAATGAAACTAAAGCAACTGGTTTTCTTCCTGTTCACTGTCATCTAACAGGTCTGCAGCAGTAGAGATCAAATAAAGAAGCACATTACCATGGTGCAGATCATGTGATAGCACTGCTAGGAATAGCAATACAGTTCTGGAATAACATAATGATAATAGGCCAAAATGACAAATCCAACTGTAAAATTCAGTATTTGCACACATCTACACTTAACTGTGTACCAGGCAGTTTTCTGTTCTCCCTGCTCCTCTGCGTGTAGGCAGAGACAACCTGTTCCTTCTCTGTAAAGGTGCATATGCAGGTTTGAAATTAACTTTGTGTTTGACATCAATAAACTCTACCTCAGTTGGAGATATCAAACTGCTTTACAAGCATAAAAATAACTTTTCAAAAATTTGCCAGTGAAAAGAATAAAGGTACAGCAAATTTATGTGACTTACCCATATTCATACCAAAATACTGAAACCTTAATTCAGCCAGAGGGACAGGTGGCCTCAATGCAGTTGTCAAGAATTTTCACATAAAAATCTACAGAACTTTCACATTTCAACTGGATTTTTATTCCAAATTTCCCCTATAAAAAGGTGGCTGAAACATACATCTCCCTGTATGAAAACAGACTTTGTTAG
>JAWWEV010000095.1:44608277-44631791 GCA_035583235.1 Hafferia zeledoni | reverse complement strand
AGCTCCATCTGCCCGGGTTTGGGGTTGGAGTTGTCCTTCTCCTAGGATGGTTGCCAGAGGGCTGGCGAGCCCATCCTACCCATGGACACGCTTCGTCTGACCCTTCAGCTGAGACCTGTCTGGCATGGGAGACCCTACCAGAGGCACACCCCCCCACCAGCATAGCTCTCAACCTCATGAGGGCACACAAGCTTCTCCCTCACGACTAGGGAGTGTCCCTGGAGAAGTGCAAGCCTATACTCATTAAAATAAAACAATATTGCATGCCAGAAACAACTGTCAGTACTTACAAGTATTTTTGTTGCATTGCTCATCTCTTTTTTTTGTTTTCTAGAATTTTCACAGCATTGCATGCTACTATGACAGGGAAACACTTCCACGACTTGAAAAATGAATTGAATTGGTTTAATTTCAATAGAAAAATTTTAAAATACTTGAAATCAAATGTTTAGCTGGAGTACAGCCATGGGTTTCGGTATGCCACAAGACAGAGATGCTAGAAAAGAAGGAAAATACAGAAAGAAATGCTGTCTGGCTGCAAAGCATGGGTGAATAGAAGGGCTTTCCTGAGGCTAATGATTTTTCAGAGCATATGCCTTTTTGTACTGGCACAACTCAAAACCTAACCTCTAAAGTAGATGCTTGTTAACTTTCATTGCTGTGCAATAAATTCATTCATAAGAGCTTCTCAGCTTATTGTTATAGTGTCTGGGAGAAGGAAAACTGCCCACTGCCTCTTCAGCCAGCCTCTTTGTTTTGCCAGGTGCATTTGTGCTGTTTTGAGTTCCTGATTCCATGGAATATATTTGCCCAACCAGGACTGTCCTACAGGCCGTGATCTTATTGTGAAAGACAGTTGGTAAGAAAAGGGCACACAAACGTGAGAAGAGGCACTGGATCTTATTTACTGGGAGCTTGACATCACATTTTTTTACTCAGGTCTTACTGGAGCACCTCAAAACATGTAACTTAAAAGACCACAAGCACTGCAGGGTTTAATGGACCTCTGGATGAGGTTTTTTGATGTTGGCCAACTATTAAAGCTCAATAGTGAATCTTTTTCTTAATTGCAGGCTAAACTAATAAATTAGTAGTGTAAACTGCATGGAAAAACAAAAACAACAGCAAAACCACCAAAAAATCAAAACTACCAACCACTTCTGTCTTTAATTGTCACATTATAATCACAGTTCCTTAGATCCTTTCTGTTACATGGCATAGTAAGATCATTAAGTGATGCCTTAGGTTCCTGTGTTTATTCAGCTGAAGAACAGGGCAGCTGTTATAACACAGCTTCACACAGATTAATCTGCTTCTTACTATACACCCTTTACTGTTTTGGCAAAAGAGGATGCTTATAACTCAAATAACTCACAAAATCTGTGGATTTTTTTTTTTTTGCCTGATATTCAAGCATGGCTGACTCCTGAATCATCTTTCATTACTAAAAAGATAATAAGATTTTCTTCAAATATTCACTGTTTCACTGTACATTCAGCACTTTTTACATACTCTAAAGCAAATTTTAAAAACCCCTATGGTCTTTATGGTCTGAAAAAATAGAATCGTAGGATGATTTTGGTTAGATGGAACCTTTAATGGTCATATCATACAAAGTCCCTACCATGGGAATATCTTTCACTAGATCAGGGTGTGAAGCCTAGCCTTGGACACTTCCAGTGATGGGGCATCCACACCTTCTCTAAGCAATGTATTCCAGTGTCTCACCACCTACATTGTAAAAGGTTTCATTCTTACATCTCTATAAAATAAATACCCTGTTTCAGTTTAAAACCATTGCCTTTTGTCCTATCATTACAGGCCCTGGTAAAATGTCTCTTTCAATTTTTCTAAGAAGGCTTTTTTATATATTGAAAGGCCCCAGTGAGGTCTCCCTGGAGCTTTCTCTTCTCCAGGCTGGACAACCCCAACTCTCTCAGCCTGTCGTCATGGAATCATAGAATATGGTGAGTTGGAAGGGACCCACCAGAATCATTGACTCCAGCTCCTGACCCTGCACAGGACCATCCCCAAGAGTCGTACCCTGTGCCTGAGTGTGTTGTCCAAACACTTCTTGAATTCTGTCAGGCTTGGTGCTGTGACCACTTCCCTGGGAATCCTGTTCCAGTGCCCCCAACGGCACCTCTTCTTCATTCCAGCCTAAACTTCCCCTGACTCAGCTCCATGCCATTCACTCAGGTTCTGTCACTTGTCACCAGACAGTAGATATCAGTGCCTGCCTCTTCTCTTTCCCCTGTGAGGCAGTTGCAGATTGCAATGAGTACTCCCCTCAGTTTCCTCCAGGCTGAACACATCAGGTTACCTCAGCCACTCCTCATACGGCTTCCCTTTTTGACTCTTCTCTGTCTTCACAGCCCTTCTTCTGATGGTCTAATAATATTATATCCTTCATATATTGTGGCACACAGAACTGTACACAGGATATGAGTGAGATCACCTCACTGCAGAGCAGAGTGGGACAAACCCCTCCCTCCACCGGCTGGCGATGCTGTGCCTGATGCCCCCCAGGACGGGGTTGGCCCTCCTGGCTGCCAGGGCACTGCTGACTCATGCTCAATTTGCCATTGACCAGGACACACAGGTCCCTGTCTGCAGCACTGCATTCCAGGCTCTTATTCCTCAATTTGTGCATACAATCAGGGTTGCCCTAGACCAGGTGCAGAATCCAGAACTTGTCCTTTTTATAGTTCATACAGTTGGTGATTTTTCAGGCCTCTCATTTGTCTAGGTCTTTCTCTAGGGCTTCTCTGCCTTTGAGAGAGTCAACAGCTACTCCCAATTTAGTATCCTTGTTAAAATGAGGTAGTTTACCTCCAGGTCCTACATCCAAGGCATTTATGAAGATGTTGAAGAGCCCTAAGAGCCCAGTGGAATCCCAGTAGTGACCAGTAACCAGCATGATGTTACCCCTGTTACTGTAACCCTCTATGCCTGGCCCATCAGCCAGTTGCTCGCCTATCACATGATGTGTTTATCCAGCTGTGTGCTGGACATTTTGTTCAGAACGATATTGTGAAAGACAGTATCAAAAGCTTTGCTGAAGTCCAAGGAGGTTACATCACTTGGCTTCCATTGATTAACTAGATGTGTTACCTTGTCATAAAAGAAAATTAATAGGAAGAAAAGTGCTCTGACCCTCTAATCATCTTTGTGGCCCTCCTTTGGACTTTCTCCAACCAGTCTGCGTCTTTCTTATCTTAGGGACACCAGACAGGGATGCAGTACTCCAGGTGGAGTCTCATGTGAGTGGAATAGAGGGATAGAATCACCTCCCTTGATCTACTGGCCACCCTGCTTTTGATGCAGCTCAGGACACCGTTGGTTTTCTAGACTGTGAGTGCACACTGGCATGTCATTTCCAATTTTTCATCCATCTGTATCCTCAAGTCCTTCTTGGCATGGCTGTTCTCAATCCACTCATTTCTCTAGCCCTATCCATGTCTGAGATTGTCCCCTCTCAGATGCAGAATCTCACTTTTGGCCTTGTTGAACTTCCTGAGTTTCACACAGGCCCATCTCTCAAGCCTGATGAGGTCCCTCTGGATGGCCTTCCTCCCCTCGAATAGATAATTGCAAAACTCATCTCCTTAACACCGTTTTAGCTGACATTACAGAAGGCCTGGATTTCATTCCAGACTCAGATCTGTGGAAGCTTCAGTGGGCCAGAATAAAAAAAAAATCACATCCATAAAGAAGCACTAATATCCAAGGGGACACGGTACATTTTTTGACTATTCTTGACCAGGTCTCTGAAACTTTGTGCCTCACATCCCCACAGGGAAACCACATTGCCATGGCTCAACTTGTCTATGTAGACTACGGGCTCTTTGAGGCAGGACTACATGTCTAGAGTTTGAGCAAGGTTACTCTGAGAGGTGGTGAAGCTCTGATCCCAGGATTGGGGATTAGAAGATCTAATCCCATGGGAAAACACTGTACACAGTCTCTCCAAGCGCTGGCTGCAGAACCCTACCACAGCCAAAGCTGGGACTTCATCCAGTTAATGAATCAAGGTCTAAGTCAAATGTTGTGAGGCCCTAATACAGCTATAAATCTGCTTGTATTCCTTTAGTATAAATATAGAGACAACTAATGTAGGATGTAGACAGAAGCATGAACTGGGCTTTTTTCCTCAATCTTATTTCATTGGTTTGGAAACCCTGTTCCTGAAACAGTGTCAGGAGAAAAGAATCACATCTCTCCTTTTGCCCCTTGCACTCTAACATTGCAGATAAACACTTAAGCTGTAATCCTAAAAATCAACCTGCTATTAAATATAATCACATTACCATTAAGTGACAGCTAGGGTCTGACAGAACTTTTCACTGAAATGCAATCTGAAGTTTAATGCAAGTGTTGAAACTGGTTTTTCAAAGATACTATTAGCATTTTTTCGAATTTGAAACACTTTATTTCACCACTCTTGGTTGTTAACAAATACTAAAAAGTTTTTGCTAAAAATTGTAGAAACAATGTCACAGACATCTGTGAAATTGCAGATCTGCTTAACATCGGAGAAAATCAGAATTTCAAAACTGCAAGTTTTATTCTTAGAGTTCAGAGTCCATCTTTAAAAACCAGAATGAGCTGGAGTCCTAATTTTTACTTTTTTTTTGGAGAAGTTTACTCTTTTCAGTGAAGTTAAATCAGAACACAAATGTCTGCTAATGTCTTGCTCTCAGTTATGTTGAATCTGTCTGTGAAGGATATATGACATTTTTGTTTGTCACTCTGCAAAAACAGGTATGAGTTATAAAAAAAAAAAAAATACTATTTATAGACAAAGAAACTTCAGCCTGCATTCAGTGTTACCGTGATATCATGAAACAGCATTGCAGTTGTCTCAGAAGTGGGTTTGCAGTGACCTCTGTAGGACAGACCTGAGACAGGGTCCATTCACACTCCAGATGCACGTTGTGGGAAGTCATAATCCTACTGGACATGGCTGCAGCTTCTCCAACCTAATCATGGTGCAGCTGCCTACCCATACTAAGATAAGAAATTGCTGGCCTTCAGTCTGGGGTGACAGTTCTGGTAGAGACCTCCTCACTGGTCCCTGTAGCCATTAGAGATGTTAGTACCATTCATGAATACAATTAGGTTTCTGAAGAGTAATTTCTGTGAAACCACCTGTTTTACTAGTTTCAAGGTTTATAGCTTGCAGAGATCCCCTGGTAACTAAAATCTAGCTCATCTATCAAAGGGAGATACAAGCACGAACCACAGAATGTTCATTTCAATGTAGCTATTTGGATTATTTCTTAAGTAACTGTGCTGCAAGACAGGGACAATTTGTGCTGGATAAAAAATATTTTGATGTCTGGCCTCTTGAATATCTTTAACAGAGCAACATTGTCTAGCTGTTCCTTCAAGTAAAAGTCAATGAGGAAAAAGCAAAAGGTGAAAACATTGAGTTATGCCTTCACAGACTTCTAATCCCAGTTTGAGTTTCTGAATTAAAAAGACGAAATCTCTTTGACTACTTCAAGTTTTGTGCTCCTCACTGATCCAGTAGAACTGCAGTAAATTATTACTTTTCATGACTACCCTATACAGCAGTATGGCTGTAGGATCAATCGGCAGCACGTCCAGGACAACCAAGGGATCAGGCCCAGCCAGCAGGGGTTTGTGAAAGGCAGGTCCTGATTGACCAGCCTGATCCCCTTCTGTGACCCAGCCTGATCCCCTTCTATGACCAAGTGGCAACATTAGTGGATGAGGAAAAGCCAGTGGATGTTTCTACCTGGATTTCAGTAAAGTCTTTCACACTGTTTCGCACAGCATTCTCCTGGAGAAACTGGCTGCTCAGGGATTGGATGGCTGCACTGCATGGCCAGGCCTAGAGAGTGGTGATGAATGGCGTTATGTTCCACAGCCCTGCTGGTGAGCAGCTAGTCACCAGGGATGAGCTCCAGGTCTCAGTACTGGGGCCAGTTCTTTTGAATGCCTTTATCAATGATCTGGATGAGAGGATCAAGTGCACCCTTAGTAAGTTTACAGATGACACTAAGTTGAGCAGAAGTGTTAGTCTTCTGGGGGATAGGAAGGCTCTGCAGAGGGTTCTGGACAGGCTGGATTGATAGGCTAAGGCCAATAGTGTGAGGTTCAACAAGGCCAGGTCCTACAGCAGGAGCATAACAACCCCAGGCAGTGGTACAGGCTGGGGGAGGAGTGGCTGGAAAGCTGCTCGGTGGAAAATGACCTGGGAGTGCTGGTCAACAGGGGCTGAACATGAGCCAGCAGCATGCCCAGGTGGTCAAGAAGGCAAATGGCATCCTGGCTTGTATCAGCAGTAGTGTGGCCAGCAGGACTAGGGAAGGGATCATCTCCCTGTGCTTGGCACTGGTGGGAACATACTCGAATCTTGTGTTCTGTTTTGGGACACTCACTTTAAGAAGGAGATTGAGGTGCTGGAGTTTGTCCAGAGAAGGCCAGCAGAGCTGATCAGGGGTCTGGAGCATGAGTACTATGCCAGCCAGGTGAGGGAGCTGGTGATGTTTAGCATGGAGAAAATGAGGCTCAGTGAGGACCTTATTGCTCCCTACAACTACCTGAGGGCAGGTTGTGGCAAAGTTTGGTTTCCTTCCCCAGGCAATTAGCAATAAGACAAGGGGAAATGGCATCAAGTTTTGCCAAGAGAGATTCAGGCTGGATATCAGGAAAACTTTCTTCACTGACAAAGTGGTTAAGGATTGAAACAGGCTACCCAGGGAAGTGGTGGAGTCACCAACCCTGAAAGTGTTCATAAACCAAGCAGACATGACACTGCAGGCTGTGGTTTAATGGGTATGGTAGTATTCAGTCCAAGCTTGGACTTGATGGTCTTGGAGGTCTTCTCCAAGCTTGATTCTATGACCTGGGAAACAGTACTGCAGCAAAGAAGCACAGCTACATGCTTGGCTGTACTGGCAAGAGCACAGACAGTAGATTCAGGGAATTATCCTTTCTCTGTTACTCATTCCAACAATACCGTAAGCATACCCTGATCATATTTATATGGTGTATCTGTATTTGTTTCTAAACTGTTTTCACAGAAGGTGGTTCTCTGCTACTTCAAGCCGCCTGTGACAGAGCAGTAAAGACTTGTCTAAAGGCTGATAATTTTTCCTGAGCATCATTGTTGCCAGAGACAATCTTACACCTAATGGTCATTGTCACAGCAGATGTGTATGAAAATCTTTGTAACTTGTCAGACATTTAATATAAAAGGTTTCTATAACTTGGTTTTTGTTTTCACAGATCTGACACTGGTAAGATCTTGGGGTAAATCCAAGTCCTTTGTACATGGCACAGGTGATTGAGTTACTGGCATTTCTTCCCTTTGGTATAGCTCTGAGTGAGTCACTGCTATGGTATCTATTGTTGTAAAAGCAATCCTTAAATCTGAATGTGGGCTAACACATACTATTTATTATTCTCAGTGTTACATGTTTCTGGAGATTCAGCTGTTGTGGGAAGCCAGCTCCAGATGACCCTGCTGGTGCCAGGGCTTAGAACAGATAACCTCTTGAGGTCCCTTCCAAACTCAGTCACTTGATGATCCTGAGTTCCACATAAGGCCTATCAGTTGTATATCTCACTAGCAGAAATTAGAAATAACTTTCATTTCTTTTTCAAACATAGCTCTTACATAGTCATAAATTGCCTAATGCTTGTGCTGAAAGTGTCTGTAGAGTGGTGAAGTACCCATAGTAACAGGGTAAAGCTTTTTAGCCAATTTAAAGGCTATACGAGAGAGCAGAATTAGGCCCGTTAGTAATCCTTATCAGATGTTTTTGCCATTGCTTTCAACAGGGCTAGTACTTTAGATAAGCATCTCTGAAACCTTATTTTGTAATTTACTTCTGCTATCAGACCTAGTTTGTTCAAAACATGGGCAGTTCAGACATTTAGTTTGTACACACAGACTCTAAGATATGGAATCCCTGATTTTTCTGACCTTTTTTTTTTTTTTTTTATGATCATGTAAAAGCTTTTGTGCAAATGTGTATCAGTCCTTCTGATATTCCCAGGGCAGGGTGAGGTTCTTGCTCATCATACTGTTTCTCTGTATCACAATCCCCTTACTATTAAGGCCTCTTGCTAATATTTCAGCCCTATATGCACCAATGCTTTCTTTAGTGTTATAATCCTACTCATGCCAGTACAAATTGCTAATTCCTACCAAAACTGATCACTTGCTTTGGTTCTGCTGCAGGTTCTTGGGCTGTGGCTTGCAAGGCGAATCTCTGGTGTCCTCCTCATTAAAATTTCAGCACCTAACTGAAATTCAGGACTACATTAATGTTGCAGGCATTACAGTTAGTGTATTGCTAAGCATAATACATGCTTGGGACTCTTACAAAGCCTTCTCAAAACCACATTGTTTGCCCTTGCATGAAGAAATTCACAGGGTCAGATTTCCTTGGCCAGCATTTCTGGGAGCTGTACCTTACTACTTGTTTTCTTTCCTAGCCCGACAGCATACCTCTCTCTTTATACAAAACATAATGCCAGGGAAAATTGTCTAGAACAGCCTAAAAACCTTAATCACATTTTCTGCTAGGTCCAGATAAAGCTGTCCATGTCACTATGACCATACTAAGCAGCTGCAAATTTATTTCACTTGAAAATTTGGCCTACTCACTGACAGTGACACTTCCTTGTTAGTGATTTTGGTTTCAAAGGGCAAAGAAAACTCTCAGATTTTTACGGGATTCACTAGTTGATTTGTTTGTACTGTACTTGTTTCACAGTACTGTACTTGTTTCACAGTACTTTCACTGTAACTTTCAGAATGACAAAATATCCAAGTAATTTTATTGTAGTTACAACACGGACAAGAGGGCAGGCTTAAGACTGTGGCATTTGCAGTCCCCTTGGTCTGAGAGCTACATGTATACTTCCCCATCTATCCTACAGCTTTATGAACCAGCCCACTTCAGCAAAAAGAGTTTAGCTTTCCAGAATTTTTGGGAACCAACTAGTTAAAATTATGAATGGTTTGATTGATTTTTGTCCTTTCTGTGTCTAGAGTGAGATTTTTTTTTTGACACTTCAGTTACTCTAGTTTAATTTTATTAAAATATCTCATCAGTGTGAAGTTACACATTACACTTTTTATCAGTTGCAGAACTCTATCATGCAGGAATAAGCACGTCTTTGCAGAACAAGGACAGCAAAAGCAACAGGTGCTGTTTACCGTGACATAATTTACCACAAGATGTCACCAGTGTCAAATATAAGAAAGTACAAAAAAGACTTCCGAGGCTTACTATTCAGGAATTGTTTGCAAAGCTGATTTACCAAATACATATCCTGTAAAAATCATCACTGTTGTAAAAAGCAAAAGCAAGAATTTTTATAATGCATACGAGTGATTGGTGACAAAATGATTGGTAGTACAACAATTTTTTTGCTTGGTTTAACCAAGGATTTAGTTTGCAGTTGTTGCTTGCATCTAAACTAGTTTTTTGGTTTTGTTTTTAACCTTTTAACACTTTTTAAAATATGGATTCAAGGTGAAATATCAAATATAAAATAGCACTTCTTGGCGTAGCCAATATTCTTCCTGAATATTGTATGCTTTTCCAGTGAATTCATTTCCTAGCATTGACTATGTAGAAGATTCTAAGATCAATTAGAAGGACTTCCAAAGTAATTCCATAGTTAGAAACACTTTGGACTTTTTGTAATTTCCTTAGGGGTATTTGGGGCATTGGGTGTTTTTTGGTTGGTTGTTGGGGGTTTTTAAGTGATCCATGCTGTATTTGAAGATACTGCTTGACATCTTGCGTTTTTAGTAGCTTGCATCAGCAGAGTTTAATACATAATCCCCCTACTCTCCCACTGTTTTACATCAGCATTGTGTTAGTAAAATGAAGAAGAAATAATGAAGATGTAAGGTTATGGTAGCTCAAGAGATTAGCTCAAAACTGTACTCATTTGTTTCAACTACAAGGCTGTTATTTCTGAAGTGTCATCATCACAGTAATTTTAGTGACAGACATCTCCATTTGTCTTTTTTCTCATACGAAAGTAGAAAAAATAGGATAACTTGATCCAAGATGGATGGATGCTGGACCCTAATTTATTCATCAAATGATTTGAAGTGGTGGCTTCCTTCAGAAGGTGAAAACATCAAAGTTGCCAGGAATGCAAATATTGCTGTTCTACATCAACTTCTAAGTCTCTTTTTCTTTCGTACTTTAACCATATCCTGTCACATTCACCTCAATAAGACTCAGTCTTTTAAATCCCTTCCTCTGGAGGGTTCTAATTCTTACTGTTCTCCTGGGAAAGCACTTCGGAAAGTGACTCCTGATGGAACCGTGAACTTCTTTCCATGAAAACTGTTCTCAAAAGGCACTTGAACACTGCAGCTCAAACAGAGATTCAGCCGTACACATTTCTGACATCAAGAGGGAATGTCCCTTCTCTCCCATTCACATGACATACTGTTGTAATCTATTATCATAATTGTGTTGATCCCTAAATGTAACAGTTAAGACATGAGAGATTTGTCCTAGTTTTAGAGCTATGTGAACCACTTAGAGAAGATAATCAAAGGGCCAAAAGCCAGAGAAGTTTCATTGAAACAGGCATCAGAAATTCAGCATCTGAAAAAATCAGGAGCCTACAATACCAGCAATCTTCTTAACTACCTGAAGATCCTGCACTGCATGACTAGCAAGAAGAGGTAATACAGATTATGGATGGGTGGGGTTAGAGCTTCAGCATGAGGAAGAGGCACTGGAGCACCCATGATGCTCCTACAGTCTCCCACTTTTGAGGCTCAGGGCGTTCTCAAGATGTTTACTACACACAGATCCCACCTGCCTCCAGAGCTGGCACACTGTAGGTGCAGGGAGAGCTTGGGCACTTCTGCTCTTCTTCCACCCTGCTTTCCTTATTTGCCTTTGAATGCAATAGTCAAGTGAATAGTCAAGTTCGGCTGCAAAGTTAATTGTCATCAAGCCATTTCACATGGCAGGGTGAGGAGGTTGGTGGGCTAGTGCCCTACAGTTCCACTGTCCTCTTTTGGCAGAGAAATGGGACCACATTCCCATGTGAGTCTCTGTCAGAAATGGTTGGAAGAAAAGCATGTGCTTACCTATGTGCGAGGGGACAACTGTAAGCTATGAATCATAGAGTGACTGAGGACTCAGTCATCCTCACAGTAAAAATGGGTTTCTTCATATTCAGAAAGAACCTCCTGTATTTCAGTATGTGAAAGAAGGGCAAGTGGGGAGATAGGCTAATGATGCCAACTGCTCTTTTCTGCAGGTTCAAAGGACATTCAACAGCCATGATACCCCTGTTGCTGTGGCTCCTCCTTTTGTTTTCTGGAGAAAAGATATGCGGCAGAGGGAGCAACAAGGTACCCACCCACAGGTGTCCCACAATTTGCAGTAACTGTAAAACCAGGAAGCAGTCTGAGACATTCAGCTGGCTGGCTGCTGCAGGCTTCCCAAACAAAATGGGGGTAGTCGTGACACCAGGGCTACCATGAAACACAAATGGAGTGAGTTAAAAGTACTTTCTACATGTGACATACTTTCTTCCTTCAGCTCCGATTGTGACACCATGGCAGCACAAATATAAAGACCTTTTCCTCTCCGCCTTTCCCAGTCAATTTCCCAAGCTGGGGGAATCAGGGTTTTTGAGTTTGGTTGACTTCTGCATAGGGTTATTTTAATTGATAATGTATATGTCTTTAAATGAGAGGGTAAAAATCACCTGCAGCAATCCTCTCCACTTTGTATCAACATCCAATTTTGCTTCAAAGATGTGCTCCATAATAACTACTTGTGAAAGGGAATACAAATTATCTAACTGATAGCATACTCTCTTCCAAAACTGCCTCTTATGTATAATTCTTGAAAAAAGTCACAGTATTTCTTCATCAGTTGCATGCTGAGTCAAGGAATTAAGGCACTCAACTAATCATACTGCCTGTGGATGTCTGGCAATAGCATTTAAAACTACTTATTTGCAAATATAAGTCCCTGCCTCAAATGGCTGAATCAGGTTGTACCACACCCAGAGACCTACAGCAAACTGCAGAGGTTCAGTGTGAAGTAATTCCTGTCTTCCCAGATGTAATATTAGATTTTTTAGCAATAAAAAAATGTAGAAAATGTGATACAAAAGGACCAAGAAACCCTTTTGTACATGTACATTACAAACATTGTTTGTTTCAAGTGCTACTGTTGTGATTCACTTTCAGAGTATGTCAAGCTGTTCAATAACAGGAGAAACACGAAGAGAGACCCATATTGTCAAGTGCAGATGAAAGGGAAATGAGCAAACAAAATGTTTGGTTAACATTGTCACCTTCCCTGTTGAGCAATGCCTGCCTGAACAGAAATGTAGGCTGGACCACATGGCAGTAGTTCCTCTGGGAACATGACCTGAGACCACTGGCCTGGTCATTCCGTACCAAGACTGGATCCATCTCTTCATGCACTTATTCTGGGTTAAGTGTACAAGAAGCAGTTAAAAAATACCTCAGTTATCTCTGCAGCAAACATTTTCTAATCAGTGACCAGTTTTTCATGATGAGGCTGTTTACACTTTCCATCTTCAGCTGTGTCTTGTGGCAGGGAACTGTTGCTCTACCTTTTGGGCAACACCCACTCATCCTCTGCAATTTACTGTGTGCATAGTAATACTGTTTTCAAAACCTGCTGTCTGAGGAGAACTTAAAATGTTGATTTATTTTTGAAGATCATTCTTACTTCTTTTTGTGTTGTGCACCATGAAAGGTGTGTCCATTCCTAAAGGTCACCATCAACTTCCTTGCAGTAAGAAAGGCTATGTTTCAAGAAAGGCTATGTTGCCTTCAGAGGCAGCACAACATGGGGTTGGTGCTGCAGCTTTGTAACAGATTCTGGGACTAGGCAAGTGGCTTTGCAGTCACACTTACAGGACAAAATAATAGGAGTGAGCCCAGGCAAGGTGCAGATAATCTCCACAGATTCTGAGTGTTTCAAGCAATAGTAGTACATCTCAGTGTCTTAGACCAAAGCTGTAACTCCTTTCCTTCAGCTGGGAGGAAAGGCAAAAGCATGCTGCTGGGAGACAATAAACTCTACAGAGTTTATAGACCAGAGATAGGCATTTCATGTACTCCCTGCAGTCTACAAGTGAATTCCTAGGTCACATCTGACCTTTCATTTCACTCCTTTCATTTCAGAAACTACACCTCACTTATTTTAAGCTTGCATAGAGACTCTATAATATAGGGATTCCCTGAGGAAATGAAATACAGTGTACTAGTCCTTAAAGTTGTACACCATTAAGTGACAGTACAGCATTTTATTATAATCATTTGAGAAAGCACATTTTTCTTACATGCATCAAGCTTTTATGAAATTCTCCTTAAAAGACCAAAGCTTTTCAGAGAAATGATTGTCTAAACAAGAACTGGCTTTTTTGCCCAGCTTTCAGGCACCATTTTGTATTGGCATGACATTATATACAGAGCTACAAAAAACAAAGAATGTTAGGTCATTGAGTCAAGCCTTCAAAAGACAGGAAATAACTAAATTCAGGCTGGTAGCACTGTCAGCCATCTCTAGAAAAGAGTGGTGAAAAGTTTGAGTCCAGGTGCTTTGTTGATGCCAGGCTGCTTGAATGCAGCCTCACACAGTAATGAGTAACTTTATATTGAGCTGAACAGACTTGTCACCCCTCTGGCGATCTATTCTGTCATACACTGCTCACATGTAGAGTTAAATCTTAATGATTTTTTTAATAATATATGAGAAAATATGGTAGTGCTGTAATTTGGATGGTTATATTTTGCAACATGGAGTATGAATATTGTGGATAAGAAGTTCTGAGGTACAAAGTACATGACTAAGGGCTTTGCTATTGCCCTGTTTTTGTGCTGATCAGCACAAAGATAAAAATTTAGAAAACTCTCATGTTCCAGACAGTTTTGTATTACAATTAGTGATAAAGACAGAACTTCAAATGTATTGACAATGAATAGTTGAAAGCAGTGTTAGAGTGACACAGTGCAGTGTGTTGCTATTCTGTGCAGGGCTGAGGATTGCACTCGATGGTCTTTGTGTGTCCCTTCCAACTCAGCATGTTCTGTGATTCTGTTTCATCTCTAAAGATGGTTCCCACATGTATTTTTGTGGAGACATGCTGGACCAGTTCAGCAACAGAATGCTATAATATAGGAAACACAACAGAACTGTACATGAAAAAGGTTTAGAAGGGTTAATCTTAAGCACTCAGAAGTCAAGAAATGCCTTGTATGGCCTGTTCCCTTTGCTGTGGATGTCCACACTAAGAAAAAGCACTCTATCTACACAGTAACTGAAAGCACAAAATTACCTAGCCCTTTCTTCACCTGGCTGCAGCCTCCTTTGAAATCCACGCACTCCTCCAAGAATGTGGGTGTGAAAGAGGCCCAATATGCCAAATATGCTGTGCATTTTTTCTGTGTATTGTGTTCAATGATCCGCAATGAGCTGCTTCAACAAAAAAGCAAACCTTGATAGTGTCATCTCTCTCTATTAGCTTTGTAGATACTCTGAGAGTTGTCACTATAATGTATTAACAGTTAGTCAGTGTTTAAAATCACAGCATACTTACTGTTGGCTTTGGGGCTGCCCATGAAGATAGATTTTAGTTTTACCTGAATTTCGTGGACTATTTATTTGCATTCTTTCACACTGAACAACAGAAAACTCCTATTTTAAAAAAGTTAAGTCTCCAGACTCATGCATAGCTTTAGTACAAAAGTTTGAAAGAATAATTAACCCCCGTGCTGTTTTCTGTTCCCAGAATTGACAGTCATGCATGGGAAAGCCCTTCCAGGTCTCTTGAGCAATCATGTCTCTTGCCATTTTTGTATTTGGAATCCATTGCAGGAGGGGCGGATTAGCCAAAGCTGTCATCATATTGCAAATGTCATCTTCATGCAAACCCTCATTCGCAGCCATCTCAAAAGAACTGCAATACTATCTCATTTGTTCTTTGCAGTGCCAAAATATAATGGAAGGCTACTTCGTACTGAGTCTTGTGAGAGCAGGAAGCGTAGCCAAAACTATATACAAGTGGAGTTTACTTTCAGATAATATTACTGCTTGATTGTTGTCTGCTGCAGAAGAAACCAGGAACAGCTAGGTAGGATTCCTCACATCCCTGTGCCATCTAGTCTGGTGATGGGATAGACCACAGGGTGGACAGGTAGCTCAGAAGGTCACACAGTTCCCCTGCTTCTGCCCAGAGCCAGGTTCAGCAATGCCTAAACCACAAATGTCTATCTCGAAATTCTTAAGAACTGGTTCAAAAATGAGGTGTCACAAAGGAGTGATGGGCTAGCTGCCAGACCTTCACTAGTACTACTTTAGGAGCTTGCATGTTTCCTCACAATATGCAGCTAAAGCTGACAGGGTAGGGATGAAATGTTGACTAAGAGCCTACCTTCCAACCAGAACAGAGGGATCTGGATGCGCAACACTGCAAGGAGGGTGACACTCCTCTTGGAATTAGTTCATAGCCCTAATGTGACTGAAGGCACAGCTTTATCCTAGTCTTGTTTAGCATGATTACCATAACTTAAACATCCATCTAAGAAGAGCTTGGCACTTACTGAACTTTGCTCAGTGTAACACAGTCTTTCTTTTATGCTATTCTGGCATATCCTAGTTCAACAAGCCAGGACTAGTTTATCACTGTGTGGGTGTGACCAAAGCTGTGTATTCTATACCCTCTACGTCGTTTCTCATGAACTATTAACAACGGATCATTTGCAGCAGCTGCCCAGGGCACACCAGACACCTCAGCTGTAAGCTGGGTGTTAAAGAAGCCTGTGAGATAAGAGCTGTGATAACTCCCCTCCGGGGAGTCGTTAGCACCTTCACACCCAGCCTGAGGGGTCATGTCTGCTAATGGCTCATCGATGATTCCAAAAATACCCCCTGACTCACAGAGTTAGATCACCCATTGTGGAACACCCCCCCGGGGGAGGTACTGGATGCTCCCACCTGACTCTGAGGGTATATAATCTTGGGATTTGGAGACTTCTGGGACCACTCGCTGGATCCAGTGGAGGAGCAGAACCTCGACAGGACCGCAACCACCACTCCTGACCAGACTGTGACCATCATCTGCATCAACAGGTTTTTCCCTTCCTTTTACTTTGAACTCAGCGGAACCACAGGGGGCTCAGCACAGAGACCAACAAACACCATTCCATTTGTGCCCCAGGATGCTGAGTTCTACTTCTGGGGTTTGTGGGGCAAACACAGTTTCTCTTTGTATCACTGCATTCATTGTAATATTTTTATTAAATTGTAACTCTGACTTACAATCTGTTTTGTGTTGGGTTCATTTCTCCTGCCAGTTTGCCTTTAAACCAGCTCATGACTTTTGTAGTTTTCATGGAATTTATATCTCAGTTTCAGTGCTTACTCACCTTATCGGATTCTAAATCTGCCTACTTGATTCCCACTATCTGGTATTACTTTCTTTCCTGTTATATTCTCACTTAGAGGATTGATTTATTTATTTATTATTTCATTTGTTTTGTTCCCTTATATAGTTGTATCACCTTGTGTTATTACTTGACCACCCACAGCCCTACAGCCCAGCACATACTCAGTGCAAATCCTCACTTAACAGCAAACCATTCCTCTGCTGTCACTGCATTGGGATGTTATGCTGTCATCATCTCCTCAATTAAGTAAACACATTTTCCTTCCTTCTTTTCACAGTTCTTCTGATGTTGCATCAAAAGTAATATTCTGCTCATGTCACACCAAGTTATCCAGTCTGTATTTAAGCAAATTGCCACCTAAACAGCTTTACATGAAACTAGTAATATTATCTCTTGCCCCTCTGCCCTTCATTTACCCCCTTTGCAGAAGGATGTAGTGCAGCCATTTTCCTGAAATGGGACTTTGAGGGTCGTGGACCAGCCTGGTGTGCCAGCTCTACCTGGACAGAAAGGACAGAAAGAAAAAGTGCTGGTTGTGGTTCTTAGCCATGAGTAAGAGCATGATATGTATCTGCACTCAGAGAAATCCCACCAGAAGACTCACTTGACATTGTAGCCTAGTTTTAAGGCACAAATCCAATCACCAATTTTGTTGTACTACTCTGCATCATGAGTAGAAAGCGGTTGTTATCATTCTCTCTTAGCAGTGGAAGCTGTATGGGCCAGCTGTATGGGATGCTAATGGGTGGTAGCATCTCCTCTGTGCAGCAGACAATCCTTCCAATCACAGAGGGTAAACTCAACTTTTAGGGAAAAAAATTAAAATATGGGTGAAACCAGGTGGAATCTTAAAGGGGATTGGGTGAGAGTGAGTTGGCAACCATTAAACATCGAGTAAGAACAGAGTCTCAGGAAGAGGAGGGGGGTCTGAGGGGAAGGATTTGGGGAGTGAACATGAGGGGTTGAAACCACTGGGGGAATACAGAAAATTTTTTGAACTTAAAACCTGTACAAAATCTTCTGCAATTTTTAACATTTAAACTTCCAGTGTTTCAAGTCCATTGTCCATTTCTATTTTTATTGGCTCTGGTTCTTCTTGATCCTCATATATCCAGTGCTGATAATATTCTTTCCATTCTTCATATGTTATTCATTTTCCCACACATTTCTTTCCATATCTGCCATATAGTTTAGAAATGTCAAAGATTTAATCTTATTTAAATGGTAATAGCATGTTTTACAATGAACATTCTGTACATAAAAGCAAAATTTATGAAACAAAATGTTTTGCGAGGTAGGACAGATTCAACATAGCATGAAGCTAAATTCTGCAGACCAAAACTTTTGCAGGATACCTGAAGAACTCTGTTTACTTAATTGAAATAATTTTTAAATATGTAAATTCCTACAAATTAGGGCTCTACATGTTCATATTGAAAAGGGATTTTGGATGCCTAAGAAGTTTGAGCTCATCATTTCAGTCAAAATAATTGTCACTTGACCAAAAAGAGGGGAAGCTGTATGAGGAATGCGAGGGCAATTGGTCTGCTCAGCCTGAAGAAGAGGAGACTCAGGGAGAGACCTCATTGCAGTTACAATTTCCTCATGAGAGGAAGAGGAGGGGCAGGCACTTTTCTCTTCTCTGTGGTGACCAGTGACAGGACTGGGGGAATGGCCTGAATTTGTGTCAGGGGAGTTTTAGGGTGGATATCAGGAAAAAATTCTTCATCCAGAGAGTGGTTGGGCACTGGAACAGGCTCCCCAGGAAGGTGGTCACAGCACCAAGCCTGACAGAGTTAAACAAGCATTTGGACAATACTCTCAGGCACATGGTGTGATTCTTCAGGATGGTCCTTTGAGAGACCAGGAATTGGACTCAAATGGACTCACTTCCAGCTCAGGATATTCTATGATTCTATGAAAAAAACATGCCAAAATCAAGGAAAATGCTTAAGGTGCTTGGAGGAAAAAAACCCAGATCTAGGATTGCATTAATTACCCTCTTCAAGGGTAAACCACTAAGGTGATGCCACATACCAAGGACACTCCTCTTAATAGAATATATAAAAGAAGAGGATGCAACTGACACATTCAAACCCAAGAAGTTCAATGATCTGAGTAACTAATGAAGCCTCATTTCTCCTCCATCTGTGTCTCACATTGTTTCCTCAGTAGGACTCTGATGACACTCAGCATCATGACTTGCAAGAATTTTGTATCTTGAGACTGTCTTGGCGTGTTGCTAAGGGTTCTCATAGTGCAAAAGTCATTCTAAGAAGAGAGGGGAAAACAGACATACAGATGCACATAAATACCTTCACAGACAAGAATGCAGAATCAAATAACCCTCATACTGTAGGAAACAAAGTAACCAAAAATGTTCTGATTATGAGCTCCACAGAAACTCTTTTAAATAAAATAAATTCATGGACTTTTCTAATCTGATTTTGGTGAAAAACTAGTCCACTTGTCATCTGGTACCTGTTTAGTAGCCTCAAGCTCATTCCTAATGAATATTAATGTACAGTAGGTATTCTGTTAACAGTTATGGCACAGAAAACAGAACATTAATGCAGTGAAAACTTGGCTCCCCTTTGCCCCAACACATCAGGCAGCACAGAATTGCTTACAGTAGTTGATGTTTGTGGGTTTTGTTGTAGGTAGAGAGCTTCAGTGTCCACATGCATCTCTTGGCTATCTTTCATGAGAACTGATGCAGAATGAAAGAAAAGCTTGCATTTGCTATTGAGCAAAATGAGCTCCTCACCATCTAAATGGTATTGCTTGAAAAGTAGATAGAAGGAATCAACAGCAACATATGAGGAGCAAAGGCAGAAAAGATATTCCTACTTCCATTATTTCACTCTTCCACCCTTTGCATTAGCACCACATCGTATGTGAGAATAAAGCCTTCTCCTTGCACTGGTCTGGTATCCCTAGGAGCTACCTGTGACCACAGACATTCCATATCTCTAAGTTACCCTTTTAAAAAAACACCTCTTTTAGACAGAATATTACATGATTATTTAGACTGTTTCAGCATCTCCACTTCCATCTGTCTTGTCACTTTCTTATCATCAATATCAGCACACCATTGCAATTACCTTATTTATTTTCAAAGACCAACATAGCAAAACTCTCCTACTCTTGGATTTTGCTACTGAGAAACCAGGTCATTATCAGAATGTGCTGTTATTGTTGAAACCAAATTGAAAACAAAAAACAAACAACAAAAATCCAACAACAACAACAAAACCCCCCTACTCCATACAAGCGAGGAACCAAGCAAACCAAAACCAATACCAAAACCACAAAAAAAGACACAAGTTAAAAACCAGATAATAGAAGCAAAACACTGGAAGGTAAAGCAATTGCATACTTCAGGGCAGGAGAGAGTTCATAGGAATGGGAGGTAAATAACACTTGTTCATTTCAATTATGCTTCTGATACGGACCATTACTAGAGACAGGATAAAAGCCTAAATGGACCTCAGCTCTGGCTCAGAATGGTAATTCCTGTGTCTTAACACAACCACTAACAGATGGATGCAGGGGAGGATTCATTTCAACTAAGGAATGAAAGAACACACAAGCAAGATTACTCGCTAAACCATGACTAGGGAGGTGATCACTATAATGGAAAACTTACAAGAACATGAAGGAAAACAACATCAGCTCTAATGATATGTATGGGCTGCCACACCACCTGGGAACAGAGCATTAATTTTTCCACCTATGAAATCTCTTACAAAATCTTGATGAGTGGACAGCTGCTGAGTAAGTAAGAAACAAATGCTACAAGCATGAAGTGTTTATGGAGGGTAAGAGATAAAAATAATTTATACCTTTTGAGACACAAAGCATCGCTAACCAGTACCTTAAAAGTTCATTAGGAAAATAACCATGGAATCATTAATTACACACATTAGATGCATTTTCTTGCTTCAGGGTTGTCAATGGGAATTTTGCTACAAGTGAGAATTTTTAATATTCTGACATTTAGTGGCTGAAAGAAAAATGTTCATCTAATTTACTCATTCCCCATATGAAAAAAAAATCATAAGCACAGCAGCCCAGATCCTCAGCTACATCACTTAAAAAAAAAACACCACACAGTACAGGTCCTAAGAGTATAAGTAATTTCTTTGTTCAGCTAGTCGTAGACCACTCTGAACCAAGCCAGAAGTGTATGCACATTTTGACAGAGGTTATCAAACACAAAATTTCAGCAGAGAGCAGTCATTGGCCCTCCCATGCCCTCCAAAAATCAGCATGGAGACTGGCACGTGATCTACTAAATCTCTCTCACAACAGATGATCTTTCTACTTCAGGAGGTTCTCCCTTGGCTGAGTTCATTATCAGAATGTGCTTTGAAGACAATAATTGGCCTCAACAGATTTCTCTTCTGATACTCTTATAAATTCCATTTATTAAACTGATAGGTAAATATCATATTTATGGTATTTGCATATGACTGCGAACTTGGCATTATTGGAGACAGACATGCCAATAGTGGCCACAATTGTAACTAGAAAAGGGAAATGGGCTAAATGATTTCTTAAGATCCCTTCTATCACTAGTTTATCTTGTTTTGTGAATTTCTTGAAACCGCTCAATTCTGTTGCTACTGGAGTTGTATTTTTCATGCTCAAGTGCTCTGACAATAACAAATACATACTAATATTAACTTAATTAACTACATTGGTTCTAAGTTGCATTCTGTTTTTAGTACCTCTGAGTAAATGAGCACACTTCTAGGCTTTGAGTGTGCAAGGAATTTGCCACATAAACAATTTGACCAACACAATTTGCTACATCAATATTTAGTATTATTTGGTGAGCAGAAGCCAGAGGTTGTGGTTTCAGATGTATGCTCACAACCCTCAGGGCCATGGAAATACAGCAAAGAGCAGAACTTGCAGCGAAGTCTGTGCCTTTGAACTTTTACTGAATTTCTGTATGCAGTAACAGGGATGATGCCATAAAACAAATGTTTGTTCTGATCTTTATGTTACAATTGTGTCTCTTTAAAAATATGAAGATTACCTTCTGTCAAGAATTAAAATGAAAATTTGAAGCAAAACACTGCAAGTGTGATTCAGAATCTACAGGTCACTTATGTTTTTCAGCAGCTCTGTAGATACTTCTCGTTCTTAAGGCTATCTCCATAGACAGCAATGTATGCTTCAATTCCAAATTCTGTCCTGCAGAATATAGGAGCTTCTGAGCCAGGGAGGTATTGCTTCAGCCTGTGAGCAAGCAGCAGACCAAGCTGCGCTGCAGAAGACACAGACCATCCAGACATGGCCTTGGCACACACAAAGGATGAGAGACATCAAAACTCTGATCTCCAATTCTCTTCAGACAATGCATCAAAATAAGGGTTAATGTCAGATTGACTTGAAGCAAGGTATTTTCTTGCTTTTAAAATTTAGAATTACTTTTGGGGGGCAAAACTAACACTTTCAAACACTTTCATTTTGTAGAAACTCAATGACAGTTAAAGAATTCTAAAGGGAAACACCTTGAGAACGCTATTTCCAGACTTGAGTGTATTTTCGCTTACAGAGGCCTGCTAGACATTGACTTCAGACAAAATCAATTGCAGAATTTTTAAAAACAAGAAATAGGGACTTGAAAATTTTTGTACCTGTTTTAAGTTGCTCTGTGGCTTAAAAAGCTGAAAATAATAATAATAAAAAAGTAACAAAAAAAACCCTTCTGTTTTTCTTAAGAAAAACATTCATACAAAAAAATTTTGTGGTGCAGAATTATAGACTGGTTTTGGGTTGGAAGGGACCTTAACGATCATCTAGTTCCAAAATCCCTACCATGGGGAGGGACACCTTCCACTAGACAAGGTTACTCAGAGCCCCATGCAACCTGGCCTTCAACACTTTCAGGGATTGGGCATCCACGGCTTCTCTGAGCAACCTGTTCCCATGCCTCACACCCTCACAGTAAACAATTTTTTCCTAATATCTAAACTAAGCCTACCCTTTGTCAGTTTAACATCATTAGCACTTGTCCTATCCCTGCATGCCCTTGTAAGAAGTCCCTATATGGCTTTCTTGTAGATCCCCATTAGGTACTGGAAGGCTGCAAGAAGGTCTTCCTGGAGCCTTCTCCTCTCCAGGCTGAAAAATTCCAGCTCTCTCAGCCTGTCTTCATAGGAGCAGAGGTTCTCCAGCCCTCTGAATGTCTCTGTTGCTCTCCCCAGGACCTGTTCCAACAGATCCATGTCCTTCTTATATTAGGGGTCCCAAATCTGGAAGCAATACTCCAGGTGAGGTCGCACCAGAGCAGAACAGAGGAACAGAATCACCTCCCTTGAATGCTGGCCATACTTCTGCTAGAGTGCAGGAGATAATAGGCTTTCTGGGCTGCAAGAGCACATTTCTGGGTCACATCAAGCTTCTTATCAACCAACATGCCCAAATCCTTCTCCTCGGTGTTGTTCCCTGTCCACTCATTACTCAGCCAGTATCCATATTTGGGATCGACCTGACCCCGATGGCCTTTGTATCTGGTCTTGTTGAACTTCATGAGGTTCACACAGGCCACCTCTCCAGCCTGCCTGTGTCCGTCTGCGTGGCATCCCTACCCACCAGTGTGTTGACCACACCACACAGCTTGGTGTCATCAACAAACTTGCTGAGGGTGCACTCAGTCCCAGTGTCCATGTTGCTGGCAGAGATGTTAATACCAGTCCCAGTTCCAATACCAATCCCAGAGAAATGCCACTCATCACTAGTCTCCACTTGGATATCAAGCCGTTCACCACAACTTTTTGAGTACAACCATCCTTATCCACTAAGTGGTCCACACATCAAATCTATGTCTCTCCAGTTTAGAAACAAGGATGTTGGACAGGACACTGTCAAAAAACTTTGCACAAGTCCAGATAGAAGACATCAGTTGCTCTTTCCTCATCCACCAACACTGGCATGATTTGCCCTTAGTGAAGCCATCAATCATCTCCTTGTCCTACTGTGAGAGAAAGTCTCGGCTCAGAAAATTTTAGAAAGAGACGAGTTAAAAGAGCAAAGCA
>JAWWEV010000095.1:44562969-44592749 GCA_035583235.1 Hafferia zeledoni | reverse complement strand
CCCCCCCCCGCCGCCCCCCGCCCGGCCTTGCCCGCACGCCACGGCCTTGCCCGGCCGCAGAGCGGCGCGGCGCCGCAGCGGAGCCCGCGGCGGGGCCAGGGGCGCTCGGCGGCCACAGGGCCGAGCCGGGCGGCGCGGGGCGATGCTGACGACCCATCCGAGCGGCGGGCGAGGGCAGCCGGCCGCCCCTCCCCGGCATCGCCGCAGCCGCGGGGAGCGGCTCCGCAGCGTTGCGGTGCTGCGGCGGCAGGGAGAGAGCGGGGCCGGGGCGACAGCGGGGCCGGGGCGACAGCGGGGCCGGGGCGACAGCGGGGCTGGGCGCGGGGGAACGCGGCGGCCGCACCCGCGAGCGGGGTCGGGTCGGCAGCGGGGCCCGGAGCACTCCTGGCCGGGTGCCCCTGTCCCGCCGGCCCATGTGGCAAAGGTCGGTGATCGGCGGGGCAAGACCGCGCTGTGCGGAACGCGCGGGGGCCCGGGGGCTGCGAGCCCGCGAGGCTGCGGGTCCCCATCGGGCTGTGCCCCCGGCGACGTTCCACAGCCCCTGTGGTGAGGACCGCGGTGCCTGCCTTCGTGAGGCTGCGTGGCCGGAGGGCATCGACGAGGGCTTTGGGGGGCTTCTGATGGCCCAAGCGAGCGCTGCGACTGCAAGAGTTTGGCAGTCCCACCCATCTTTCAGAGGGGTTTCGGGAGTGAAAACTTTGGCAATGCCACCCCAGCCTTCAGAGAGGGTTTCAGGGCCTCCAGTGTAAAGACAGGAGGATTTCTGCCCTGCGTGTCAACAAGTTTCTGAAGGGCAAACGAGTTGAATGCCATCTTCCTTAGGATAGATGGGCAGAAAGGGCAAAGAAAATGTGTCAAATTACTTGGACCAAGAGTCTTTTCCATAGAGCATAATTTTGGCTCTTGTCGCACACCTGTTTTCATTTTCTCCTGGTGATTATTTGGAGATTTTCCTTTGCATTATTCCTGCTGTAGAGAAGTGCTGCTTTAAATACTTCATTAACTTGCTATCTGATGGGTCTCTTCAGATGACTTTTCTGCTAATTTGCATTTTGTCTAGAACATGCCTATTTCAGTGCAAGTTTGTTCAGGAGAGAATTATTATGTTGGAATTCTACACAGCTTTTTATAAGCTGTGGTCAGAACTGTGCATATGTATACATGTGTATTTTTCTTGACACATTCAGTATTTGAAAGATATCCATTCTTTTTCACATCTTCAGTAAGTGGAAGGATTTTTCTGAGTTAGGTATACCAAGTGCTAAGCGCTTGCTTTGAAATCTGACTGTACAGCTGGAGGAGTGTCTACATGCTTCTGTGCTTGTGTGTCTACAGTTGCTTTTTCACGTACTCCTGTCCAGTGCCCTTCTTCCTTCCCAAGTTACAGTAGTGGTTAAGAAATATTTCTCTCATTACCTTCAGTGATTGTAGTTAGAACTGAACTGTGTGATGTGATTCTGTAGGTGGATCATTCTGAAATTAAATTTCTCTGGGAGCCACAGAGTCTAATAGTACAGGAACTGTGGGGACAATTTGACCCCAATGCTCCTAATACCCAGTGAGAATTTAGAGTGAGAGAGTGGCAGGCACACCAGCCTGTGTCCTTGGACGTCTCTGTCTGCTACACCGTAATTAACAAGTCCAGAACTCAGGGGAGTCTTCAATATTGGCAGAGAGAATCTTCCTAATAATTTTGTGAGCTCTGAACTGAATTACATTTTGTATGTAGCTATTTATCTGCTAAATTTTCAGTATTTCTTTGAGGTGAAGTAAGGTGCTCAAGAACAGTGAAACCCTTGTAAGGTTGGAGTTGAATCATGTTACTGTTTTACTACAGCTTGAGGAAAGTTTGTAATATTACCTAGAGTCCACAAATTCTTCATAGTTACATTTGCATATTCAGTTTTATATAGACTGAGAAATTGCACTAAGATTTATTAATCTAGTTTGTTTGAAGAAACAATCTAAACATTTTTGAACAGAAAAGTAGTGCGTGATTTTGAAAGAAGCAAATACCTTCAGGCTTTGCAGAAAAGTAAGATGAATGAGAAGTGGAAATAAATGCAGCAAGGTGTGAAAATAAGCTGTGAAAGCTGTCCAGCTATGCTGGCAAGTATTTGATATTCCTATACTATCATACAAAGTCATGATTTTTGCTCATCATTTTCAGAGCCATGTTCAGCATCCAGTTGAAGTATGCTTGTCTTTGCTGGTACCCTTACTAAGCTGATAAGTTTTCCTGATGGCTTGTGTGCATCTCTGACAAGAGGCAGAAACAGACAAAACCCCCTCCTTCGAGAGAAATTATTTTGTCTTATATTTTAAGCATTCAACCCTTTGCCTGTTATTTACCTTTTCAAAACATTGGAATTTCTTAGCAGTGGAGGTAGGGGATATTTTAAAATTTGTACTGAAAATATCTTCAGTGTCACATCTTTTTGATGAAAACACCTGGCTACATTATTCAATGTAAACAAAACTCAGGGCTCAAGAGGTTATTTTTCTTACCTTAATAGACATTCTTTTTCAGCCCACCAAACTGATGTGGAGAGATCTGTGGCCAGGAGAGTAGCAGCCTCCTGCAGATACCTGCAAAAGGAGGTGTATCATACATCCTTTTACACTGCTGGCCTTGCTAAGCCCAAAGCAGCTGAGCTGACAAAAACCAGTTTAAAAGTCAACTAACTTCAAGTGCTTCTTCAGCCTTTCACATAGACAGTATATTGCTTCCAGTTTCTATAATCAAGTCAAATAAACAACAAATGTCCCTGAAATTTACTCACCCTGAAAACAGGTGTCCAAAGGGCAATTGCATACGGAAAGTTTAAGTCACACTTCACAGGATTTTCACGGAGCATCTTTTTTTTTTCCTGTCTTTGCCGTGTCTCCAAAAGGTCACTATTGCCACACAGCCCAACCAGTCATGAAAGTGAAAGGCTGGTTATGTGTAAATACTTGCTCATTCATTAATCTGCATGTCATAGCCTAATAGCTTGTAAAGCTGGGCAGTTCTTCAGCAGAACAGCTTTTTTCTTGTAGTATAAACTAAAGTGTAGATGATTTGCCTACATATGATCTAAGGCACTGAGTTGCAGTAGTGCACTATACTAGAGCAGAAATCTTTTTACGTTCTCAGAAATTATACACAAAAAGCTGGCTTGTTTAATACTTTTTTTTTTTTTTGGTAGCAGTTCTGTGGTGAGGGAACATGAATTTGAGTTATGCAGTTGGCCTAAATTCACAGATTACTTCCCCACTCTCCCCACATTAAATAGAGTGTCTGAAGTGGGACTTTTTCAACAGCTCATGTTTCGGATGCTGAAATTATTCAGGTATTCACGAGGAATATGCAAGAAATGCAATATTTAGGTTGATACAGGAGACTGTGAATGGCAGGCTTCCTTTCTTCAGCCTGCCATAGGTCGTGTTCATCAGAGGTATTTAAGTGCGAGGCAGTGACAGCCACGTTTGTGCTCTGCTATTAGCACCCTCCTCTGTTCTCTTCACATGTGTACGGAGTGGTCATGCTGTACACCTCAGTTACAACGAGAAAGGGACCGCGGGTGCCACAGCCGTGCAGGCGGGAGCCGGGCGGGTGGCTCAGGGGTGTCGGGAGCTGTCCAGGGTGGCTCCGGAGGAGCCCGGGGACCGGGCGGAGGGAGAACTGGCAAAACGCGGAGCTGCAGCAAGCGGGGGTGTAAGGCAGGGACCGAGTGACAGAAAGGGTGGGGTCAGGTGTTCAGGCTGCAGCATGCCTGAATACCAGCTTTTCCACCTCTGAAATGAAGTTTAGTCAGTCTCTGCAGCATCAGGCACTTTGCTTGTGTTGTTCTCCTGTTGAAAGATTGAGGCTGACATCAGACCTCCTTTTCTCCCCGCATTTGAGAGTGAAATTAAAATTTATATGGTTCCGATTGTAACACAAGCATTGCAGAAACTTTGTGTTGTGACTATAGCTTTTTGCCAGGATTTGATGAGTGCAGCAGCCACTGGAGCTTCTGGTTTGTGCTTTATGATACCACCCTAGCAGTCCGTATGACAAAAAGTTATTCTCTTTGCTGTTAATGAAAGTTATTATTTTATATTCTAATATTAAGTAGTAATATGTTCCTATAAGAATAGTTTTTGGTTTTGTTTTCCACACTATTCAGGTGTATTCACACCTGCTAAATAAAATGCTTTGTATTCAGACACAAGGAGATTTGACAGCTGCTTTTAAAAGCAGTCCACATTACTGTAGGCCCACCAGTGCATTCTTACAAGCGTGAATGTCTCACAGGGTGAAGACAACAACTGAATAATTAGTACCCTATCACTGCTGATAGCCTTTCACCATGGAGAAGGCCACCCTAAATCCAGGGACTTCACCATACTCCTGAGTTTCCTTTGCAAATGTAGCCTGCAGCCTCTAAACTCCATAAACCTATAAAGTCTTTCTGTTGCTCATGGTAAGTTGCTTCTGTCTCTGACAAATGTAATTTAAAAGTCAAAATCTCGTTCTGGATACGACTAAGGTTTCACTGTTTTCATTTCCACATTCTCATACCTTTACCAAGAAGTGACCTGTTAGCTTAGTTTAGGCTGTCTTCAGCACCATTTCTGACTGCTTGCACACTACAGTGGGAAGGTTACAAACAATGAAACAGATTAATCATCTCTTGAAATACACTAGCAAAAACACCAGGAAAGAAATTAAAGGGAATATACTAAAGGAAAAGAATTATTACTTTGTCAGTTTCTGAGAAAGTACAGTTGTAAAGCAATCATCTGATTCCTTTAATGAATTCTGAAGCATAACATTTTACTAATTTAGAATTTATAACAAATGAAGTCCAGGCATCCTGAACCAATTGTGGCAGCATGGAAATTTAACAAAAGATTCTGTTTTCTTCCTGGTGTGCTTTAGAACAGTACAGATGACAGTTGTGACTTTTCACGCCTCTCTAGAGAGTTGCAATACTTATCTCTCTGTGCTTTTCTGTCACACTTGCATGCAGTTCAGTATAGGATGGGATCTGTTCAGAAATTTGTGAAACTCAGCAATTCTGAGAAATGTCTGAACTTAATTTTAAAGACAGAAAGTATAAACGGAGAAGGGCTAACAGTTTCATCGGAGAGTTGCACATACTACTGAGGATCAAAAACGCTCTAAACCAGAAGGTCATCCAGTGAAAGAATCCAAAGGTGACTAAGTTAAGCATGATGCTTCATTTGCTCTTGAGCTGTTTCAAAGCAAGAAAGCCCATCTTTTATTTGTTCTTCTATCATGTGAAGTGTTTTCCTATTTTATTATTTGATGTAAGCTTTCAGTTTACTTCACATCAATGAAATGAAACTATCACTGAAGCTGAACTTTTAAATTAAAGGAGCTTTGGAAAGGTTAACCTAAGACAAACTTATATTTTACAAAGCCTCAAAACTACCAAAGTCAATGCACTATTTTTTTCCATTTGAAACAATAACACCAGTACTAATACCAATAAAATACTTACTGTATCCAATTTCCCAATATTATTTAAGGTAAAATACAATAATGTAATTACAGATTTTTTTAACATATTAGAAACAAAGCATAAAGACACTTTCATCTTGTATACCCCAACAAACAGATGATGTTCAGGTTGAGACTACTCACAAATGATACTTGCATTTTTTGCAATTTTTTTTTTTCATAAAAACCTCACAGAATTTGAGCAAGACATTTGTAGTTATAGTTCCCCAGCATTATGCCATGCAGTGAGATTACATCTGTATCGTATATTATGCTGAAGATGAGGGCTATATTGGAGTTAGTGTTCCAGATCTTATGGTCCTTTCATGCTTTTGGAATGGCAAACAACCTGGCCTTGCTTAATCTGAGCTGATTTTATAGGTCATATATTTGATTTCTCAATGCTTTGATGTCTTTGTTAGTTTTAGAAGAACAATGTTTCTGCATATCTGCATCTGTCTATCTTTAGTGTCCACTAAATTGCCTTTCCAGCTGCTTATCTCAGTCACAATCATTCCACTGCCCTTGCAGCAAGGGGATAGCTAGAACAGTATGTCCTGTTTACTGTCCTTTTCTCTCATCAAAGAAGCTGTAACAAGGGTCAGAAGATAGCAGATACTTAATTACTGGCCTGTCGCCTTTCTTAAACCATTGCCAGCTCTTTAATTTCTAGTGTGTTAGAGGAGTCTTAAATGAAGATGTATTTTTCCTGATATGCTCTATTGAGCTAATGTATCTTGGGCTATCCAGGATGTACAAAGATGCTGGTATAGCTTTGGGATAGCTAGCAAATGATGTGGAAAGAGAGAAGAGATCAGTGGGTTTTTACAAGAAAAGGTGAGAAATTCTTCATTTTTTGGGTGGCATTGTAATGGTACCAGTGGTAGTGTAGTGTATTAGACCATATAAGCAAAATATTAGATGCTGGGACTAGGGAGAGGACAGTAATTGAAATGAGTGAGAAAATGGGTCCAAACAAAAGCACTCTTCTGTAAAATGAGTGAATTTGGAGACATGAAGGAAGCATTAAGACCTGTAAATATCTGTATGACTGCACAGGAGAGAGGTCATAGTTAAAGAAGGCTCACATGTTACAGATGGGTGGGGTGGAGGAGAATGGAAGTGGTTTTAGAAATGACATCTGAAAGGGGTGTAGAGAAGGTCTGAAAAAGAGGAAGGACAAGTTACTGTAGTGAAGTTACATTTCGGTTTTACTGTAAAACACAGGACTATGAGCTGGAAAGATACCTCTTGAGTTATCATATCTAGCGTATTGCTGCTTCATGTTACTCCATTTTGGGTAAAATTCTGTAACAATCATGCACCATCTTAAAGCTGGATAGGCTTCCTGGTGCTGCACTTCCTCCCTAGGAAGCTGTATTAATCAGTCTGTTCGTTGAAAGCATTAAAATTTCCCATCTAATGGTATTAAGTTTCGCTATGCATCCATTATTTAAAATACTTCTCATTCTCTACTATTTGACCATTTTCTGTATTTTTACCTCACTCAGCCCCGTTGGACAAACAAAGCTCTTTAATCTTCTTTCAGTAGATAGACTTCTCATTGTTTCTATCACTCTACAAGTCCTTCTTTGCATGTGTTTCACTTTAAGTTCACTTTTCCTGAAACCTTAATGAGTTTCACATGCTATTCCCGAACAGAACAAGGGCTTTCATGAGGACACATCCAACCAAATTCAAGGGGAAATGTAGTTTGTATAGCTGCTGGGAGAGAACTGTCTTTTTCCCCAGATTACTTAATGACATAATTAATTAATTAATTAATTACATAATGTTGATAATATGCTGTTTATTATGTTACAGTTATAAGCACAGTACTTCACAATTCTAATAAGTCAACGTGTTTGTTGAAAAGCCATTAAAGAAACAAATTGTGTCTCTGATACAACTTAGTTTATTTTGACAGAGTTAAGGACTAACCAAGGAATGAATTATTCACACTCCCTCTCTATTTTTCCTGTGTGGGCTTTGTGTTGCTTTAAGTAGGTTCTCTGCAGCAGTTGTGCCTGGATGAAGCACAATTGTGACATTTTTCTTTTTCCTTCAGCTGTATATTTTCTTGGCTTTCACAGGTAGAAATTACATCTCTATATGGAAACTGTTTGGAAGATACGTACATACGAAGTTCATCTACAGCATGTTTAGATAAGTGAGAGTCCAATAGGAGACACTGTTAAATAATCAAATTGATTAGCCATCTGCACATTGGTTTTCTGGGGCAGCACTGTTTCAGCATTCAGCAGAACTGTGATCATGCACTCACAGGAGAATGGCCACTGTTACCCTTTTCCTTGCTGAGTGGAACTCAACTGCCCTTGGTTTGACTAAGGGTGAAGTGTGTCCTGTGCAGGGCTGCATAGCAGAGAGGCTGCTGTGGGTAATCAGTGACTGCTACAGGCTCTTGCAGAAGGAGTTAGGTGGGTTTGCTGGTTGCAGTAGCCTTCACACCTGCTCTAAATAAAGGGAGGACGCTCACACTGGACAAGCTGGTTTTTAACCCCTCTGGCCAGCACTCCACTTTTCCTTCATTCCTAAAGGTCCATCACAAGGAGTGACTGTCTACCCGAACTTTCCTCACACTGCAGTCCAATGACAGTGTTATTTGTGTGAAGGAATTTACAACCACTGCACCCTCAACAGGTTAATCAGAGAGAGGATCAGAGGCAGAGAAATAACACATCTTACTCTAGTACGTTCCTACTCAATATTCTTCCATAGACCAAAATCTGACCTGGGAACTTTTTTCTGGACTTTTCTTGGCATGTCTTTGTAAGCAAGCTGGTAGTCTGGGCAAGCAGCATCCAGAGAGTTAAGATCAGTTGCTATGCCATGCAATTATACCCCTGAGACTCTAAATCCTACCTCAGTAGTTACCTGCAGTTTTATAAGAATCTTCTTTTTTTAAATCAACATTAGTATGTTAATTGGAAGATACATTGTCAAGTAGAGTTTAAACAACAAAATGCATAACGTTAGTATTAAAAATAATGCAGAGAGCTGAATTAATAAGGTGAAATTATAAGTTTGTAAGTATTACTATAATTAATATATTCTTCTACACCCTCTATTTTAGTGTTCTGTAGTTGGCACTGTGTATTTCTTTGCAGCTAAGAGACCACCAGTGATAACAAACTCTGTGGAGAGAGCAGAGATGAAATTGCCTTATAAAATATTACTATAGGACTCAGAATGTATCAGGGACTCCAAAAGTCTTGCCTACCTGTTCTGCAATTTTATATGTTCACATTTAATATTTTGTATTGTGTTTCAAATCAAGCCAGGGAATTTTGTTTGATAGCCTTTTCAGTTCCATGAATCACCTGCTGTAAAGTTAATCCCACTAATCTGAAAAAGCACTTGTGTTTTAGTCTGTCACATGTACAGCATATCATGGGAAATTACAAAGAACTGAATCACTTAATAGCACCATCCAGTTGCTAAAGTACAACTAAGTAATACCAGGTTTGAATCATGCAGCATTTCTTCTTCTTTCCGTGCTGTGTCAAAGCAAAACTCCTGTAATTCCCCCAGTGTCTATCAGCATCAGCCAGAGTCATTAACTCTGCTCTAGTGAAAGGGAGTTGCCACAATCTGGAATTGTAGGAAAACAGGAAAAATAAATGCCACAACTTTTTTTTCAGAGAGCTACGTGGTGTACTTCAGAACAGTTTATTTTATGGAACAGGTTATTTGTTCTGCAGAAATGTATGCTGGATTTCTTTTCTGTTTGTCTTTATGGTTCATTCCTAAGTATTGTTCCCATAATGAAGTCAGGGGGAGTTGAATGTGATTTGCTATTTCTTTGTTGTCCTGCACACTGATGGAGTGGGAACTCCCTGCCAATTAACACTGTGCATCCCAGACAGTGTTCTCATCCATGAGTGCAAATAATATGTTAGGAAGTCTTATCTGTTAGATACCAATTTTATGTGATTTATATTCTCTTCCAGTGAGAAATAGGAGCAGGCATCTTTATGTGTAGAATTCATTCATTAGCATGTAAATTGTGAGCTGTTTTACCTGTGAGTGAAGGTAAAGAAAGTAAAAAAAGCATGCTATTGTATTGTCTTATTACCACAGATGTAATCAGGTTTTGAAGAGCAATTAACCCACAGTGGTAATGGTGGAAGGCAAGTAAGTACAGTCATGTCATTCTGCATGTCCTGAACTAATTTGGGTACTCAGGAGTTCTGAGTTTCAAAATTCAAGATCAGAATTGTGTTGACCCCACGTATTAATACAAAAAGGCTTCAGGATTAGCCATCACTTCCTGAAAAATTGTGAATGGTCTCCACGTTTGGTTGCTCAGGTGGCTGCTGAGCAGCCAGTGCATTTTTCCAAGTTTGCAGTAGCTGTAGGACAATATATGACACTCCCCATTGTGTGCTAGTGTAGCCAAGCCCAGATACTATGCAATTTGCTTGAATAGAATGCATGGGGTTTTTCTTACTAATTTCCAAATCTGTGTCATGAACTGCAGCATGGTATTTGAAGAAAAATTTGGTAACCCAAGAGTCATTCCCAAACAAATAATCTACCTTTTCCCTTAGTATTTTGGAAAGAACAGCCATATGCAAAAAGACACTCTAGATGAAGGCCAGATAGTGCTAAATGACTGTTCAGCAGACAACCAAATGTTACAGAAGTAACTTTGCAGATATGCAAAACTCTCAGCAGAATGGTCTTCCAAGACACATTTTACCTAATTTCTGTGATACATACCCAGACCAGACTCGTTCTGCCACCTTACTGCACACAACCATTGCCTCCTAGGTCCTGGAAAGCCACAGGCTTGGCAGACATGATGGATTGAGTGCTACATGCAGTGCAGTTAGCTGCAGGTGGTAGCTATCTCCTTGCAGCACTTTCTGCTCCTCTTTCCCTAGGTAACACAACAAAAAATGGTTCATCACATGCAGAGAAGGCATGTTTTCCCACTAGCTTTTTAAGCTGGGACTCCCTGCCAACAGATTTCTCTTGAAATGCTCATTTTCAGTGATTTTCTTATGCTCTGTTTTTCTTCTCTTGTTTTTCTCATCCTTGCCCTTCACTTCTCTTAATATGCATTTACAGGTTTTCTTTGAAGGATTTTCTGTCTGTTACCAAGCTTGTAAAAAAGGCTACATGCTGCCTGGGAGAGCAGTGACAAGGGGTCAAGGCATGTGTTGTTTCATATGGGTTCACATGAGAGAATTGTTCTGTGGACTCTTCGTATGTTGCAATCCCAGGGACCCAGACTGCACCTTTTGTTTTCTGTGTTGCTGGCTGCTGAGAGAGAAAATGTAGACAGCGTACTATACAAAATACATAGTAGCAAGAGTATATTTGCCTTAGAAAGTTAAATGAAAGACATGGGATAGTACAGCTTACTCCACCATCATTCTTGCCATCTAACCAGTAGTGGAGAAATCTGGACCTTAAGCAGTATGTGTCATTGAGCTCCAGGTAGAGGATTGCTCTTGTGGTAAAAATTATAACCTAACTTAGCCAGGTAGGAAGAGAAGAAAAATCAAGGAGAGGGGATGGAAAGAAATGAAAACTTTTTATCATGAACAAAAAGAAAGGTGGAGTTGATTGAAACTGAAGAAGGATGACGAAGCAAGAAAAGTGATGTTTTTTTCTTCAAAAAAAGTAGAAATTGAGACGTTCATCTCTGCTTACTTGGGGCTACTATAATCAATGCGATCCTAAGTGCAGTGGTGACCAGGTGAAATACATTTATGCTGGGCTGCACTCCTCTCTATGTGTTACAATTCCCAGGAAGAAATTTCCAGTTGACGTTGGTTATTGAGATGAGGGTCAAAAAATTCTATGTATGTCCATTTCCAGTACATAAGTAATTCTATTTTGCTAAATTTCTACTCTGTTACAGAGTAAAATTTCCTACATTTCCATGATAAATTCAAGTAGCATATGCCAGATGCTTGCATGTAAGTGCTCTATCTGGTAAAGAATTTGCACAAAGAAGGAGTTGAGAGCAATATTGTAGTTTCAAGAGATTGTTGGAATGAAAGACTCTATTCTTAGCTATTGCCACTAGATAAATAATAATGTCAAAAAAACAGCAAATGCAAAACAGCTTAAGGAAGCCCTGCTAAAATTCTGAGAGCACATAGGAAGTTCTTAGAGTGAAATCTAAGGAAGTGGAAAAGAGAACTGCATGAAAACAAGGGTGAATCTTTCTACCTGCTAGTGATCTTGCTGAATATACAATGATCCAACTTGCAGGGGCTGGTCAAGTATGAGTCACCACCTAAAATGAAAGGCTGATGAACATGTCGTAGTCACATCTGCTCAGTGTAAAGTGGCATTACACAACTTTCGATAAACATCAAGTCTAGTCTTGCTGCAATTTAAGCAAATGCCTTCACGAAGTTATGTGAATTGTTTGAAGACAAGGAGATTACCTGTATAGTTAGATTCAGCTATTTACTCTGGTGCTTTCAGGATCAAAGTCTTAACAACTAACTTAGTAACCACTTTACAAATAGAATTTTGTGTTGCTTGGACTTATCTTAAAGTGCAGAGTAATTATTTTCAACACATCTAATTCAGTCACCAGATTAGAAATAGAGATCATTGCATCTTATTCACTGATCAAGGCCATTTGCATAATACTGCAAGTATATTCAAGGTTATTAAGATCCAAGATTGCTCCAAGGAATTTAAACTGTCCGTGATTACATCTAAATCAGAAATCCTAATAGTTGCTTAAATCAGGTCGTTTACATGGAAGGTTAACTTGTTCATTTTTCATCTGTTTATTAACAGGAAAGACTTGATAGGAGTTTATAATTTGCCTAAATTTTCTTTTTAGCTTGATCTTGCGGGTACAGATAGAGCACAGAAAAGATGGTTATCTTTTTGTCCTCTTAGAGGCAAGTTCTTGAAGATAACTAATAGTTGTATCAACTAACAACCACATAGGGTGTGAACTAGCACAAACCACAGCCATAATGAATCTTTAGAGAGGCTTTTTGCAAAATTCCTCACTTCCTAGAAGAGAATGTCAGTGAGTTTTGTATTTAATAGAGAATTGGTTGTGGGATCCCTGTTTGTTTCCTTCAGTATCAACAGACCACTTTTTCATGGATTTGCCTAAATCTGGTTTTGAACCTGCTGGCATTGTCTGTCTCCAAAACTTCAATCAGTTAAAATAATAAATGTATCCTATAAGCCTGTGTAGTCAAACATTACACCAACTTTTTGAGCAGTATCTACCCTAAATGCCTTGTACACCATCAAAAATAAAACGGGGAAAAGGTGCATTTGGCTTTGGCACTAGGAGCTTTCCTGGGCCCCTGCAAGTTTACATGAGCCACTGAGGCTGATAAAGGCAGAATGGTAGCACCTTCTTCTGCTGTTGCAACAATCCTGCTGCAAAATAGACACCCAAAATACCAGGGGGTGTAAATATTCCTTTAGCCTCATTCATACAAATAAGACCTTTCAGCACTCAGTGGGTAATGAAGGGTTCTGAGTTTTCTGACTTGCTGTCTCTCTGGATCTAGTTAGAATAGGATCTCTTAATATTCAATTTATTCAGGACTGAAGCATTACAAAGTTCCTATGTGAAACAACAATTCTTAGTGCTTTCTAAACACTGATGAACACATTTCTTACACCAGAGATTTTAATTGGAAAATCATGTTGAAATGGAAAATAAAGGTATTGCCTGTCAAACTGAAGAACTACATCTTTTGGCCTTTATTTTCTTTTGGTAGAACTCTCCTTTATGATTTGTCTCAGAAGCTAGAACTATCTCATAATTCATTTAATCCAAAGATAAGAGGAAGTACAAAGGTGCCTTGTGCCATGGCACAGTCATTGATTGAACTTATAGTCTGGTATTTGTAGATCAGTTGTGTACTGAAATGAGTGTGAAATATGCAGAGTGTATTTTTGTTAATCAAGTTCCTGGAAGTTATTGAATTAATTAGTACAGTCACATTCCTTTCAAATTACATAGAGCAGCAATTACTGAAAGTGTTGCTGCTGGGTGACCTTATTTTCACCAATACAAATCATCTAAAGTATTTATATCACCCTCTTTCTTTAGTATTTGGTATTGTTTATATATTCTGTTGATTTTTTAATGCTAGTCATGGGTCTTCTAGAGCTAGAGAAGGCAGGTAAAAAGTCACTACTGGGCTGATAATCAGAGAATATAATCCCATTTTTCCAAATATGTACCTGAAGACATCCTTCAAATTCAGAATTATATGTGTTATTACTTTGCTTATCACCAATACATAGAACAGAAAAGGAAACGTCTCTTGTCTGGTTTGCTTTAGAAGTTCCGCCATAGTTGTCAAAATATGTCTACTGCTTGATCTTTTTGTTTTATTGTTTTTCCACTACTTTTCCTCATTGCCTTCCACATGTCTACTCTAAATTACATCTAATTTGTGTCATGTTTTTTAGGTATTGGAGTCGGCGTGCTGGTACGGGAATATGGCAAACTCTCTAACTTGGATAAAGTCTACTTTTCCTTTCCTGGGGAACTGCTGATGAGAATGCTCAAACTCATCATTCTGCCATTAATCATATCAAGTATGATCACAGGTATGGCTGAAAATACACTGTTAGCTGAGGAGATTATCATTGTGGGTTAGCTTTGTTTTTAAAGGAAATAACCTCTGAAAATAATTGGATGAAACTATAATGAGAAATACAGATTTCATACATTCAGATTAAATTTTTCTCTATATAACAAGAATGGATTTGGAAGGATTAGTACTAATATCTGGTAATTATATTATAAAGAGCTGTGAGAGAATAACTTTGCATGTTTTTAGATTCTTGTATCTCTCTCTTCCTGTTTTCAGCCATGGGTTAAACAGTTGCACATTGCAAACCCAAAGCTGCAACTGCGTATTCTGAGGTACAGAGTTAACTGCTTTAGGTAGTCTCATGTTGCTATTTCACAAAAATAGGAGGGCTGATCTCATAGGTTACTGTCATAAAAAGAGGATATTCCTAACTTACATTTCCCTGTCTCAGCAGACTTCCATGAGGTACCTTGCATGAGCTCTGGCATTTGCTGAACCCTTCTATGAGTCCATTCAATTCACTGACCTGGCAGATATAAGTTAGGGGGTAAAAAATCCACTTGGTTCAAAGGAGTTTTGTGTCTTGGGGAACTGCAAGTGTGGAGGGAGACCGTATCACCAGGAAGGGGTTATGGAAAAGAAAGCAAAATCTTCCAACTTTTGGGAAAAGCAAGAAGCTGTTGGCTGCAACCTTGCCATGGCATGCTAGAATTTGCTAACAGCTTATCCAGTAGAAAAGATTTGGAAAGATTTGCTGGAGAAAGCCCAAAGCAAAGAGACAGAACTGAATGTTACATAGCCTTTCTTTAAAAATAATAAATAAATCTAAAGAAAGGGGGAAAGAAAGCCAAAGCGAATCAGGACACACTGGTTCCTGTACTGACCTTTTCACCTCCACAAAAGCTCTGTTTTGGGAATGCATTTGTTCCCAGATGTTTGTTGATTGGATGGATGTTAATGAAAATGCAACAGAAATCAGACAACAGAAAAGGAGAGCATGTTGTGATCAGGAAATGAAAGGGGAATTTTGATTGTGCTATGAAAGTGCCTTCAAGAATAGGATATTGAGTACAAACTTTCAAGCTGCTCAAAGTTCATGGCCAAAAATATCACTGATTTCACACAAACGCATCCCAAAGGGAGACTATGGCAGCTTCCCCTTTAGGATGCTTTCTAGAATATCTGTAATGGAGGGTGACAGGACCCCAGTGTTAGAATTGAAATGGAGAATGTCAAGAGCTGCAGGATCCAGAAGAAAGCTGCCAAAGGCAGAGTGACAAATTGTGGCAGAAAATAGTCAAGAGGAACAAAGGGAGATGAAACAGTTGTTAGTAGGGGAGAGGAGAATTTTATCCTGTGACAGGAGATGCAGGAAAAGCTGCCAAGATAAGGCTAATACATTTCTTCTCTCAAACAAGCTTTTATTTGTGAGTTAAGTTGGGCCTGTGTCTTCAGAAATAAATTATATCATTAGGGTAACTTTGAGATGAATTATTTATTAAATGTATTCCTGTCCAGCACTTGCAAGGGGAAACAACAATCCTCCTGTCAAAAATATTCAGTTCTTCCTTAATGTTTACTATTCCAATATGAGTAAACTGCATTTGTAACTACTAACATAAGCTTGGATTTTAAAGATTGCAGGTTACAGGAGGTAAGTTTATATAAAGAGAGGAGAATCAGATGCTCTGATGATCTCAGATGATCTGCATATTCAGTTTCCATAGAAAATAAGGGCACATCTTTAGTACACTTCTCTGTTAGGTTTTTAGGCAAGAAGAAGGAAACAAGACTGATAAAGAGCAGAAGCTACTTCAATAGAGTATGTAGGGCTTTGCTGCTATTGAAGACAAAAGCCTGTGTGCAAGTAATGCTGAAATGTATGGCAAGCAACTGAACCACACATTTTTGGTGTTTTTCATGGTGGTTTTCAGGGTTCACCTGCGTCCATCCTCAGGATGTTGATGATATATTTTGCCTCTTTTAAAAAAGACATGTTAAACTCTCAAGCATCTGAAATGCACATTTGAATTGAGTAAGTAGACCTGTGTATAATCATGAAACACACTAGTAACATTTCCTCTTTCATACAGAATGGCTGAGGTTGAAAGGGACCTCTTGAAACCATCAAGTCCAATCCTTCTGCTCAAGCAGGGTTAGCTACAGCAGGTTGTCCTAGACTATGTCCAGTCAGGTTTTGAAAATCTTCAAGCATGGGGACTCCACAGCTTCTGAAGGCAATATGTTTGACCAGCCTCACAGAAAACAGTCTTCCTGTTCAGATGAAATTTCATGGGTTTTTTTCACTTTTGCCTGTCATCTCATGTCTTGTCTCTGGACACCACTGGAAAGAGCCTGGCTCTGTACTCATTCGCACCCATCAGCAGTTTATACACATAAAAAGGATCCCTCTAAGCCTTCTTCAGACTCAACAGTTCTTGCTCTCTCAAGCCTGTCACCACTGAGAGATGCTCCAATCCCTTCATCATCTTTGTGGTCCTTCACTGGACTCACTCCAGTAGTCCATCTCTTTTTTGTACTGAGGAACCCAGATTTAGACACAGTACTCCAGGTGTGGCCTCACAGCTTGTTGTGTTTAGAAGGAAGATCACCTCCCTCCACATGCTGGCAGTGCTTGTCAGAGTGCTGCCCAGAAGGCTGTTGGTCACCCTTGCTATGAGACATTACTGTCTTATGGTCAGCTTGTTGTCTGTCAGGACATTCAGGTCCTTCTCTGCAGAGCTGTTCCAGCCAGTCAGCCTCCAGTGTGTACTGGTGCCTTGCCTTATTCCTCCCCAGATGTAGATCTCTGCAGTACTTCTTGCAGAACTTCATGATACTTCTCTCAGACAAAGTCTCCTTCCAAGCCAGGTATCTCTGAATGACAGTGTAACTATCTCATGTATCAGTCACTCCTCCTAATTTTGAATCATAGAATTGTTTGGGTTGGAAGTGACCTAAATATCATCTACTTCCAAGCTCCCTGTCATGGACAGGGACACATTAGACCAGGTTGCTCCAAGCTTCATCCAACATGACACTGGACATTTCCAGGAATGGAGAAACACAACTTTTTGAGGCAACCTGTTCTAGCATCTCACCACCCTCACAGTAAAGCGTTTCTTTCCAATATCTAGTCTGAACCTACTCATTTACACTTTAAAGCCATTCCCACTTGTCCTAGCATTAGTAGCCTTTGTAAAAAATCCCTCTTCATCTCTTTTGTAGGCCCTTTCAGTTACTCGAAAGCTGATACAAGGTCTCTCTGTAAGATTCTCTTCTCCAGACAGAACAATCCTCTGAATTTGCTAAGACACCACTCTTGCTTCCACATCAGCTCCATCACTGGATCATTGATAAAATGTCAAACAGTATTGGCCCTAGTGTTGACCTCTAGGGTACATCAGTACTGACTTGCCTCCAACCAGACTTGTGCTGGTGATTGCAGCCTTCTGGGCCTGCCTGTTCTGCCTCACTGTGCAGTTATCCAACCTGTATTTGTCAATTGTTCCATGGGAATGTTATGGGAGACAGTGTCAAAAACCTTCCTAAAGTTGAGTTAGACCACATGATCTCTTTTCAATTCTGAATTTCAGCACAAAAGCAAAATTCACACTTTCTTGAAAAAACTACTGTAAAGAATAGAACAGGGATGGGAGTGAAAAATTTGAGGAAGATCCGGATGTGTCTTCAGCCATGTTTGTAAACAAGACAGATGTTAGTGGCAATGCCACATCTTCGTTTGGCAGTACCTTTCTTGGATGAGACACAGAAGTATATTCCTCCAAAGTAACCTCATCATTATTGACTAAATGTAGGAGGACATGGATGGATAGCACTGCAGCCTGCATGGTGGGACCAGATGTGTTCTGAGCATGCCCACCTCCTTGGGCTTTGCATGTTTGCAGACTGCTATAGGGCCTGTATATGATGGTCCCAGCTGCCAGACCTGTGTGCATGTTCACGTGCACAGTGGCAGGTATTTATGACCCTAATACATACAAAATTACTGCAGTAAAACTAGTGACAACACATCAGCTAGTCCTGAATGACTGTCTTTTTAGTTCACAAGTTAAGGGGACGCTACCTCACTCACCAGGAGAGTTAAACATTAAGTCATGTTACTGGGCCTTTGCTGAAAGCTAACTGTGTGCACCAGAGACAATTGCAGTGGCTCGTTTGGTACATAATTGTAACCAGACCATGGTGCCGGGTCCAAGGCATCCAGGAAGTTTTGATGTCTTTTGTAAATGTCAAAATACTGGATTTTGGTTACTAACAATGTTTTTGCACAAGAACCACCAAGACATTTTTGAAAATACAGTCTGTATTTTTCTTTTTTATTATTAGAGTGTCTTAAAAGATAATGTCACATCTTGAAAAGAATCAGTTTGTGTTTTAGAGACAGTGAGCTATGCATGAATGCGCATCCCATGGCCAGAGCCCAGTCCATTTGGACGTAATCATGTAAATCAAGCCCACAGCAAAGACAGTAGAGGTGGGAAACACTGTTTGAGATTCCAGGATTTTCTGCAAAGTATGTAGTATTTTATCTTGTTGGAGGAAATTCTGTCTTAGTGGAAAAACTCTCACTAATTTCTTCAACTAGATGAACTTCCTGCTTCTATCTAGAATTATAATTAGAGCAAGAACACCTTTGCCTCTGTCTATTTTCAGATTCAAATGGCAAAATCCTCACTGGTTAAATGGAGTGCTTTGTAGAATATGGTTTTCATTCACAAATTCAGTTCCTTGAAGTATAAAAGATTGTTTACGTACTTATATAGGGTACAAGTTGCAATCTGTGGAATTTTTCTGCTAACATGGCTGGAAGCTGAACTATAGCCTAGTAAAAAACTGACATAAGCATTTATTTGTTTGGGAAAAAAATTGTATTGTATGGTTCATAGGTCCTTCCTTTGGGGATGCAATAGTCTTGAGTAGAGTGATGCTCTTTTAATTTATTCTTAGTCTGCCTCAGAGCCAAATTTTAGTTCTCTTCTTATAATCATTTTAATGGATGCAGATGGAAATTTACTTCCTCTGACCTAAAAGCCCACCACTGATAATTCAATCCAAAATATATAACTCAGTTGTATCTCCATGAGATTTCTATCCTTCAAATTAGCTGAAAGTACACTAATTAATCATTCATCTGAAGAAATTGTTTCAATTTTCTGTCCCCTGCTGTAATGACATGGGAAAATTGAAAGGAAAATTCAAAATCCTACAGTGTTACTCAAGATCATTGCTCTGGCATCAGAACTACAGCTCTACCTATTATACTACTCCACACCCCAAATCCACTTCTTTTGAAATAATGCTCGAATAGAAGAAATTATTAGACAAATACAAAAAATATGTTATTTTTAGATGCCCTGTAGGGAGAAAGAATTGAGAGGAATCTCTTGTGTGCCTCATGGGAGTTTTGAGATTTTGGGATATATATAAAATGTCTTTGAGAGCCTTGGAAATTCACAGCTCAAATTTTATTCAGAGAATTAAAATTCTCTGGAACTGTGCAGTATATTTCATCATGGGTGCATACTCAGCAGATTCTCCTTAATGACATTTAGGCTTGTTGTTCATGGAGTCAGTTTCAATATGCAATGGCAGCAAATGCTTGCAAATCTATTTTCTGTTAGGATCACTGCAGAACTTAGGCTGGAGACAACTGTCACGTTTCCTGAGCAGGAACTTGACTTGTTTCATTGTACATGGGTACAAGCTGGGGAAACCCAAATGGTCAGCCTGAAACTAATTAATCCACACAAGGTGTATGTTATTTCCTATACCTAAGTTCATTGTTAATAGCTAGTGCAGGAGATCTGGATCTTACCCTAACATCCTGATATTACAGGAATGCCGTGGCTCTGCTCCCCATCTGTCTTCAATCAGTCCTTCTCAGATGGGGTTATTTCACACTGTCTGTATTACTGATTTTCAAACTACAAACTGTGAATCTTTGTCTGAGGTCTTTCTTCACAGCTAGAATGTGTTTTGTCAAAAACTTCACCTAAAAGCTGGCATCACATGTCTAATAAATTACTTTCATTTGTTGATGTTTCAACAAATTTTAGCTTTGGGTTAAAAGATGTGACACATGGAACAACAGATTCATGTCTCAGACCTCAATATTGATGACATGATTGTATCAGCTATTCAACATTTAAGTTCTACAGTAATGTCTCTCTGATTTCTTACATTTTTTTCCCTGACAAAATGTTAATAAATTTTTTTTAATGTTTCTGACATTCACCTACGTGGGGAGAGCCCTTCCCAAATCTTTGTTCGCGAAGTCTGGCCATACGTATGTATCTTTGAAAATCAGAACAGTTGAAATTTAAACACGATTTACTTATTTATTTTGCCTACTATATTTGTAATTTAAGTTAGAACACAATGAGACTGTGCCACTGCCCAGGAATAGACCTGCTAGTTCCATTATATATAAAACATACACAGATCTACAGTACTGTAAAGAAGCACAAATAAGGAAATGGCAGGAGAACAAATCTGTTTTGTTTTCTGTAATACAAGGCTTCCAAATCCATTTTCCTTCAGTATCACCATTCCTGGGGTGGCAGCTGCTTCAGCAGTTTCCATTTCTACATGTTCAAGAGGAACAGCTCTCAAGAGATGCCCTGTGCATCACCAGACCTCTGGTCTAGATTAACATACTCAAGGACTGTCTTTGAAATACCTGGATGTTATTTTCATGCTTTACTGCGTTTCTTAAGCCAAAAGATCCCTGTAAGAAAATCAGGTTCATTATGTAATATTAGTAAACTAGTTATCTGGGCTCAGGCATGAGGCTCACTTTGTCCCTCTGTACCATGTACATTGTGTGAAGGACAGGAAATGTTACATTGATGTTGATGAGTTTTGCTTTCAGATGTATTGAGGACTGCTGGAGGTCCTGTCTGCACTGTCCATGTGCAGTCATTGAGGCAGGCAGGACTGCAGAGTCATGGGCTATTAATGGACAAGGCTTTGTGCACATCCTCGTCAGATTACTTCTATCACAGTCAGCTACTCCTTTCCCATCAATATCACTTGACCTTATGCAACTGAGACAGCCCCTACATGATTTAAAGTTTTAAATTATAGTAATGAAACTTTTAAGTGCACTTCTGGTTCATGGAGCATGATGACCACCATCTCTCAAGGGCAAAGAGCCCCTACACAAGAGCCATCAACTGTTACTGCCTCCTGTCCCAGCCATGTCACGGTGAGGACTGTTGGTGTCACTACTGTCGATGGGTCTGAAGTCAGTTGGTGTCTTCTGCTCTTCTGTTCTGGAGCTCAGGACATAAGCAACATTTCCACTATACAAACCAGATTGCATTCACGTTTTTACTGCATTTCCCTGTGTGTGGATATCATGATCAATTAAAAATGTAGTGTTATGTTAAAGTTTTCTTTTTAATAGCTTGGAAGGTAAACCTTGTCCACCTATACATTTTTACTGCCAATAATTTTGAGGGAATTCAAGTATTTTCAATACTATAGCTTTTCTGTATTCACTCCAGACATGTTTCACTGGCCACAGTGCAGAGGGTGTATATTTCTGCTACATTCATGAACTGAATCGGATTTCTGTTATGAATCTTGCTAGCCTGTCCATCTTGGCAGATTGATGTGTTCTCTTCCCTCCTTATAAGTTTTCATTATATTTCAATCAAGGAAAAAATAAAAGTTTCCTACAAGTGATACTGTTTGCAGATAAGATACATGGAAGGCAGTACTAATTCCTTCTTTCTCTGCATGTCTACAATAAGACTCTCTAGGGAAAGATAATACAACGCCGCAATGCTGATTGTGCCAACTATCTAGAAGGCAGCACAACAGTCCTTAGCAAACTGATATCCAGGGTCAAAAATTTTTCTTTACATCTTACCTGAAATTCCTTCCATTTTATAATGATTTCATCCCTTTCATTGCCATGAACTATTCATCTCCCATTTTCCTGCTTTTCTGTCATTTAGAAAGGTTCATTACAATTACTTTTTCAACCCCATCCTAAATGATCCAGGAATGTTTCAGTATGTGGACTATTCTGTAACTATTATTGAATTCCACACTTTGGTCTGTTTGTTGAGGATTTTTTAAACAATTCTTTCAGTGTCTCTTCAAAGTTAGAAGGCCAGTATTTGAGATGCTAATCCAATGTTAGTCTCACTAGATCATGTAAACAGGAATTGAGAATTTTCTGATTTAAATTTCTTTGGTAGTATTTAAATGGCACAAAAAGATGCTTATGCATTACCTGCATGCATCTCTCTCTTTTTCCTATTCTCTCCCTCCCACTGTCCCCCTGCCATGTGCTATTTTTTACATTTCATTTGTAAGACATTATTCTATTGCATTGACTCAACGCTACCAGTGGAATAACAAGTATTTGCTCCCAAGTCAAGTCTACTGGAAATGTAATTGTTGGAAACTGCCATAGCAATTCTGTTACAGTAAGTAGCAATGAAATTTGAATAGATAGGAGAACTGCTGTTATAGAAGGACAGGTGAAATAGAAATGGAAGTACAGAGAATAGAATGAATAGAAATGGGGAATGAGATGCTGGAAAGCAGTGCCGTGGAAAGGGACCTGGGAGTCCTGGTGGATGGCAAGTTGAATATGAGTCAGCAGTGCCCTGGCAGCCAGGAGGGCCAAGCCTGTCCTGGGGGGCATCAGGCACAGCATCACCAGCCGGTTGAGGGAGGGGATTGTCCCACTCTGCTCTGCACAGGAGCGGCCTCACCTTAGATATTGTGTGCAGTTTGGGGCACTGCAATATAAGGAAGATATAAAGCATTTGGATGATAGGCACATGAAGTGACTTTTGGAGATAGTCCTGTGCAGGGCTAAGAGTTGGACTAGATCCTCATGGGTCCCTTCCAACTCAGCATATTTTGTGATTCTGTGATTCTGTGCCTTCGAGTAACAAACACTAAAGATAGTGAGTCACCAAGAATCTCATTTGAGAGCGTGTGTGTCGTATTGTGTTTGAGGCTTCCACTCGCCATAGATCTTTCATTACCTGATCTTCTCCACCAACATTTAACTCAGAACTGTCTTCCTAATGAGACTTAGTTATAGTGGTCATTCAATTAACTAGTGGAAGACCAGATAAAAAAGATCATTCAGAGCCCCATGTTAACAGTTAACAGGAGGAAAAAATAAATTATGAAATGCATATCAAGTGAAAGATGTTTGACAATGATCTATGGGTAGTAACAGCAGCACCATGCTGTTTTGAAGTCCTGAATGTGAGTGATACTTCAGTGGGCAGGTGTGAATGACTTATTTGGTCCTGACAGTCTCATTTATACATAAGGAGTGTGGTATTGCATTTCCTGAAGAGTTGCACAAAACAGCAGAAAAAAGAGCCAAAGATTCACTGTTCAGCTCTTGGAAGAAAACAACAGTAATTCCTGTTGAACCTAATTTGGAAACTTGAATTTCAGGGAGAATATGAAAAAGAGCTTTCAGGAGATTAATCACAGTTATGGTAGACTCACACTACAAGATCATGCAAATAAAAGATCATAATGGGAGAGAAAAGGCTCAGAGTCTGAAATAGGAAGCGGGAAAAATCACGAGTAAAAGACAGTTTCAGCAAAGCATAGGCTCTGAATTCATCAGTGTTATGGTGATTCTCCTGCGGCACTTTAATGACTGAAGTGTATGCAGAAGGGTTTTCTCTTCAAAAAGTGAGCATAAGCAAAGGACAAAAGGACAGAGGAAAACTGGCTTTGATATCTTCCTTTTCAGAAGCCTGTAGAGAAGCAGTCTTCTGAATTCATGTTTGAAGTGTTCCAAGCTCATAGGAGAGCAGAGAGGACTTTTCCCTGCAGTAAAAAGGAAACTTTCCTGTTTGTATCTATCACCCAACTATCAAAAAATGACAAAATTTACATGGAACAATTACGAACTCTAGTCTTACATGTGTGAGATATGTTCTTTCTTGGCAGTAGCTGATTACAGTTGGCATAGCTCATGGAACAAGAATGGAAATCTGTATTCCTTAGTTACACAGAGGAATAAGAGAATAAGCAGTAAGCTTGCTATATGTGTCAACGCTTGAGCTAGAATTTGGTGTTCGTTCATCAAGTACAAATCATGTCTCTCTTCTGAAGTTCCAGGCCAAATACTGTTTTAGTATTGGTAGTGTTTTGCAAGTAGAAGAAAAGTATGGCAGTTAATTCAAAATGTTCACTTTCCTATTAGAAAGACCTCTTTTGTAACATGACCTGCAGCTCTGTGATGATCAGCAGATTAAGTGAGAACACTCAGTATGAGGTAAATGAACAGGAGGGTCATACCACAGTGCGATGCAGCTGAAATTTTGATATTGCTCATGTCTTAAATTAGAAACACTCCCAGATCCATTTTCTAAAGCCAAGGAACTCCATGCGTTTCAAGCATCTGTCCATTTATCAAAGGTACTATGTCAGCAGTTCTTTCTTCCCTGTCCCCTAGTTATTTTTTGCAGCAACATATGTTGCCATGTACCCCAGAAATAACACTATTCTTACATAAAACAGTGTGGTGCCCAGTAGAATTCTCTATATGCATTTTAAGATTCTCCTATGTTTTTCTATTTTCATATGTCTGTTGCAAAATTTAGTAAAAATTTTTACTATCTCAGACGTGCATGACCTAGTGACTGCATATTGCAACCATAAGGGCTAAAATGGATGTGGAGAATTAAAATGTGTACACCTGGGAGGAGCCGAGAATTATTTCATGATTCCTATCGTGCCCCCAGAAATTTCTCAGTTAAAGCAATAAGGCTGATGGCAGTTTGGAGCAGTTTCAGAACTGTGTTTTGCCCTTGAATAAACATCATAGCAATAGATGGGAAGATGTAAAAGCCGTACTGTTCCACACTTCAGGAACTTCTGTTGCTCTATTTTTGTTACAGTAAGGAATTAGATAATAGTTAGATATCAGAACCTGAGAGAATTGTGTACAGTTGATGTGCACCTTACCTGAGTCATTTCTCCTTAGAAATGCAGTTAGCTCCTAAAACTAATTAAGAAAGCCACCATGGCTGGCAGGGATTTAAATTTGGAAAGCTCTTGAGCCAGATCTGGCCCTGAGTCACACTTAAGAACAACCTGCCATCAGTGCTAGGAGCTGGCTAAGTGGCATCAATCTTTGTACAGTGAAAACTCACCTCTTGATCATCAAGTGTAGCAGTGTTAGCAAAAGGAGTTTTACTGATTATACACAACGATCAGTATGTTGTGGTGAGATGGTGGAAGAAACAGATCCTCTCAGCTTCCACCAATCTTCAGAAGCTTTGAGAACAGCTATGAAGTGCTTGCAGAAGAGGCATTTGATGATGACAGTGAAATTTGTAGACCAGCAGAAAAAATTGCCAATATGTCTAGGTGTGGTTGTTGCTGCTGGACAGAGTCAGCCACAGCACCAAATTGTAGATGCAGTCTCTCATAACATGCTGAAAAAGAGTACCTGTAAGCATAAATCTGTGTGCACAATTGCATGTATTCCATTCTGTAGAATGATATTACAGACTCTAAGGATGTAGGTGTTATCCCCTATAACCAATAAGATGGTAAGCAGTGGAAATCAGAAGACCCCTGTGGTTGCTTCCAGACCTTAATGAAACTGCTTTCGTTTCCAGATCTCACAGGACCATAGGACTGGTCTCACAAGAGCATGGTGAACAACCCTAGAATTAGTGTTATACCTTGAGCCAAAGCCATTTGGCCATTTGTACATATGCATTTGTACGTATGCATGTGTACAGACCTCCAAACAACTTCATGTTCAGTGGCTACTGGTAAAAAATTCTCTAACACCACATTTCATATGAGGCTTAGTTTTGTTTAAATGAGATTATTCCCCTAGGTAAAGTTTAGGGAAGCAGTTTTAAATATATACAACAAAATATTATAAGAGGGACTTCAAAAGTCGCAGATGACTAATGGTGCTATCATCCAGTCTTCATGGGACTTGGTTTTGATGCACTTAACCAGGTAGACAGGGGTTCTAAAGTTAAAGTTAGAAAGGCTATGTGTTTTCAACTTTGGTCATACAACATATTCCACATTCAAAAATCAGTAGTTGAACATAACACAGGATGAAACTGTTGTAATCATTCCATTTTTCAACTTTGATTTTTTGCAGGTTTCACAGTATTGTCCTCCATTGCGGTTGTTTTTTTTCAGGAAGAAAGTCCTAGGAATACTCTACCAGCTGAGCAAAAATAGCAGTTATAGAAATAGAAAGAAATTAAATTGGTAGCCTCAATGATAATACCAATGAAAAGTTTCAAGCAAAAAAGAAGACCTTTTACAGAGTAAAAAAAAAAAAAAAATACAATGCTAGGAACAGCTGGAGTACTGTTTCATTTTTTCCCCCCAGCATTTAACATGGGATGTCTGTGTATCTTATCTAAAAGTATGTTTCTTCTCTTGAGGGTCATGTACCATCCTCATCCCTGTTGTGCTTTGTTGCCTTTTAATATTCTGTCAAACAAAATTATTAACATGAGTTTATCATTCTCTCGTCCTTTCCTCAAAAAAACAATTGCAAAAAGAGAAGAAAAGTAGTAAGAGCTTCAAGTTGGAGACTTGTGCTGGTTTAAAGATAAACTGGCAGGAGAAATGAACCCAACACAAAAGAGATTTTAAGTCAGAGTTACAATGTAATAAAAACATTACAATGAATGCAATGATATAAAGAGAAATTGGTTTTGCCCCACAAACCCCCAGAAGTGGAACCCAGCATCCTGGAGCACAAACAGGTTTGTTGGCCCCTGTGCTGAGACCCATGTGGTTCCCCTGAGTCCAAAGTAAAAGGAAGGGAAAAAACCTGTTGGTGTGGATGATGGTCCCAGTCTGGTTGTGAGTAGTAGTCACAGTCCTGTCGAGGTTCTGCTCCTCCTCTGGATCCGGCGAGTGGTACCAGAAGTCCCAAACCCCAAGATTATATACCCTCAGGTCCAGGTGGGAGCACCCAGTACCTCCCCCAGGGTGAGGAGTTCCACAATGGGTGATCTGACTCTGTGAGTCAGGGGGGATTTCTGGAATTGTTGATGGCCCATTAGCAGACATGACCCCTCAGGCTGGGTGTGGAGGTGCTGAGGACTTCCTGGAGGGGAGTTATCACAGCTCTTATCTCACAGGCTTCTTTAACACCCAGTTTACACCCTGAGGGGTTAGGTGTGCCCTGGGCAGCTGCTGCAAATGGTCCCTTGTTAACAGTTCACAAGAAATTATGTAGAGGGTGTAGAATACACAGCTTTGGTCACACCCACACAGTGATAAACTGGTCCCAGCTTGCTGAACTAGGACAACACTGTAACATAAAACACATGGAAGATGAATTGCAGAAGACTAGGCAAATGATTCCAAAATTTGACTTCAGTTATTAAAACCTTAATTCTGTTCTGCTAAAATGATATGGGCAGAGAGGTATATAGCTTAACAGATTTTAGCACCAGTTGGTGTCTTTTGGATCATTTCACTTAAGCTTTTTTGTATCACAGCCACAGAATTGCATTCCATACTTCAGTGGCTGTAGCTGAATTTGAACATCTATTCTAGGAAAATTTAAGGAACTAATGTGAAATACTGCAGATTTGAAATGCCATGGGATGGAAGAGAATACATCATGCCTGTTTAAGCTCTGTACAGTAGACTATAGTAAGTTTATTTGCTCAAACCTGTTTAAACAGTTTTTAACTCGGGTATAGGCTGAGGGAAGGAAAGAACAAATAAATTAGTTATCTAAGTTTAGTGGTAATCCACAGGAGATAGCCAACCTTAATTACACTGCTTTTGTGATCTAATCTGGAATTACAATGCTGAAGGCTTTCCTTTTTGAGTGACGTGTGCCATCTAAATTTGATAAATAAGTTCTCTTATGAACTGAAATAATTGTTACTTGTGTGCTTTGTGTAATACATTTTCCATTAACTCTCAGTTCGGTCCAAAAAAGTTGTAAAACCAGGATTGTATTTCAAAGGGAATTTTAATTTTCAGTTGGCTTGACAAGAAAGCCAATAGCTATCAATTACACTAGGCATTGCTCAGGCTATATCTGGATGGAAGTCTATTTTTATGTATCATATTTTCCTAGGTGTAACAAGCTGACATGACAAAACATGTAGCTTAGCAGCATAGAACACCAAGTGCAAACCTGTGTCTGTGGCACTTGCAGCGAATGCTACTTCAGTCTCTAAATGGAAGCATCATTCTGAATGCTGTTTCGTTTCAGAGTACAGCTTACAAAAAACCGCAAACCCCATACCTGTCATCCTCAGACCATACTTGTACTTGCACAGTCATGTCTGCCTGACTGATTGTGTGTTTTTATGGTTGCTAGCAAAGCAGCACCAACAGCTGGATCCCAGCACATCGTGCTCACTAATAGGATTGTTATCCAGTTTTAAAAGGCAGCAGCAAAGTTTTCCCCTAGTTGCATACCTCTGTAATTCCAGTGAGCCTGGCAGTTTGCAAATGAATTTCATTTGGAGCCAGTAGAATGTCTGTCGTGGGAATTTCTGTGATACGAACTTTAGGATCTTTGTAACTGAGTACTGCAGGAAAATAACCTTGCATGATTATTAGGCTCTTGACTGAATCAGCAAGACAGTCAGGCCAAAACAAATCTTAAGGAACAAGTTCTGGAGTAAAATTCCATGATTTCTGGTTTTTTATGAAGTTTTCATTAAAATATATTAAATTGGGGAAGTAACCAGTTTGCTCTCTTTTAAAACTATGATGTGAAATCTTCCAAGTTAATGCATCAGCTGTGGAAGTTTCAATACGGACAGCCTTTGAAACAAGCTCTTCTGCTGTCCACAGAAAATGTTATTTATTACTGTCCATTTTTAAGAGTTCTCACTGCCATGATTTCTGCAGCTGAGCCCACAGCAATGCAAAAGTTGTCCTTTTCTACCTGTTTTTTTCACAGTTCCCAAGGTGAGAAATAAAAACGATACTCCAGATTCTGTGTCCATTCTGTTGTTTGTGCCTCTAACAATATCCTTAGTGCTACAGTCTCCTGTAATAGCTGTGGCAGTGCTTTTTCTGTGCACTGCTCTGTAGTCCTTTGCCATATGAATAGTTCTTTAGTTATCCTTATTTGCTGTACAAGTGAGATAATCTTTACATCATGATTTCTGCATATATATGTAGTTATTCTGTACTCAGTCTGGTGATATGTTATTGCATGGAATAGGAATATTCAGATTATGAAATAAAGTAACCTGCATTCTTCCCTCCAAGTACTGTTTGCATTTCAAATAACAATTAACAGAACTAGTAAGACATTCTAGGCACAAGTTGTCACTGCTGGACATCAGCACATGGTTAAAGTATGCTTGCTAAGATTCTTTTTGAGCTCAAAGATTAGTAAGTTACATTTGTAACTTGATTTTTCTTGATCTTTCTTCCTTTTAAAACTATTTTTTCCCTACAAAATCATGCTTCTCTGGGATTAAATATCGTCCTGGTATTTTTGTGTTCCTATACAAGGCCATCTGGCTAGTCTTTCATAAACTGACTTTTAGTCAGGGGAGATGGGTTTATGGCCTGACGAGACGACTCCATGGGAGTTAGCCACCAGAACTACTGACAGACAGAACTACAGAACTGAGACTACTGCTACTTTATTCATGCGCGCATACAATTATATACCTCTTTAAGACTGTAACCTTCCACAGGTGATGGCACTCTAGCAG
>JAWWEV010000095.1:44534512-44562869 GCA_035583235.1 Hafferia zeledoni | reverse complement strand
ACATCACCTAATTAACATATGCAGTTCAGCACACAGCTTGCTTTTTAAGCCAAATACCAAATAGAATTCCAACACTGACTCAAGAAACATAAAAATATAAATGTATAACAAAGGTATAATAAAGAGGTAGCAGTGAATTATTAATTAATGTTGTTATAAGCAGCCAAGTTTTACAGTCACAATGCTCATTTTCCCCTGCTTACTAAATTGTATGTGTCCAGATATAACTGTAAACATTTTAAACAATTAAAAAGTACTTAACCAGAAGTTTGATACAATACTGTTGCCAGAAGTCAGGTTGACCTCAGTATAATACCTGTCTCAATACTTTCCTCTCCTTCATTAACAAAACTTTCTTCTGCTCTTGGCAATGACATACATAGGCAGAGAAGGCTGAACAACCCAGTCTTCATAAAAGCTTTAGTCAAAATGAAAAAAAAAGTAAACCTGCTACTGAAGGCAAAACCACCAGGAGTCATCCTTACTTACCTGATGTGCCTTTGAGCAACCTGGGGTAACAGCTCTGAGCAACTCCCCATAGCTTTTAGTTTTAAAGCCAAAAAGTGAAGCTATTTAAGTGAATATGGAAATAAATTGGATATACTCTGATAAGCCAAAGAAGTCTAGTTCATTCACAAACATCAGGGAATCAGGAAAGCTCCATTATCTTTTCTCTAGAAAAATCTAGGGAAACTGGATTTTTGCAAAGGAGCAGAAGCAAATACCTTGGTCTGCTGCAGATATTTTTCAGAAATGCAACTGGCAATTAAGTATTTAGAAATATCTTGAATAAGGAAATATTTCCTGCATAGAAATAAGAAACAATAGCTAGTTGTTTCTGCAAAAATAACAACTTTCTTGTAAGACTGGTTTTTATTGTTTTGTTTTTGTGGCTATTTTTTGCAGGTGTTGCTGCTTTGGATTCCAACATTTCTGGGAAGATTGGTTTGCGAGCAGTCATATATTATTTCTGCACCACAGTAATTGCTGTGATACTAGGTACTCTGTGATTCTCTAACTTTTAAAACCATCAGCATTGCCTAATTAAAAATGCAGAGCATGGTGATATTACTAATTTCCCGAGACAGGATGGGAAGAGGAAACAAGGAATCATACCAGGCAACTTAACCCGTGGCCTGATACAGAGAGAAGATAGTCCCACTCTTCACGGGTGGGCTGTGTTCATGGCCAATATGAAGCCACAGTCATTGTTGCCATATGTTTCAGCTCAGGGAAGATTAGGAGGTGCTGCTGAGATAAACAGTGACCAGCAGTGGGAAGGCTGAATGAACATCAAAGGCCAACCTTAACTACAAAGTGAATTTCCTTAATAGCAAAGTGCTGGATTGTTCCTGATTCTCAGATGCCAGACTGTATAATGTGTCACACCTGAAAGAATAACATAAAATACTGCTTGCTTTGTCATCTCATTTTCTTCCTTTAAAATTTTTGCCCCCACTGTCACTGCCAGGCTCCACTCCGTATCTCTGAACTCCGTATCTCCTCTTAAAGGAAGTTCATTCCCTAAAGCAATCTTGAAATGTTCTGTATTTGCGTAAAGAAACATCTTCATCTGGCCTTCTTAAGTAAGAAACAAGATAAAACTGTCTGTCTCATATGTCTGGTAAATTTCTGTCAATACACAGGGAAGAAAATTAATAAAGACTACACATTAATATGTATCTAAGTTTGAAATGGTCCCAAGTGTGAGTGAGGTGTTAAACTATACAGTCTCCAGAGGTCCCTGCTGTTTTAAGTTGTTCCATGATGTGATGACTTCAATTGTTTCATAGTGCAAAGCCACACAATCCTGCTTGTATATGCAGCAGTCATTAGAAAGATTTTCCTGGCTGATTGAAGCGTCATCCAAATGCCTCTTCTCTCTTCACTGAGATTTAGTAGTTTCATTTGCTTTAGGTTTGTTTGGACTTGTTTGGCGGGGGGCGGGGGGGAGGGGGAATACATAAATAAAAGAGAAAAAATAATGTGCCTTTGGAAAAGCCTAGTATTTCATATAATATTAAAAATGCCTAACATGAAGCCACTGTAGTAAATGAAAAATCTGTCATTGATTTCAGTATTTACAAGGTCAAGTCTAGTATTTCTTAACACACATTTTTTTATTTCTGTCTTTTTCTGAAGCCCTTCTCTTCACTTTATTGCTAACTAACTTTACCAAAACATTCTGTGACTTTGGTGTCACAGGACAATGCACTTGTGTGCATATCTGAAAGCTAGTAATAAGAAGAGCTACATAAGGGAAAAGGTAAATAGCAATTTAAGTAGCAAAATTAAATAGCAAAATACTCACTTTGCAAAAGTTGCAGAATACTCATCTGAAGCCCAGGTGAAGTAATTTGCCCTCTTAGTGAGCAGTAGTGATTCAGTACCCTACATACAAGACCAAAGCTAAAGTGCCAAAGTCCAGTGTTAAGCCTTCAAGTAGCTCCAGTACTGGGGGAACCCACACGTTTAAGGACACAACCGTACCTGCATGAGCACCCAGGGAAAGTGTGTGGTGAGTTGAGCTCACAAGGAATTTGGCTACACAGGATACACTGAAGAATGCGCCAATGCCTCTGCTTGCACTTTGCTTTTTCTTCTGCAGGAATTGTCTTAGTTGTGACCATTAAACCTGGAGTGACTCAAAGAGCAAGTGAGATCGACAGAGTGGGCAGTACTCCAGAAGTCAGTACTGTTGATGCCATGCTTGATCTACTCCGGTGAGGTTTTCATTTTTAGTTCCTATATCCCTTTTGCAGAAGTCCAAGTACACACAAATAAAGTTGGGATATGTAATACAATAAAATGCTTTCTAATGTTTTCTGCATGAAAAAGCGGAGAATAACTTGTATTGCAACAGGTTAGACATTTTAAAATACCTTGAAAGCTGTTGATTTCAAAAATTGCTCTTTACAATGACAAACAACAGCTCCTTCACAGAAATTGATATGCAAGATTTATCTGTTACGAAGAAAAGATCCATAAAAGATTGAGTGGTTCCTGAATTGCTGACTGGCAGCTTCTGTGTCATCCAGAATAGATAACCATCTGAAATTGCAGTGCTGTGTTCCTCTCCTCAAGGCAAGATGCAGAGTAACAGATGCAGTATGTAAAGGTATCTGAGGGTTCCACAGTCAACAAATTTGCTGCATCACCAGTATCTAAGGCAACCTTATAATAAGTCTTTCCCCATCAGCATCTTGGAAAATTATAGATATCTTAAAGGGGTTAAAAGAAGGAAAGCTGTAGAAAAGCCTGCAGAAGATGTGTGCAGGTTTTCAGAGCTAATGTGTTTAAGGAATTAGAAGAAAAATTCACAAAAAAGGGCTGTATTTCCACTGGTGGCTAGGTAGGTCCAGTATTTCTGTGGATTATTTTTTCCTCCAGCTGCGATAAGTCTCTATTCTGTGTCACTATTCCTGCCCACCATTTCCTTTTTGTAGAATTTTTACTTAATCTATCATGTAAGAATCAACTGCCACATATCTAAAATTGGATTTCTCAGCATTTTTTTTTGTTTTAGAAAATATGAATGGCATTTGCAGATGCAACTCCAGATAGACAGTTCTTTGACATTTGTATATATATATGCTTTGAAAAAGTCACTATCCTATCTAATACCAAATGCCTGCTGTCATTTGGGACATCTCTGCCCCAACTCAGGTAAACCTCTTTGACAATAATTCAATTTCTCTGAGGTTTATATGTGAAATAGTTGACAATCCTAAACTTCAAAGCCCCATGTCCAATAATCCACAGCTCTTCCCAGCCTCTGTCCCCTCCTGCCTGTGAATGACCAGAATGAGAGCTCCATGGATAGCTCATCTCATTCCTCATGGTCACTTGCCCAGGAATCAGTGAAAGCAACTGTGCAATCAACCTCATTATAAAATCTAATGCAGCCAGTCTGTTATCAGTAACTTCCACATGAACATTTCCACATGTATTCACAGGGCTGATGTAGTTCTATGCACAAAAAGACTTCCTATAGCAAAAAGTGGTGTGAATTGTAATTAGTAGTAGTTTGGGGTTTTGCTGTAGTTTATAGCTCAACTTCTTCCCAACAAATTTAAAGCTCTAATTAGGACTTAGAGATCTGAAATTCTGTTTTAAAGCAATTAGAGTTAATTTTTCTACATATTTACATTCACCAGATTTAAGATTCAAATTCAGACAGTCTTGTAAAGATAAAGGAAAACCCCAGGCTTGTACAAACTGCTCTTGCTTTTGAATAGATTTTACTTTAAAAACTTGAAAACTAAGAGGAAGAGTTTGTGAACAGTCTGTGAGGAAGATAATAACTCCTACTTCAGTGTATAAAATGCCTTTTTCTGCACTGAAGTGAATATTCACTAAATACCCAATTAATGCTTTTTTTTTCCTAATCATTTGAATCTGATATTATCTGTTGAAAAGGAGGCACACAACTGAGTTGCACTAAATTTCCTAATTTTTCTGTGTGTAAAAATGGCTCTGGACCCTGAAATAATACGTGGGAATTAGCCATTAGCCAGGATTAGTTTCTGAATTTTATAAGGAGTTTTTATTTTTCTTTTCTGTCTATTTTTGACAAATCGTATAAAAATGGTGTGTTCTACTCCTTATACAAGTGAAGGAGGTAATGTAGCATGGGAAAAATACACTAGGTTTATTAGCTTACCAATAGAAATATCAAATACTGAAAAATAAGCCCAAAAATTAAATGGTAGGAAAACAGTCATTGGAGCTCTTAAATGCTTAATTTCTTTGAACTCTATATCTGATGATGCTAAATATACTACCTTCTGCTAAAAGAAACACAAAGTGATCTGTTTTTTAAGCAGCAAATTTTGTCATTTTGTTTATACAAACAACTTTTTCTGAGAATGCTAAAATGGTGAAATGCTTCTATGTTTTCTAACAGGAATATGTTCCCAGAGAACCTTGTTCAGGCCTGTTTTCAACAGGTGAGTTTGAACATTCCTCTTCACTTCTGTAGTTTGCATTGTTAACCACAAATTATTCTTTTATGTCCCAAAAAAATCTATGTCAGGCAAGACTAGATCTGAGAAGTCCAGGAATATCCTAATCTCCTATAAAAAGGTAAGGTTTTAAGTCATCTTGGTTTAATTTCCATTATGATAAACACTCTGTTACCAGCTATTAAGTCCTTAGTGTTCTGTTGCCAAAAGGTACTGTTAGGAGCTGGATGCAGAAACCAAGCAGTGTATAAGACAAGATTTTTCCTTTTGGGACAAGAAGAGTTAGAAGAACATCTTACGAAGATCTATTTCCTTGTTCCTAAGGTCCCTCAGTGTCTGATGAAGTCTGTATAGTTTAGCCTTTACCCTGATGTGTCTCATATCTAATGTCCATTGCAATACTAAATAATCCACCTTAAGGAAAAGGCAGAGTCTATTTGAGACATCTTTCAGGAAAGGTGGGAGTTGCAAGATGAAAAAGGAAGCTGCTATGTTAGATTTCCTTCAGACTCAGTCATCTTTATCTGTAAATATACTGACTGTTTTTAATGTGGTATTTTCTGCTTTTCTTTTGTCTTCCTCAGCAGCTGCCTAACAGTTTATCTGAGGTTTGAATGTAAGGTAGTTATCCTTTCCCAGGAAGTGATGTCAGATATGCTGCTGTGCACAACACAGTGTATTTCCCCTGGATAAAATTTCTCCATGTAGTTTTTCTCATGTATTAATTACAGTCACCCAACACTAAGAGGATAGACAGGAGTTCTTTTAGGGATCCTTGGCAGAATGATGGTGTCACTAAATCATAGTTACTATTAAAGTTTTATTTTCTAAACATGATTATTCTATTATGGTTAGTATAGCACAGAATTTATAGTCAGAATAGCACAAGATTTCTGTGAGCAGAATCAGTGTAGTACAATTTTATTATAGCATCACTTAAGTTTTCTATTCACCTGAACCCTCTGCAGATTTGGTCAAATTTTAATACTTGGTTTGCTGTATCAACATAACAACTATAATCTGGTCTTGAAAAACATATAAAATAATACAGGTTGATGACTCAGTCCTCAGAGGAATCAGACAATGGTGGAGGCATCCCTGTCTCACTGTCCAGCAGCAGCTCTGGTCCAGGTTACCCCTTATGACTTGTACCTGCTCCGTTCTATGGACATTGCTCTTGGTGCTCTTACTCTTCCCCTTGGGTCATCACTACCACTTGTCTGGCTGGTTGCCTGGAACCTTTAAAGCCAATAAAGAGAGGAGTAGTCAGCCTAGTTCCCAGGAATCTGGAACTCAGTAGGGAGAGGAGGAATAAGTCGGTGTGGTTCATCTACTTGGTGCACAAGACCTTGAGGACCTGATAATGAGAGGAAAGGGCATGATTGTGTGACCCATTTGGTCACAAAGAATGGCTGTTTGCCTTACATAATGGCATTAGTTAAGCTGACCACATTATCAAAGGGCTGGTTGTATCAGGTGCATCTGCTCTACAGAGGGAGTGGCTGTCAGCAATTCTCTCCAGACTCTTTATCTCAGCAAAAACTCTCCTTGCCGTTGTCAGGAGCTCTATCTCATTCTCCACAAGACTGCAGCAGGTCCATGCAGAGTTCATAACATACCTTTGTATCACTTGTTTGGTCTACAGCTTCTGAGGTACAGAACCCTAATGGCTCACATGAATTGGGAAATAATGTCTTTGTCTATGTTTGCTGCCTTCAAATCAGATTGCTTCCTTTTTCTCTTACTTTTTCTGGGCAAAGGCTATGCCTTTGTCTATCCTTCAGTTTCCTCATGTTTCTAAATAAGTTCTTCTGTTTTTTTAAAAAAACTTTTCCAGTATAAAACCAAACGTGAAAAAGTTGAAGCTGCAACTGCTGTGGATAAAAACAGTTCCACGTTTCCTGGTCAACCCATTACAACTGCTGCGACAGAAGCGGCTTCAGAGGTGCAATCTTTATCATTGTATTCCTTCATAATAGATGAAGCAGAGAGAAAGAACACAGAGTAAATTTGGTTTAGTTACTGTGGTTAGTGATGAAGAAAATGAAGGAAATGGCACATACAGCATTTTAGCAAGAGCATAAAAAGTTAGTAAGTAAATGCTAGAGAGCATTTGAGGATTTTCTAGTAAGTTTATCACAGAGGTCCGTGGGTCATTAAGCAGTCCAAAGATAATAGATGAAGATTGATTAAATTTATGTTCTTATAAATTGTCAGTCTGCTGAGAAATTAAAACAGTCACTGTGGAAAGATTAGTTGTGTATCAGCACAAGGTGTTCGAGCAGCAGTGACATAATTGTAAGCACAAAAGAAGAAAAGGGGTCAAAAATAATAAATTTTTTAATGGAAATCAAAACAATATAAAGCATTTGTTAATTAATAGTTTGTTACTCAGAAAAAAGAACGTACAGAGACAAAAGAGAAGAAGAGGTTTAACAAGCCTCTCATCAGAGGTGTGGAAGGCTTATGGGTGTTGACAACTTATAAAGCCTAAACTTAGACTGAAGGAGAGCAAAAAAAGAATTCAACAGAATGTGAACACAAAACTACAAACAGTACCAAATCAATGTTCATTTTATTATAGTCCTTCTAAATTTCACCTCCTTCTAAAATTTATGAAGAGATGTTAATTAAATCCTGAAGCAGGATATAGTGAAGAATTGCACCCTTCCATCATATATTGATACTGCACAAACACAGAGGAATGCATGCATACCTAGCTATTTAGTACAATGTTTATGTTACATACATCTGGTCTAAATTATGCCATTTCACTGATGTCCCAGTTGTTACTTAATGGTCAGTTTATCTTAAATCCAGACACAAACCCTCAAGTTGCTCAGAAATAACCACAAGGATTCTACATCTGTGGTTTGTTCTTCACAGTGAGGAGTAAAACAAGTATAGGGGAGTAAATCTTGAAGGCGTGACTGTGCGTACCTAGACCTTGCCATCATTCATGTTAGAAGTCCCTAGAAAGGACAACATAAATTAAGGGATGCATTATTTCCTGCGAGGATTGACCAAATCCTAGATGCTTGCACAGTTTTAAAATACAAGATTTTCAAGTTCTGTTTAACATCATTCCTGAACTTGCCCACATGGTACTTTCAAAAAGGGAATAGAGTGACTGGGGAAGAGCTCCATGTCTTTTCAAATAAAAATCTAAATGTGTTTTCACTTTTGAACTCTTTATAGTAAATTCACAGTTTTCAGATAGTACTTTTCTTCTCTTGATTCTAATCTATAGAACAAAACGCAAGAATACAAAATTGTGGGCATGTATTCCAATGGCATCAACGCACTGGGATTGATTGTCTTTTGTCTTGTTTTTGGAATTGTTATTGGGAAAATGGGAGAGAAAGGACAAGTTCTTTTGGATTTCTTCAATGCACTGAATGAAGCTACAATGAGAATAGTTCAGATAATTATGTGGTAAGTCCAAGGTTATACTGGCATTTTCTAATAACTTAGTTAAGCGGATTTTGTCATTGAAGAGCTAGGGTCAGACTTAGACTTCATGTGTCCTTTTTTTATAGTGCTTCACAGCAAGCAACTTTGAAAGAACAGTTGGTAAAATGTTTCTTTTCTACAGAATTTGATTCTTTCGAGGAAACTGGAGATGGGGCTTCTACTTACTATGCTAAAGATTGTTATTGCTGTAAAGAAACCAGAGGTTTTTAGACAGTCTCGCTAGAGTTTTATATAAAACCAGTACAACTGCTCTAGTGATTTGAGGACTGTAGAAGCATTACCACCCATATGCCCTTCTCAGTTTTGAACATTATTCCCTGACAGCCATTACATTCACAGGATAGCTGTTCTTGGATCTAAGTTCCTTTAGAAATATGAATTAATTAATATACAAGCCACAGCACAGGGCAAAATCCGAAAAGGTATGCAAAATACAATTTAGCATCATTTACCTCTTGCTAATAGGTTTTGTGAGACAACATTCTCATAATATTCTCAGACAGTAAACAACAATTTGAAAATGTAGCAACTCATCTGGTAATGTGTGGTTGACCTTCACAGCTATTCACACAGCTTTTGTCCATGCAGGTCACAATTACAGGATCAGGCCTGAAAGCACACACAGTGCCTTCCAGAGGTTGATCTTACATGTGGAGTGCCTTGAGCCATTTGCTACAATATTTTACTCATTTGTGTGAAAGACAAACAGGAGCTTGTCAGATCTTCCCAAGAATGCTTTTCTGATTGCTTTCTTTTTGCTTTCTAGGTATATGCCAATTGGTATTGTGTTTTTAATTGCTGGGAAGATAGTAGAAGTTGAAGACTGGGAAATCTTTCGTAAATTGGGTCTTTATATGGCTACAGTAATAAGTGGGTATGTTGTTTCTTAAGGGTGAAATTGTATGTGTTCAGTTTTTAGAGCTCAGTTGATTACCAGTAAGTTATCCACAATACCCACTCTTCTATGTCAGAGGCAGAAATTCTTATCAGTGAAAATTATGTGAGAATGTGTGAGGATGGATTGAATGCATGTTTAACTGCATGCATGTTTTGTTTTTTAAAGAGTCACTGCCTTGCATTCTTAGACCAAACTTAAATGGTTTTCTTGTATTCTTTGTTTCATCTTCTCAGCTTGGTGCTGAAACCAATAATATTGTATTTTGGAGAGTAGTAATGCCTCTGTTAGGTAGAAGAAGAAGCTGGAAAAGAGTGAGGTTATGAATTACAGCTTGCTGGGATTTGCTAACCTATCAAAAATACACAGGTATCTGGATGATGTTGGGAACTTCCATGGGATTTGTGGCCCAGGGTGTAGTAGCATAGACCCAGCTTTCCCTGCTGAATACAAATGCATAATAAATGCAGTGCACCATAAATGACTCCAAAGAGGAGACTTATCCCTCCCCAGTGCAGAGCAGGCAACTGACATGAAAGGAAGCCCTGGGGATTGCACTGATTGCTAATGACTTCTTCAAGCCAAATGTTGAAGCTGCAAAAGGAGGAGTTGCAATCCAAATAATGTGGCCAAGTATTATTTTCTATTCTTTTTCTGAACCCTTGGCTATGTAGAACAGTCTGAGTGGAGGAGGTTACACCTTCAAAACATGGAGCCTTTAAGCAGTAGAGCCTTAGAATAACTTAACTCCAAATTATGTAGGTTATAATACTAGATTGTTATATATCTCTGAAGAGTATCCTACAAAGGACCCTTGTGGTAGATAAATGGATATTACAGTCCAAGGAAGTTAAATGCATTTAAATTTCTGTTTCTGGTTCAGTGAAGCATAACCTTCTAGGCTGTCTTGGTTCATTGCTTTAGCATCCACTCCTATAATTTCTTCAGTATGCTAACAATTTATACATGTTTTGTCTAGATGCTAGATACAAAGTTGTTCAAGAGCTTCTTCCCCCACACATATGAATGTTATTTTTCAAATGTCATTCACATGCTTTATGACAACCAAGCAAAGAGAAGGGTAATATATTAGTCTTAAATGCAAACTTCTTGATAAATAGTCAAGAAGGAGCTCTTTTTTTGTGTTCTTGCATTAATCTGTGCTAGATAAACACATTTTTTCAAAGCTGTTCTTTTGTTTTATGCATAAGCCTATGTTTGGATTAGCTGTTTGAAAATCAGAGATAAAATTACTTTCTAAATTAAAATTACAGCTCCACAAATAGCACTGAATCATGACTTTTTCAAAATATTACTGAGTGCAAGTTATATTCATCTAATGCATTATGCAGTTTTTCATACGTTTTTGTTTGAACTTGGAAAGCAAGTCAGATTTTTAAAGGTTGGTTAAAGTTGATGTTTACCAAGAGACTGTAAATCAAGAGTCTAGTATTTTCTATACAAATTATAAATGAGACCCAGGCAACAAGTTAGAAGTCATTGACAGAATGACAGTGTATCACTTCTGCAGATTTTCTGTGTTAGTAACTCCAGTTTGCTCAGAGGAGGAATATGTTGGAACTGCCTTTTGACTTCAGGGTTACATCAGATAATAAGTTTTACTGTTTTAAATGTGATAGCAAGTTTCATGATTGCTTACCTCTTTATGGCTACTGTCTGTCCTATGACAAGGCATGTTTTCCATAGGATGCCTGTGAAGACACAGTGCCTTCTCCAAAGTACTTCAATTGCAAAGTAAACAACCACCACATAGTCTCCTGTTTATCTGGTAACCCATGGACTTGACAGACACAGCCATTTTAAGTAGGTTCCCAGGTGCCCACCTTTACATCCTTGGGGAGAAAAAGTGTTCCGCCTTGCACATGACACCATTTTCCCTCATGGGTACTCGTGGAGATCTTTGCAGCATTTCTATTTCCTGCAGAATGGCCTTGTGTGCGTGCTGTTTCAGGTGTTGTGGAGAAGGCTTAACAACAGCGCATTCTCTACAAAACTGGCCATCAGAGAGAGCATGTTGTAATCAGATCACAGCAGCAGATATGACAATGTACACACAAGGCTATAGGCTGCAGGGAAAAGGTGCTTGTTCTACATTTTCCAGCCTGCAAGGATACCCTTTTTCTCACCTCTCAGCAAACGGGAGAAATGTTGCTCTTTGTTCTGGTTTCTTAGACACTGCTGTTTCCACCACCTCTTTTGTTTTCCTTCTTACTTGTTTGACCTTTTCCATTTGCAGTCTGTTCTTTCATCAGCATCTTCTGTAACTGCTTATCATTGTCCCTTAAATGTGATCCTGAGAACTACAGGTTGTTTTAAATTATTCTCTATCAAGACAATTGGTGTGTCTCATTCTCCTCTTTCTTTCCTTTAGCTTCCCTCTCCAACTCATGTTTAATCTCACCTTAATTCTAACCTTATTATTCATGACTGTTCACATTCTTAGCCCTACCAGCTGTCAGCTACCACTGGCTTCAGTACATCTCAGCTGTATGTCTCACTCATATATCCATGAGGGAACAGACTTCCCCCAGTGCCTTTAGGCCAATTTGCCAATAAATATCTTAATCCTCTTAAGTTCAATGGTTGCAGTGTCAGGATGAGGGCATGTTAGCAGTTAACAGCAGGGGAAAGTCAAAGTAGGAAGCATAATATAAATGCCAGAGGGAACTCAGCCTGAAGTGGGAACAAAAATGAAAAAAAAAGCTGCACCAAGCAGACTCTCCTTGCCCATACCTTTGTCTTTTCTGAAAGCAGCACGGCCGCTGGCTACTGTAAGGAATGGCATCTTGGGATTCTGTGTATCATAATTCTTCCTATCTTAGAACTGAAAGCTGTTAGAATTTCTATTTTCAGTTACTGATTATGATTTTTGGTCTAAAAATTTCTTCTGCTTGCTGTGAATTGCCTTTTATTCATGAAAATAAATATTACTTCAAATTTCTTTTATGAAAATCAGTAGTAGCAAATCAGATATACCCGAATACTTTATTTTGAAAATGCTAGTTTATGCTACCACTAAAAATGTGCAGATGTAAATTTTTCAAAATAACTAAGTCAGTATGCTTTTATACTTAGACATACTTGAAATGTTTACTCTCACCATTTTATTAAGGCACCGAATGGCACCCATACCACTTTATATTATCTTTACATATTCTGCAGATTTCAGTTTGTTTTCAGGCACTATTGTATAAATTGTTAGGTTTCCTTCTAGAGCTATTTACAACATTTTATCAGTGTATGTTGCCTGCTGTTATTTGCATTCCATTAAATAAATCGTATCTTCTTATCTTCACATACAAATTGAAACTTTAATGCCTGTTACTTTTAAAAAGATAATTTTTCCAAGGAAAAAAATACATCCGTTTTCTGGGTGATTTTTGGTGCTGTTGTGGATTTCTGTACTGTGACTACTGCTTTCTTAATTGTCTACTTTTGGCAGAACAAATGGTACCATGATTTATTGCTGTCTTTATCAGCTGCTCTGAAATCATAAAGCATTATTACAACAGAGTAATGTGCACATGAACACAGTGTGAAGACTGAATAAAAATCCCAAGGTCATATATGACAACAGTTCTGGGATTTATGTTTCCGCACTTTAATTTTTTTCACAAGAAGCTGATATTCTAATTACTTTCAATTTTCAAACATAGGGAATATTTCACATATATTTCATTTCAAATGCACTTAAAGCAGTTTGTTTACCTCTAATTGTAGTGCCCACAAGCTCTGCATTCATATGTTTACAGAATTACTGCATGGTGTTCAAAATTAATGGACAAGTTAAAGAATGTATTTGTCCCTGAGACCCACACAAATATCTAGGCAAATACACCTGAGCAGCTAAAGTCAAGATGGGAAGTTGATCTTCTGTAAGCCAACACATTTAATTTTAAAAATGAATAGTTTCAAAAGATAGTATTTCAGCATCTTTCAATACTAAAGATGCTGAGACAATATATACCTCATTTGTGCAATCTGTAATGCCTCACTACATTTTAATTGTAGATGTGACACAGTTTTCCTCAAAGTAGATGTGGATTTTTCTATAGGTTTATGATTGAAGTTTCTGCAGAAGGATGTAATCTCAGTTGTCCCTTACTGGAAAGCCTATTTACCTTTCATTCCAAAACACATTCCGTAATAAGAGCAAATAAACTTAGAATAATAATTTAGTTTGGTTTTCTGATTTGTCTGTGGTCTGCATTGCAAGGATTTGGCAGAAGAGTGGAGCATTTTAGCGTTAATTCAAATCACCCTCTGCATTTCAGTTTAAATATTATGTATTAGTTTAGGCTTCTCATTTTCATCAGTTTAAAATTATTTCCAATAAATCAGTTAATTCGTGTTCTGCTTGGGAAGGAGAGACAATTCATACAGGACTTCTTTCTCTCCCTTCCAAAAAGAAGTGTAGAACAACATTAGTCTGATTTTTAATAATGTGACATTCTCTCTAAATTTTGTCACTAAAGTCACCTTTAGTGTTTCATAAGTGTGCTTGAGGACAGAACTGGGTACCTGTTATCACCATCTTAGTAAAGCAAGACAGTGAGATGGATTTATTTATTAACTAGTTAATTTTATTTTGCAGACTTGCAATCCATTCCGGCATAATTCTGCCACTGATCTATTTAATAATAGTAAGGAAAAATCCGTTTCGTTTTGCCATGGGAATGGCTCAGGCACTTTTGACAGCCCTTATGATTTCTTCCAGGTAAACAAAAGAAACATCTTTTTTGTAATGTTCATAGTAATAATTACATTGTTTGTACTCTGATTTTATTGCTACTTTGTTATAAGTCCTGGTATCAGCTGGACAGGTCGCGGTCCCCTGGAGTCAGAAACATTGCCTTCATCCTTGTTTCTGTGGTACCCAAAGGGGCACTATAGATTGTGCTGGCCTTTCACCAAACAAGACCCAGGGGGAGGCAGTTCTTCACCATTCAGTTCGTTAGTCACAGATCTGGTAGAGTTGAAGCTGTTGCACTACATATGCCATAGCAATTTTACCCAGTGATATTGAGAATAACTAAGTTATTTCTTCCAATAATTAGAAAATACAACAAGGGTTGCCTTGCTTTTCCATGGTACAGCCTTTCTTTCTGCCTTAGATCTCCATTTGGGTCTTAGAGTAGGTCATGATCTGAGGATTTTGTCTATGCTTACTTTATGTGCTTCATTATGTGCCAGTTCAGCAACTTTGCCTGTCACCTTCCGCTGTGCAGAAGAAAAAAACTTGATTGACAAAAGAATCACCAGGTTCGTTCTTCCAGTTGGAGCTACCATCAACATGGATGGCACAGCTCTTTACGAAGCAGTAGCAGCCGTATTTATCGCACAACTGAATGACTTACAACTGGATATCGGCAAAATAGTTACCATTAGGTAAGACTAAAGCCATGACATGCATTTTGGGGAAGTCAGGATTTTTGTGAATAGTTCATTAACTTTGGATACCCCACAGAAAATTTAAAATATTATTCACAGCACAGTAATTAACAAACATTCTCACTTCTTGATCTGAGGCCTTGCCAGTGCAACCTGATGACAAGGTGGGTAAGCCAAGGCATGCAGCTGATATACAGCATTGTTCTGGAATTTGCTATTATTCTTCCCTGCAAACACTTGCAAACCCCACTCAGCCTCTACCTCTGATCTGTCCAGTTTGCTTGTTAGACGTGCATTGCCTGTACCATGAGTTTCACATCAGATACGATTCAAGAGGAAACTGGAACATTTGGGCCTTCTTTCTTGCAGTGAAATAAGCCTATTTGTGCCAGGAAATAGAGTTTCTGTGAGCAACATGTATTCTAAATGCCTTTTCTGGGCTTTATTTGGGATTTAGTGTCACAGCTACAGCAGCCAGTATTGGGGCTGCAGGCGTCCCCCAAGCTGGACTTGTCACCATGGTGATTGTACTGAGCGCCGTGGGCCTGCCCGCCGAGGATGTTACTCTGATCATTGCAGTGGACTGGCTGTTGTAAGTTCAAGGCTCTTGATATTTAATTAGTTTTTATTTCATTTTTTAATGTTTATATGAGTTGCCTGGGAATGTGTGAGTCTGGAAAGAAAGCAACAAAACCTTTAGAACTGTTGCAGGAAATGGACAAAGTTTATTCTTATGGCCAGGCTTATTCAGAGCTGAATGCAGTAGTGGCTTTAATTGTGAGAAATGTCTTACTGCAAGGGGTCGCAGTGAATAACCTCACATTCAGAGGTGCTGTCAACCTTAAAGTAGCAGCCAGAGCCTTAATAAATCATGAGCATCATGCTCAGGAAAGACAAATTTGACAATACCAAGGAGTGCCTCTAAAGTGTCAGCAGCCACTGCATTGTGCTAAATACATAAAATACATTGTGCTAAATTCATAAAAATCAAATGTAGCTGCAAGTGTAATAGCTAATAACAAAGCACATAAAATCCATACACTGGTGAAGAGGTAGTGCAGCACAACATGAGCTAAGCAAAGCTGGCCCAGGACTCCGTGTGCACATGGAGCTGTGCTGCTGGCACTACTCAGCTAGGGCTGTTCTTCACTAAGAGCTCTGGCCAAGACCCTTGATTAGCCAGCATACATATACATTCAGAAAGCTTTACTTATGCCTGATCCCAACTATCTCAGACCACTTCAAAACATCTCAGTCCCATTTGGCAGCTCTTTCTGGAGAGAAGCCTTTTCACCAGTTTGAGTTACACCAGATGGTTTTTTGCTACTTTTGCAAAAGAGTCACAGAGTGTATTCTGGAGTTCAGAAGGACATTGACTCTCACTTTTGTCCCCTGATTAACGGGGTGACAGGATTCACAAGTTAAGGAGTATAATTTTAGTATGTAATACAGCATTTTGTCTCCTAAACTCTGTGAGCTTTAGTGTTCCAACCAAGGTCTTGTTCATCTACAGTCACTCAGCATGGATGATATTTCATTGGTATCATTCCAGAGATCTTAATCATTTCATAGTCTTTGCATGTCCTCTTCCTCTCCTATTCGCACTCAAAGTAAATTCCTTCCTGTTTCTCCCCCACCCTTTCCGATCATTTTCTTGAAGGATTTCTGGCAGCAACCAGTGTATTTCACAGATATATTTCATTTACTTGATTATATAACTCAATTTTGCAAGTAGAGGGAAATGCCAGTCTCCAGAAAATCAGGGCTGTTGGATGGATCCAAGAATCAGTTCAATTTATGCAAAACAACCAGTTCCAGCCACAAGTACATTCTTCCAATCAGCTGTCTGCAACAGGGTCTAATAGTTTTGTTTGCTGTATTCCTGATGGACATTTAACTTTGTTAAGGGTAGTACAAATCAATACAAACCACTGGTTCAGAGCAGGTATCTAAAGAGTGTAGGAACAGAACAAACGTGTATTGGTTGGTTCTTTTCCCAAAGTACTCTCCCAGCCTTCTGCAAATTGCAGCTCACAGAGTTCCTGAGCTCAAGGTGGTTTTTGTCATGTTCTTCCCTGAATGTCTCATTGTTTTGGGACCCATGTTTCCACAAGTCCTAGTATGTGTTGTGCAGAGACATATTTAATTTTGTATGTTTTAATCTACATCCTAATAATTTTATTTGAAGCCCTCTATTTCTTTCATGGGAGTGAGAGAAAGAAAACAGTAATTCCGATTTTCTCATAGCAATCATAACTATGGATCTGATCTTGACTGCACTTTGAAAGTCTGCAGTTTTTGTGATTCTTAGGCTCAATACCAATCATGGAAGCTACCTGTTCCACCAAAAAGCATACAAATAATTCAAGATGTTTCTGGTTGGAACAGAGGCATTTTTCAGACTAAGGTTTCTTGCTCTGTAAAGCAAATTAAAGATTAATTTTATGTACTAGAGATCATTGCTAGAGCATTTTGCACCTCAGGAGATGGAAAGCACATTGTGATGCCACGTAGATTATTAACACTTTCACCTTTTGTACTTACTGCCTAAAATGTATTTTTTTGCAAACTATTTGCTAGTAGTGGCTCATTAACAATCCACTAGTTAATTCTGAACTTACCAAGGGTTTATTGCATAGGCTTGGGGAGTTCTTCTACATGTTAAACGAACGACAGAAAAATTAATAGATGGCAAGTATTATAATAGATGAGTTTCCAGAGTTTGTCATGCTGATCCTACCAGAATGTTACTCCACCCCTCTCTCTTCCTTTTTCCTACCACATATTTTCATTCCACATGGAAAAAATAGCATTATTTTTAGCACTGAAGTTCAGCTGTAGAAGAAGAGAGGCATGCCAATTCACTTCACTATTGTTTTTGCAATGTATTACAAAATGTGTTGCAATGTATTGCAAAATATTATTATATCCACCTCAACATCTCTCACAGACAGAGAAACCTGTTCTACCACAGAGCCTTTGAACTGCTGTGTAGCTGAAAAGAAAAATAGGGGGAAGCATGTCCATACCTTACTTTCATGTCAATTTTCAAACTTTGTTATATTGCATGAGTTTGTTGCTCCTCTGCCAAGTAGTGACAGATTTTTAAGGCCTGCAAGTCACATTTATGTTTGGAGAAAAATAAACAATGCAGAAGTATCATATTCCTTTAAGTGTCTTAATACGACTTTGTGCTTCAACCCTTTAACAGTGAGAAGCTAGTAGAAGACAGCCTTTCCCCTTTGCCAGATTTGGGCCAGAATACTGAAGATGCTGTGCTAGGTGCTCCTCTGGCTGAGGACATGACTCTTAGAATCACAAAAGGCACAATGCAGACTCTTGTGCTGCAAACCCCAGTCCCTCATCACAGAGGGAACCATCTGTGAAGCATACTTAGGGCCTGAGAGCTGATCCTTGCAACATTTTGTAAGGATGTGCAGTGGAATTACTGCTCTTCACAGACAAAGGACATGACTTGCATTTTGGCATGTCCCATACACAATAACTTGTCATGAAGGTGACTCCAGGCTTCTTCAAATACATGTGGGCAAAATTCTGTTTCTTGCTCTACAAGATCTTTTAATTGAAGAATTACCCCAAATTTGCCCTGGGAGGAAAACAGTGCTGCATTTGCTAGAGTAGCTTACTTTTACTAAAAGGATTTTCTAAGTAACATACTGAATGGTTTATCTAACAGCATTTTTATTCCATAGGGATCGATTCAGAACAATGGTGAATGTCTTGGGAGATGCCTTTGGTACAGGGGTAGTGGAGAAGCTCTCTAAAAAAGAGCTGGAGCAGATGGATGTCACCTCTGAAGTCAACATAGTCAACCCTTTTGCCTTGGAAACAGCAATACTCGATAATGATGGAAGAGAGACCAAGAAGTCTTATATCAATGGAGGATTTGCTATAGATAAGTCTGATACCATATCCTTTACACAGACATCTCAGTTCTAAAGCCAGTAGCTTTCAGGTAAAACAGGAGCACTAAAGTACATGGCCATATGCAATATCTCAAACAGCTTAAAGGATAATTGAGAATGAATTACATCTCACTAGCATTTGATTTACTCCACAGACTCTGCCCCCTTCCATCATCTCTCTCAACAGTTTGAACTCACTACTCTTAGTACTTGCTGATAGGTTGAAGAAAAGGACAGTTGTAAAATACTATTTTATTGGTTTTTTAAGGATATATACTTTTGCTGAGGCTGTGAAATGCCTCTTTGGAATCAGCATGCTCATAAATGGGTATCTTAGCTGGGACAGCCAAATGTGTTTTACTCAGGAGTAGCACAGCATTTCACACTTTACCATATCATAAAGCACCTATATGAAATCCAAACAGGTCACACTGTACTTGACACCTCCTGTAACTTGATCATTTGCCAAAATGCTAAATTCTGCAGCTGAGGGGATACTACTTGCATGATTCAGGAAAAAAACAGACCAGAAGGGCCTTGAAATAAGTACATTTTACTGTGAACAGGGTTTAGTTTTTCTTTAATTATGAAATAATTAGGCATGGAAGAATTTCCAGTATTTATTTAGCTAAGTTTCCCCATGCCTTTCATGTGACTGCCAACTGCTGGAACTGGCCGTCAGATGTAAAATAAGTTGCTGAGAGTTTGCTCTTCTGGCATTTGAAGAGCTTTTGTAAAAAGTGATACTTGACTTATTTAGGTCCATTTGGATGGCCTCCTTGTACATTTCCATCAGAAACAGAAATACATCTGTTTTCTGAGTGTTCACCTTTGATTCTAGCCAAATAATAATCAGCCCAAAAGTGGGCAGAGGTCATGAAGGTGAAAATGTACAGTGCAAATTCTAAACCTTTCCTCACTGGAATAAAACCAGATTTATTATCGAGAATATAGGAGTCACACCTTTTTTCTAGAGGGGAAACCACTCTGACTAAACTTTTTACACAGACTGGTTGTTTTTTTTGGCTCCTTGGTTTAGTTTGCCAGTTGAACATGCAAGTTTATAGCTGCAACACTACTACAGTGCCAATATGTCTGCTAAACTGTATCTTACGAACCATTTCTGGACCAGAAAGTCATGTCCTCCAGTGACTTGCTATAGAATAAGAAGCAGCGAGAACTTCCTCATAAAAAATCTCCATTTTCTAAAACATTTTATACAAGATTTCCATGGTGCAAAAATCACTCTCTCAAGGGAGGAGTTGCTGTAACAATTTTTTTTTTTTGCCTTGCACATTGAAGTAAGTAGACATTTTATATATAAAGTAAACTGAAATTCATACATGGTTCTTTGTAAATAAGCTTGTGGTAAACGTAAAATTGCACTCATATGCTAACAAAAAAACCCCTCCAAGTTCCTGCAATGCTATATATTCGATTCAGTCCTACATTTTTATATTTAAAGAAGCCAGAAGTGTGCCAAAGAGAACTGATTAAGAAAAGAATACTTACTGTAGATTTTGATAAATTGCACCTTAAATTAATGAGACATAATACTGTATTTAAATTAAACATCATAAACTATATGAAAGTGTTAATCTAACTATTGGTATACTTATACAAAATAAAGAAAATGTACCGATTGAGTAAATCAATCTTTCACCTTTGCAGAAACTGTATATGAGACAGTCTTTATTTGTGGAACTTTGCTTATGGAAGGAAAAAGTCTACCAGTTTCATGACTAGCCTATAATCTATGCTTTGTCTTTAACTAGCTTTTTAAGTCACCCTTTTATGATCACCTCATTATGTAGTCACCCTGTTGATGATGTACTGTGAACAGTGTTCCTCATGTGTTATAAATAAATAATTTCCCTCTTTACTCTTGTTTCAGCCTACTATCCTCTCCTTACTGTACAGTGTTGAGTTCCTTTAGCTATAGAAGGAAAACCAAATCCTGTTGAATTCAGGATTTGTATTATCTTCACTAGTGACTCAGCTGTAGGTTTGGCAAGAATTATGCTCTTCTACCAACAAAATAGCTCCTTACGGGCAAAATGCTGGGATTGCAAGAAAGCCCTCTACCTACAGATGATGTGGATTGGGAGTATGCTATTAAATACACACTAAGCAGGATATTGTTCATCTGTTGGTTTTTTATATGGATCAGATATAATTAAGCAAGGGTTGACAGCGCTGTTTTGCCATCTAACCACCAAGAAACCAAACCATATACTGAAGATACTGTTAAGTCCAAGGATGCTCTTCTTGGCACAGAATTCCAAGTATGTACCTTCTGTATATGTCAAAGTACCTTGTGTAAGTAATGTGTCATCTTCTCCGTAGTCTCTTGGTCTGGAAGCTTTGGAGAGAGGTGGAGAATCTCCCATCGGACGAGCACCAGCAGGTGCACCTCCTGGTTATGGGAGGCCGCCCCCACATATGGGCTCCATCCTGATTCTGGGGGGCTATCCAGACATCTGGGTCCCCTCAAGGTTGTGGAGAGCACCACAAAATTTGTATCCCTATGGGGAGCTGCCCAGACAGTCGTGCCCCTCCTGGTTTTGGTGGGCACCGCAAACATCTGGTTCCTTTGGTGTTTTGGGTTGCCACCTGCCAGCCCTGTGTCTGGCAGCCCAAAGAATGAAGAGCAGCCAGTGGCTAACACCAACTCTCTTGCTGTCCGCACATCCAGCCGCCTCGGTCTTCCCAGCATTTTGGCATTGTCCAGTGCTCCTCAACTCGGATCATGTGTCCATGTGTGTGTGTTCCCAAGCCTGATACTGAAGCCCCCTGAGTTCCAGGAGCATGACCTCTGCTCAGCCCCCAATTCCTGGCCCATTGGTGACTTGTAGCACCCTAGGTGGCTGCATTGCTGCCCTCAGCTGCGCTGTATAGGGGCACCCCAAGGTGGGACAACACTTGAGGGGAGGGAGGAGGTTGAGGTACACCTAACACTGTCCATCCCAGCCAAAGGTGGAATGTGGATGAACATCAAGGGGTGCAAGGGAATTTTGGGGTCACTAACCAATTGTTCCCCCCAGCCCAATTTGGGGTGGCTGAAGAAATGGGTCAGGGAGGACCCCTGCAACCAGAGAGTCCTGAGCCACCATGTCTGCAAATGCTAGACTTGAGGATCTGTAAAAATCCCCTCCGATCTGACCTCTTCCGTGATTCCACAGCTCTGTGACAACCGGCTGCTAGGGCCAGGTGTTACCAGGCAACAAGAGACACCACAAACACAGGCACATGCGTGCTGCTGGGGCTCAGAAAGGCAGAGAAGGAAAAGGGGGAAGAAGGGAGCTGCTGGCTGCACACACTCCTAACTTGCTGGGTTTCCTTTGAGCACAAAGGCTCCCATTCTCCCAGGACAGGTGCTGTGTTCTCAGGCAGGGCAGCAGCCATGGCCTCAGCCAGCCTGTTGCAGCTGCTGGATGATGCCATCAGTACACCTGAGGTCAACCTCAACTTGGAGGCGCTCCGCAAACTGTTGAAGATCATGTTGGATCACCTGAACCTGCTAGGGCTGCAGGATGTGCCCCCACTGGCTGTGGAGGAGAAGCAGCCTGCTGGATCACACCCTGACCTGCAGAAGGAAGGCAGGACTGAGGCCAGAGCCCAGGGTATGGGGCAGCAGCCCCAGGAGCCAGGGGAGCAGTTGTCTGGAAAGGACCTGCTGCAGGGGACCAGGAGCGATCCTCCAGTCACCTCCGTGGCCGACACAGAGAAGATGGAAGCAAAAGACAGTGCCATCTCTGATGTAGAGGCTCCTCCCCGTCCCCAGGGTGCTCCTGCCATCTCTGATACAGAGGGTCCTCCCTGCCCCCAGGGTGCTCCCCTCAAGATGCCCCCACCCTCCTCTGAGGTTTGTGCCCTTATACCAAGGTCTGGTTGAAGCCCAAGCTAACAGCGGTACTTGGGGTTTCACTGTGGGAAAGGGAAGGACTTCTAGGGAGGAAGAGCTGGGGCTGGAACACTGCTCTGGGTGCTTTGGATCCTTCTCAATTTGGGTGTGTCTCTGCTGACTCAGGCTGTGCCGTGAACTCCCCCAGGGCAGGGGTGCAGGAGTCTCTGGTGAGCTGCTCACCTGGGATTCACACCTGCCACCCATCTCTCCTAGGCCACACCTGTCTCCTGGGATCCCCATGAGGACCTGGCTGGAATGAAGGCCACACAGTCCTCCATGGAAGAGGAAATCCAGAGGATCAAGGAGGCACTTAGCCAGGTGAGCTACCATGGGTCACAGGTTGGAGACAGCAGCTGGTGCCTTTGCCTGCTCTGTGTGCCGGAGGTTCAGCACCCCTGTATCTGGCCCTGCGAGATGAATGGAGAGTGCTGCTTGCAGTGCCATGCTACCAGGCTTAGCCAGACCCTGTGCTGCCCCCAAAGCAGAACAGGGCAGGGATGGAGGTCCTACAGGTCCCTAGGGACCCTCTCCTGGGGTTCAACTTTGACACTCCCCTCTCCTAGGCCACAGATCTCTGCAAGGATCTCTGCAAGGAAGTCAGTGAAATGAAAGCCACGCAGTCTCATGTGGGAGAAGACATCCAGATGATCCAGAAAGCTCTTGGTCAGGTGAGCTGCTACCAGTGCAGGAGGGAGGGAGATGGGCCCCCCCACACCTTTCCTGCCCCTCACCACCTCACCAGCCACCCCTGGCCTGTGGCCCTGGGTGTTGCCCAGCATGAAGGGAACCATGAGGGAAGAGTGGGAAGGGTCCACCTCTGCCTGTGGGTCAGGACAGTGGTAGAGGTCACTGCCTGCCTCAGCCAAAGGGATCCTGAGGCACTTTGAACTAAACAGCCTTGAGAAAAGGGAATATGGGTGCTGGGAAGGAGAGAAGGTAAAGATATACCAGTGCAGGACAGCCACAGCCTGCCCAGGGTCCCTATGGCTTGTGGACAAGATCAATTGTGGATGCTCTCAGGTCCTGACTACTGCCCATCTTCTCATCCCACTCTAGGGGAACCTCCAGGATGCTGTTGGTCAGTCACTGGCCCTCAGTGACCCGTCTGCCCCAACCAAGCCCCACATTTCGGACATGGACACCCTGGGGTCATGCCCTGATAACCAAAGCACCACCCCAGGAATACAGACAGAGACCCCCAGTGACCAAAGCAGCACTACCAGCACACAGCCTGGATCCCAAGCAGACCACCCAGCAGTGGAAAGAATTACCAGAGACCTCTCTGAGCTCCAGGGCCAAGTATCCTCCCTGCAGGGCCTGGCCAGTGACCTGCAGGGCGAGAAGGAGAAGGTGAGCCTGTGGCAGTCCCCCAGGGGGATGCCGGGATACCAGTGGGAGTTGGCAGGGAGGAGGCAGACAAAGGACCTTCATGCTAGGAGAACACTGAGTCCATGCCCTGACTCTGCCACCATCACTATTCCCAGATCAGACAGCTGGAGGATGCCCTTGGAAAACTACATGTGGCTGACAGCAGAGACCAGATCTCCCAGCTGGGGTAAGAGGATGGGAGAGGGTTTTGTATCCCATGAGGCTGCAAGGAAGCCGGGAATGTGGCCAGGAGCATCCAGTCTGGGGGTGAGAGACACCTCCAGATTGGCCCTGTGGAAGCTCATCCCACCTGTCTCCATCTCACTGGCCAGATCTGCACTGCAGGAGATCAAGCAGGAGCAGAAGGAACTGAGAGAGGAGCAAGAGATTATCAAGGCCACACTGAAGCAGCTGGTCACAGCCAATGACCTTCTTCAGAGGCAGGTGAGGTCTGGGGGAAGCACTGACACCGTTGTCCCAAACAGCAGGGTGCTCCTGGCCACATCCCTTGTCTGGCTGGGGATGTCAAGCCCCTGTAGCACTCAGGTCTGTTGACTGCATCTGTCCCACCTCCTTTTCCTGCAGCTGGATGAGCTGAGGGCAGTGGTGGGGAGCATGGGACAGAAGCAGCCAGAGGCAGCAAGCCCCGACCATAGCTCAGACACCAAGGTGCTGAAGAAGCTTCTGCACAACTATGAGAAACTCCAGAAGCAAGTGGACTCCCTGGTGCCACAGCAGGTGCAGAGGTCACTGCCACAGAAGAGCCAGGTGGGCAGATGGCATGGAGGGCTTGGGAGGGTGTGTTGGAATCCTCTTGTTGGGTTGTGCTCACTGGAATATGGGGCAGCCCCTCACTGTCCCCAAGTTGATTTGGACAAATTGGAAGCATATCAGGAAATTAAAGCCTTGATACAAATGTTGCGCTGGCACTGAGGGCTTGTGGCACTGGCTGGGCAACCCAGCTCTGTCTCTGTGGAGCAGCCAGACACCACTGGCATGGCACCACCTTGTCATCTTCCTCCCTGGAGCAGGATGAGGAGTTGCTGAAGAGCATCCAAGCCACCGTTGTGCGAGTGGAAGGGGACTGTGAGCAGCTCAGCTATGTCACTGGGAGCCTCCGGGATGACCATCGCCAGCAGCAGAAAGATATCGAGGTTGGTGGCTGAACCTCCCACAGGGTCAGAGTATCCCCCAGGCACACCCCAGGCTGGGGACCACCAGGAATCTGTTCCCCTGCCCACCTGCTCACAGCACGCTGTGGGTTGAAAGGGCCTTTCCCAGAGTTTTTTTGATAGCAGAAATCATGGGTGGCTCAGCTGGCCAAGAGGCAGCTCTGACCCTGCTGCAGTGTCATGGGATGCTTTCTGTATTGGAAGGCTCTCTTCCGGTCCCTGGAGGGTCTGGAGAAGAAAGCAGACAAGGAGGACCTGCTGCTGCTGGTACAGTCTTGAGGGGCCCATCACCAGCCCAAGGAATCTCATGCCCCTTATCCTTTGGGTGCCCAGTGGCAGAACTGGCTTGGGTGGTGGCAAGGAGGGTGTGAGTATTTCCAAACTGGCTGCAGGTTACTTGCCAAGTACCTCTATCTCTCTGTCTGGGTCCCTTTGGCTGGTGGGATCAAACCCAAGGAGGGGGACCTGATGGCCCTGCAGGAGCACTTTTACCTCTTTCCCCAATGCACACTGTCTCTACCTGTTGTACCTCCACCCTGTTCCCATCCTTCCTGCTAGAAAGAGGACAAAGCCACCCTGGGCAGCAAAGTTAGTTGCACCCAGTTTGAGGCAAGCATGGAGCATCTGGAGGAGAGGATGCAGGAGATACTGAAACGGGTGTTGGGCCAGGAGCAGCGCTTGCAGGAGGTCCAGCAGCAGTTCCGTGATGCACTGGACTCCAAGGTAAGGAGTACCTTGTCCCCATTGCACAAAACTGGCTCCCTGAGGACTTCAAAACCTTAGGCAGCATCCCTCTGAGAATCTCCTGCCTGGGTTTTCCATGGGTGCTATCATGGGCAGCTGGCTAAAGATGTGCATGTCTCCACAGCTGGATCGCCTGGAGCTGGGACCTTTCCAGAAGCAGCTGCAGGAGAGCTGGGAGAGGATGATCAAGGAGCTTGAGGACCAGATGTCCATCGTGTATGATGATGCTGCAGGAATTAAGCAGTGAGTGTGATGGGCTTTGAGGACAGCATTGGCCTTGTTTCCTTCAGGTGTCCCAGCCAGTACCCATGTGGTACCCTGGCATTGCACAAATATAGCCAGCAAATGGCAGGGTTTCTGACAAAGCATGCTGCTTGTGCCTTCTCCATCCACCAGTATCAGGGTCCCCACATCAAAAAAGGCATGAGAAAGGGCATCTGTAGAACATAGCCCTTCGAACCAAAACTGGGACCTGGGTGCCGAGAAGCAAGGATGGAGGACAGTCGTTCCCCAAGGCAGGAAGTGTGACACACAGTGCCACAGGGCTGGGTCATCATCTGCCCTCCTGGCCAGGCACAGGGGGTCATGATGGCTGACAAGGCAATGACACCAGGGCAAAGGCTGGCTTGGATGGCAGCATGGGAGCCTGCATGCTTGCCCTCACATTCCTGCCTGCCCTGGGAAGCTACAGGCTGCTGCCACGGTTGAGATGTGCCAGCGTTGCCAAGGCGAGCTTGTCTCTTTTTCCTTTGTGGAGGGAAAATCAGGCTTCACACCCCACAGTTCCCTGTGCAAACACTGTGACTCCTTGCAGCAACATGTCCAGCACCGGCTGCTCCCTGCAAGCTGCTGTCTGTGTGCAGGCAGCCCTGCGGCCTTGCCGGGAGCTCACCCAGCTCTTTCCCCCATTAGGCAGCTGCTGGTCCCTTACAAGTGCCTATCCTGTGACCGGGACCTCAACATGCAGGTGCCTGGCCCGTGAGTAGCACTAGGCACTGGTGTACTGGGGGGCTGCATGGGTGGTATGGGGGGGCATGGGTGCTGGCAGTGTTCTATGTCAGGCATGAGGGTTAGGGTATCTGCTTCAGGGACTGACTCTGCTAAGCTCCCTCCACAGCCCTGTCCATCAGCCAAGGAGTGGGGACCCCTCTGGGAATCCCTCCCTGAGGACAGCAGGCAGAGGGATGCTGTGGGGTACAAGTCTATGCAGTTTGGGGCACTGCCTGAAGCTGGGGTGCCTTGTTTGTCCATTGTCACCCATCTGTGGCTCTTGCCTTCCCCAGGCACATTGACACACTCCCATTCTATCCGCCACTGCCCATCAGCCACGGTGCGCACCCTACTACTGTCATGACAGAGGAGCAAGCACAGCAGCACGGCTACAGGTAGGGCACATGGGGACCCATTCCTGGGCTCTGGTGAGCAGGATAATCCTGCTCTGGAAAGGGAGATGTCTTCTCTAGGCCAGGACAGAAGGGACCTGGACAGGGCAGGGGAGCAGAGAGGGCTACAGAAGGCCATCTGTGCTTGTCCCAGGCCTCTGGGGTTTTAGAGCCCCTGCTGCACTGCCCCATCCATCCCTGATCTCAGTGGCACTCATGCCACATGTCATCAGCTGTATCTGGTCTCAGCCTGACCTCAGGCTTGGTGGGGAGTCAATTCAGCAGAGTAGGACAGGCATGGTCTCCTGCAGCAGTTGTAGGGAAGTTGGGAGGGGCATGCCCCACCAGGGAGCCTCCCCTATCCCCTTCCCTGGAAATGTGGGATGAAGCCCAGGGTACAACGGAGCTGGGCTCTGAGCATCTCTGCCCTGTCTCACAGAAAGGTGGCCAATAGCAGGTTCCACCTCAAGTCGCAGAGCTGCAGGGGCCAGAACATGTCTAATGCACAGCATAAAGACTTCCTGTGGGTCTCCAAAAAGGTAGGGATGGCAAAGGAATGGATACACCAGGGAGCACCGAGGCTGGGAGGGGGATGCTGACCATCTGGGGGGATTCATGCCTCAGTCTCCTCAGGGAAAGTTGCATGGGGAGGGTTGCTTGGGGCTGCTGCACTGGGCCCCACGTTGCAGCCAGCTGCTCTCTCCTTCCCAGCCTGGCGTGTCTGAGTTGCTGGGCACAGATAACCTCACTAATCATCATCAGGAGCACAGGCCTAACCTGGCAGCACAGGACAAGCTGGGTATGGCCCTGTCAGGGCACTGGGGGAAGGGGGAAGAGGGCACAGGGCACCAGCTGTCGATCAGCAGTGGGTGAGCAGAGTTCTGTGTACATGGCTGAGCAAGTGGAACTGGGGTCTGGGGCAGGCTGAGGAGGGGTGGAAGTAGGATGGATGGGGAGGACTGGTGGATGGGGCAACCTGTCCCTGGCGGTGCTGGAGCCAGAGTGCAGTGTGGGGATGGGCCTCACCAGTGTGGGACAACAGCCTGTCTGCTGGAGGGCAGGAGCCAGCACTCCATCGCTGAGGGTTTCTGACCGGGTTTCTGCTACCTAACC
>JAWWEV010000095.1:44503116-44514472 GCA_035583235.1 Hafferia zeledoni | reverse complement strand
AAGTTTTTCATGTTTTATTTTTTTATGCAAATGTGGCCTCTTTCAGGTCCTGTCTCCTGTCCATGGTGGCATGGGCTCCTCCTTAAAGCTGGGGGGCTGGGGCAACTCGTCCTGCTGGTCCTGGTGGTAGTGCTGAGTGTGCAGGGTGAGTAACCAGCACTTACCTACAACTCACACCCAAGCAAGCAGCCTGGGAAGGGAAATCAGGGTTTATTTCAGCATTTCACCCTTTGGAGGGAATAAGGCTATCCTGTAGACATGCAGCATCACCCACCAAGAGTAAACCCAGATAATCTGAGTAAACCCAGATTATCCCCATTACCGTTAAACAGGGGTGGAGGATACAAGCTGTTTTTCAGGCTTACTTCTTTAACTGCATGAGAAAATGAAACCTGGTTTTGAGAAGTTTGTGGCTTTTATCCCCAAACAGCTGCAGCTTCTCACCCCAGATCATTGCTTTAAGTTTTTCAGGGCTCTCCACAGCCAGCAGTGATGAACGTCCCCCAACCAGGTGTTGGGATCCACGGCAGAAACCAGACGGAGCAATGCACATTTTCATCCCTGGTGCAGTATTTCTGCAAGCCCCAGGTGGAGAGCCCTACAGGTAATCCCCAGTTCCACCTGGCTCTGCTGGGAGATGCTCACATGGGACCTTTGTGGAGGGCTTCTCCTCCAAGGCCACCCTTGGGGCTGTGAGTCCATCAAGGTTTATTTGGCAAACAAACAGGAGTGTTTCAAGGAAGAATCTCTTTTCCATGCAATTTTTGCTGATGCCTCCTCGATGGAGAAGCAGGGTCAGCCCAAGGAAGGAGGTTCCTCACCATCCTTTCTCTGTCCCAACCATCCAATAGTGTCCTTGTGGTGACCCAGCTGCAATCATCATCCTTCTGTCTGGTGGATGAGCAGGAAAACCCTGTGAAAAGCTCAAGGATGGGGAAAGAGATGGGATGTGGGATGGGGAAGCCTTTAGTGCCTTCAGCTGGTGAGACCTTCACCACCCTTTGGGGCATCTCATGGCTTTTTCTTCTCTTCAGCCTATGCTGGCTGCCAGCTGTGTCCCCAGGACTGGCAGCTCCATGGGCAAAAATGCTACTGGCTTTCCAAGGAACTGGGAAACTGGACTGAAGGCACAAAAAGCTGCAAAAATCAGGACTCTCAGCTGGTGGTGCTCCAGGACAAGAAAGAAAAGGTAAATAGAGAGACGTCTTGAAAAGGACCCAAAAGTTGTAGGATTTAGGTGGGTAGGGAAGCAAAAAGTGCTTAGCAGCAGAAGGGTTTGGGAAAGCATTCAAAGCATGAAGGACATTCATGTGTCATCACCTTACAAGTCAGATTTACTCTGTGGCTTTGCACCCTATCAAACTCTCTACAGAGAGATTTTGGAAGCAACTGGTTACCTCTGTTTTCCAGGAGCACATCAAGACTATTACAGGCAAAAGCCCACCACCAGTGTGGATTGGATTAAGGTCACATCAGAAGGAGTGGAGATGGGTGGATGGCACACCCTTCAACCCCAAAATGTGAGTGTATCCACAGCCTGTTGGTGTAAAAAGCAGTTTTGCTTCATTTCAGACCCAGTTCATGCCCTGACCCATCTCTTCAAGATGTTTGAGTCTATGCAACTGTCTTATATTCTCCTTGCCACAGCTCTGCAGACCAAAAGCTGGGGTACAACACTGGAGCAGGGTACCCCACAGCTTCCACCAGACCCATGCAGCAACACAGCTTTTCATGCTCCACACACACCCCTCACAGATCTTTCTGAGAGCACACCAATTCCTCTCACATCTGGGCACCCACCAGGGAGAAATGGTGCAGCATGATGAGATGGTGTGGCAACAGGGCAGGAGAATTCCCCTACCTCTCCTTCTCTGCAAGACTGGGAGAGTTTCCTCCTCTTAAGCAACGTAATTTTTGTTCTACAGGTTTGGTACCTCCCTGCAGGAGATGGACGAAGGGTGTGGGACACTGAAAGCCAAGGGCTTTGAGGTGCACAGATGTGATGCTAAACACAAGTGGGTTTGCAAAAAAAACCCTTTCCAGCTCTACCCAGTGACAGCAGGAGGCAAAGAGAAATGCGATGCCTCCATCTGACATATGCCCACCCCAAAATGCCCATCCCATGAGATGCTGCCAATATTTGGGGTGAAATCAGCCCCATCCTCACCATTACAGCTTTGTGGCAGATTTCAGCCTTTGCAAATCCACTTCCCATGAGAATCAAGACCAGTTTGGGGGGCACAGCCCCTGAGCTGGGAAACCAGAAAGGTCTGTGCCTCATGTGCAGTGTTGACAGAGGTACAACATCAATAAAAGCTTATCAAAGTGGTTTGCTTCAATTTATTGAAATAACTCAGGCAAGAGCACAGGTAGCACATCATGCAAAGTTCATATACATGGCAAATCTCAATTGAAAAATCTTTCCTGAGTGACAGATGTTACCTGTATGTGTCTCTCCAGGCACCACTGAGAGTGTCAGCACACAGACTGATGTAGGCAGCTGCGTTTTGCTCAGATTTTGGGGACTTGAAGGGTTTTGTTTGTTTTTTTCTTTGCTGGTTTTTTTTTTATTTGGGATTATTTGTGGCTATTGGTTTGGAGTGGGTTTTTATTTGTTTGCTTGGTTTTCGAGATTTTTTGGGAGGAAGGTTGCGTTCCTATTTGGTTGGTTGGTTTTGTTTTTTTTACCAAATTCTCTCCCTATCATTTTTTTACTCCCTCTTCAAGCAAAGAAACCTATTTATTGAAATTAATTCAACCCAAATGCATAACTTATACACTTGAATGACATAGACAAAGTCTGTTTTCAAAACAGCATAGAAAATGATCAATAAGATTTTCTGCTGCAGTGTTCCAGCAGCAATGGACATCTGGCTTGTCTTTGTAGAAAGCCTTATGAAAATACAAATTCATATGTGCTGGTGATGGGTTCCCATGTAGAGATTTACCAAAGCAAGCTGTGCTCAGTTCTCCCCCATCTGCTGGTCAGTCTGTTTACAGGGTCTCTCACTTTTCCCTTCCAGAGGACATAGTTGTTGGGTCTGCTGCAGACTCAGGTGTTATTGGTGTGGCCAAAGGATGAGCTGAATCTCCCTTGGTTCAGTTGTGCACATGACCCACTACCCTGCACCTCAAACCTGCAATGCCAACTTGCTCAGCAGAGTAAGAAGAGGAAAAGAAGAAAACTACCTGCAAAGCATGAACAAAAGCTGGGGTTTATTCTCTAGGAGAGAAGGGGTAGCGTTTGGCTGAGGATATCTAATAGCGGATTGTTGTGCAGCATCCTTCGCCAATCCCAAACCTCCCAACAGAAGCCTGGGTCATGGTGTCAGGACAAGGCCCACATTCCAGGATGGATCATTCCCAGATCCACCAAGAAATCCCTTCAAAGCAGCAATGCAACAGGCGCCCCAGGACCCTTTCCAACCACACTAAGATGGAGACCTGCCACATGTGCCAACCCCAAGTGCCCAACATGGACAGAGAGACCAACCCGCTGCTCAAAGCTGTTCTATTCATCCACCACCAGCTGCCATTCTTCCTTTTTAGCCCAAGCCAGTGCTTTTCTATGCCTTTATGGCATATAATGAAAATCTATAAAGAAATGTTATAGGTTAGCCTGTCTTGTCTTCCCCACCTCTTCTTTTCCACCTTTGTCAATTACTCCACACAGAGATGGTGCTTTCCCCAAAGTATCTGCTCCTGGATACAGCACTGGGTGCAGTTTGGAGCCAAGCAGGTTTTGGAATCTTAACTTTCACACAAGGGGGGGGTGTCTTTCATGTTTCCCGTTCTGGTGTTAGTGTAGAGACTCAAGCACAGATCTTACCATTTCATCCATGATGCTTATGATGGCCAGTGAAGCCCCAGGAACTTGCATCTTTCCTCACTGGTGGTCCAATTGCCCTCCACCTCAGAAAAACAATAGCATTTTCTTTGGAAACCAAGTCAGGTGTCTGGGCACACATTGGAGAAACCCGAGTGAGGGAAACAGGATTCCAAAAGACAATTGAAAAAGAGAAAGCCAAGCGAGATGTGTGAGCAGTCCTAAAAAGCAGGAAAATGGGATTTATTACTTTTGTTCCTAGAAGCTGGGAGAATTGGGGATGATGCTCTTGGGAATAGTGTAGTTGAGGGAGCAGCCAGGTGCCTGGATCACAGCTTAGAGGAAAAAAGGGAGACAACCCTGAAGCAAGTTTTGCTTGAGAAACATCTCTTGATGCTGGGAAAATTTGGGGGGATGGAGAGGACTGTAAAGCTGGAAGGCAGACTACATGGTTATGTTGTAGAGAATGTCTAAAGCTGTGACAGAGGATGTCATGCAAGTAAAATGCACATTTTACAAAATGTGTATAATGTTTGTGTTTATACACAGGATGCTGCATCTTAGTTGAGCTGATTTTTCACTGTTTTCAGTATGACCAGGAGTCACCTTACTGGGAAAAGAACTAGATATTATTATCAGTCTCCTGTAGAAATAAAAAATATTGATATGAAATTACAACATTCCATTATTGGTTCAATAACTGTATTATCATTATATAGTGCTGAAAGACAGTCACCATAACTTTTGAAATATATTTGCTCCAAAGAGCCAGCATGTAGGAAACAAACATTGTGTAGTTTGGCCGACCAACCACACAGCATGACAGCAGTGTCCTACTAACTGAGGGTGTCAGTATCCATGTATTACAAGCAAAAAGGAGGTGCCAGTCCCTCGGGGACAAGGAACAACACTCAGCAAGTGAAAGCTTTGGCTTTAATGAAAGCATGGTGTTACCATAGTGGGAGCCCTAGTACATCAACACTAACCAAATTGGGGGACCTATTAGAGAGGAACCCTGCTTGGAGGTACAGCTCAAAGGATAGCACTGCACATGTAGATAAAACTTGCACTGATTAACTGATATGCCTTACATACATGTGTAAAGTCCTGTTTTGGCCACCAGTGAACTCACTGATGTAATGCCAGTGCTGTGGTCTGAATTCCAAGATCGGCAGCTGGCCATTACACTGATGCCTGTCTACAAAGGTGGGTGCAGATGAGAGGGGAAGCAAGCTATCCAGGGTTACCATCACAAGATAAAATGTGCTAGGGAATCTGCATATGCAGATGGGAAGAAATTAAGTACCCCAGATTACCATGACAACAGGAAAAGATGTGCTTGAGACTCTACATACTCAGACGAGGGACATGAATTATCCTGGGTTACCATAGCAAAGCCCTCTTCAGCCTGACACCACACTTGTCTCTAGTCCTTCTCTTCCTTCAGAAGCCCATTAAATGTTCTGACTGAAGGAGGTCAGCACCGCTCCGTATAGGTGGCACAGCCAGATAGAAGATACTTTCATCAGGTCCCAGCACAGGAGACAAGCTATACAGTACACTGTCAAGTATCTGGCTTAGAAAATAAGCAATGGCTTTGCCTTCCTGGAATGAGACATTAAGTTGATCCCAATGGATATTCTGCTACAAAAGCTGCTACTGCCTTTATTTGGATGCATTTTGTGTCTTCACAGAGGGAAGGACATGTTTTCACTTCTAATCAGATTGAAAACAAACCCTGCAATTGGCAGTTTCCAAACAAAACAATGGTCAAATGTAGGCAATTTTCAAAAAAAAGCTAATAATGAGACTAACGTGTTTATTCCAAGTTTCATCTTTTCTAGTCACATTGCTTTGCCTTTCTAATGGATCCCCAGAATAACCAGGAACTCTTCTTTGGACACATAGAAAGAAAGGCAATATTCAGTTTTGCCATATAAGGTTTGGCTTCTAATATTGCAAGGACATAGGTGGGCACTGGTTTGACTCCTGAGGAATGTACTTTGTTTTTCTGAATATTTTTTTTAATTTAGTAAGTGAAAAGAAGACAACACAGCCTACCATACAAAAAGTGAGCAAAATCTCTAAGCTGGATATTTTTGCAAACGACTACATCAAGAAGTAAGAAAACACCTGTAGTTTGAGTCATAAAGACATGTAGGTACTATATAGAATAAAGAACAGGTGTTCCATAGGACCAGAATATGCTGATGAGACTATTATATTCTTTGGCACTAATTAAAATAGTTTCATCCTTTACAGAGTTCTACTGAATAGGTTTTTCTGTCCTGACACATGCAGGAAAAAATCTACTATGCCCTGGGGACAAACCAAGATTATACACTACATCCAGATACCTGGCAGTATGATACCCACAAAGCTTTCACAAAAGCGATCATATGAGAAGATGAGCATTCTCTGTACTAACCCACATCCTCTTTTTTTGCCTTGGCTTTTTGTCTTGGGTTGAGCTGGCCAAACCCATAACACTTTTATGTAGAGATAATAGTAATTTCTATCAATTTAGTCTTTGCATTCTTTTTTTCAGTATCACTGATGTTTTTGAACCAAGAATGACATCACAAATTACCCTTTATTGTAAGAGTAACCCTTAAAAGCAAAAACAAGGAGGAAAGGGGAAGAAAGGAATCTGAAGCAGAGCATTTTGAAAAACAAATACAAAATGTACAAGCAATATTTATTACACAGGGAACATAAAGTATATTTTTAATTTGCCATAACAGAACAATAACCAATTTTAACTAATTGCCTACAATTTTAGAAAATACACAAATGCTCCATAATCAGTGACCTCAACAACAGCACACATCTGCTATTCAGTCTCTTTGCCTTTTTCCTACCTTACAAAAACAAACAATATGAAGCCTGAAGATGAACTCTACATTATTATTTATGTTCTAGTTGAATGTCACCAGCAAATCAGACAGCTATCAGAAAATAAAATAAGAAAATTAGGGTGAAAAAACTAAAGAAACATGACTGATCATAACAAATTATTCAATTACTCTAATCAGAAAAGTGATGTTTTTCTCATCAAGTCTATGCCTAACAAAATGATAGAGTAAAAGGAAACAGCATTGGAGGAGGTCCTCAAATTTGTAAGGGAGAGAAAGCTGGGGACATGGCATAAAACTAACACCTACAAATACCCTGTACAGTCTCAAATTAATCAGCATGTGGAAAAATATTTACTTGCCTATTACCTGAAGACACAGGCTGAGTTAATTCAAACGTTATTACATTACCTGAGAGATTAAATATAAATTATAGCAATGAGGCTGAATAAGTAGAATACATTGACTGTTTATGCCTGGGACAATAATCAAAAACTAACCTTACAGAAAGGGATGGAGGACAGATAGCAAAGGAATCAGAAGAGTGGACAACTGATGGAGGAGAAAGAAGATAGATTTCTACTTTGCTTCCTCGAGTATTTATTCTAATATTATTATTATTGGAATAGAAACAGACATGAAAGAAATACCAGCAGACGGTAACTCTGTGTGGTTGACAACTCATGGATTTATAGGACACGGGGACAGTCAGTGGCTTCTGCTTGACCTTCTGTTGATTTTACAGGAATGGCTTGCTCTAGAAGCACAAAAACCTGAAACCCAACAAGGACAAAGGAATTCCAACTGAATTAAAGCTAAGGGATGAAAATATTTTTACTGAACAAAACATCTGCTCCTGTAGTCTGGCCAAAGATTACTAGTAATAATAAAACAGAATATAGACAGGCCATTGTTAAAAATAATTTCTTTCTCTGCTCCCATCTCCCTACAAAAAAAATAGATAAAATTTTGGCTTTTAAAAGACTGTTTAATCATTAAACAAATGACTTGTCACAGTCTTCAAAATAAAGAATTAATAATGGAAAAATAAAAAGCAGGCAGTCAAGTTAGCCAGTGCTACTCTAGATGTCAGAACACAGACTGTCCAAAGAATGGAAGAATCATGTAATTGACTTGAGGGGAGCTGGTAGAGGCTGATGGTCAAAGGGCTCAATTTAGAGTAACATATAAGGGGACCAACGTGTACCAGGTCATGTAGTTTAGAAAGACAATCAGACACAGACACACTGTGTGAATGCATGGACCACTTTTATCAACTCTAATCAGTCAACTATTCAAGCATTTTATAAATCATACTTTCTTTCTGGGATTCCATTTGCCACAGGAGAATCTAAGGCACTTTCCAACACCTTCAGGAAAACAGTAAGAAGTAAATAAATTCATTATAAAATGAACTAATTAAACAACCTAGCATTCACAGGAACACCTTTTATCTAATCAAAATAATTCCCCTATTCTTTATCAAGCTGCCACTAAGCAAAATCAAACTTAGCTAGTATATATTCCTATGATTGTGTATTTTAAGATGTAATTTAAATGGGAAAAAAACCCATCAAATATGAAATTCCATATTCATCCATATCTGCACCAACTTCAGAACAGTCTGTACTTTGAAGGGAAAAAATATCATGTTTACAGTACTGTAAGTGAAATGCTATGAACTGTAAAACTGCAGAACCTCAAGTAGAATTAGGAAATTAATGTCTGGAAAATACTTGAGTTCTTGGCCAACCCTATAGGATACATCCCAAAGTAAAAATTAAAAGCCTTAAATGCAAACACCTTAAAGCACAGCTAATTTTCCAGCGAGATTATGGACACATGAGTAAATATAAGGAAGTTTTCCTTTATGTAAAGCTTGTCTGAATATCTTACAAAAATAAAATTAGTTACAATATCACCCTGTTATGGTCAGGTTCTTTAAAATTATTAGACTTCTGGTTAGAACATGGCTAGGAGGTTTCATTGCATAGAGACCCAAGACTCGTGTTCAGAGTTGCGTTCACGTTGAGACAGGGTAAAGGCCCTGATGAAAATTATACTTTGTAGTTTCCCCATGTTGTTTTTCATTTGTGTCAATAATTCATTCATTCATTCACTCATTCATGGTTAGGATTTGTGAACACAGATTTGGGCAGGGCTCTCCCCACGTGGGTGTGCCCTTCCAGCCTGCGCAGTGGATTTTTTAAGTGGGGCACAGCGTGCACAGAACAGGCCCCACCCTTTAACTCCTGAGGTTCATCTGCCACAGCCGAGCGAGCTTGGACAGTGACAGCGAATACCTCAGCACTGTCTACAGCACCCAGTATTCCCAGGAGGTCTTCCATACAAGTACTAACCGGGGCTGACCCTGCTCAACTTCCGAGATCTGATGGGACCGGATGTCAGGGCAGCATTGAACTGCCTTGTGTCAATAATAACCACAAGGGAAAAGCAATCATGGCACTCAAACAAAGGTCTCTTGTGAGCCAGATGTAAAGAATATTGGAGAAATACACAGGTAGCAAAAGTGTTTTGAAAAAGAATGGAGAAGACTCAGAAGCAAATAGAGAAGAAACATAGTGTTGCTCTAAACTTGCTCCATTCCTGTTTTTCAATGGCATCACCATAAGCTTGCTTGTCAATAGACCTATCTACTCTGTCCTACACCACTTTTTAAAAACAAACCTTATATGTACCTTACAGAGTAACATATAATAACATACAATAAAGTACAGGAAAAACACTGGAGACTCCTTTTCTCAGCAGTTCCAGGTGCTAGAGTGACATGTAAAATGGCAGCAGAACCACTCATCTGTGATTTATTTCAATCTTCATGTGCATCACATGTCTGCTGTAAAGACAAAAATCTTGAATAGATGATAGCAGTTTCAGCAGGCCTAGAGAGTTTACGTACATTAGAGGGGGCAAACATCATGACTTAAGCAACCAAAGAGATATTTCATATCATTTTGATGTCAAAATTGAGTATAAGAGAAGATGTGGGCTGTGCTTGTCTCAGTCCCTTGATGTCCAGCTACTGGGCAGACCTGCTATCACTGCTGCTGGGGAAACTGTGCCTTATTCACCACTTCACAGCTGTTTGGTTTGGGAAGTACCTTTTTTTTGTTGTTGGTTTTCTCCTCTCTTGCCAGGCATCCTTTGGGGGGAGTATTTTTGTGAGCTGGGGTGGGGGAGGTCTGTGTTGTTGGGTGGGTGACTCAGCAGTTGTTGTTGCTGTTGGTTTGTTTTTTCTCACATTTGTGTATATATATGTATTACATAATAGTCTGTTTTTAATTGTCTCTATTTTGTATAATATAAGAAGCTGGCTATTGCAGGTTTGGTTTTTTTTTTTCCTCCCTCCTCTTCCCTTGGTGAGGGGGGTGGATTTTCTCTTTGTGTTGGGCAGTTGGCATTTTGCCAGCTCAACCTAACACACCATATTAGAATGGAGGTATCACATCCTTCCAGAACAATCATATGTGAATCAAAATAAATTCAATTACTCTCATATACACTGCGTCCATCTGAGAGACGACCTCCCATCACCACTTCTGTCAAAGCTCCAGATCATAACATCTTAAAGAAATGTTAAGTTCAATTCCAGGAATGGACTAAAGACTGCATCTTATTATGTTGAGATACATGTGAAACAAGAATAACTTATCAGTCATACAGAAAAATAAGACTATGGATTAATTACAGCTTGTAAAAGGCTTGAAAAATCCATTTTTAGCCCAAGCCATCCAACAAATGAAAATCACCTTTTCAAAGGAAATCTCATGAGACAAAGAGAGGGAAAACAGGAGGAATGGTGGTGATCAAAACACAAAAACTGAGGAAAATGTTGTGTTTCTTAGCCTGAATCAGGAAATTTAACCTTAGGAAAGAAAAAGAACACTCACATGATGTCCTTTAGTCCAGTCTTACACATGTGCATCAGTCCAAATCTGCAGTACCCTGTCTTAGAAGGGACTCATTGGCCTTTGGCTTTATTACTGATAGTGTCAAAAGGGTACCAGTTTTACATCTGTTCTCTCATTTCATATTTTTGACTTTTATCATCCCATGTAACAGGGACTGATTTCATAGACCTTAGCACTACACACAGAGAAACATTTGATCCCTACAAAGGAATGACTGAAAGAAAACCACTATTTTTATTCTTATATGTGTTATGACCAGCATACAAGTATTATCCATTTGTGCCACAGCAACATTCTCTTCATTAAATAATCATCACAGAGCAAGAAGCTTCTTCCCTCCCCTCCATTTCCCCTTACCTTTTCCTTGCACACTCTTTCTAGTAGATTGTATTCCTGTGACTCCTAAGAACCAGTCAGTGCCTTCTGTTTGGAGGAAGACCTAAATAACTAACACATAAGTGAGAAATTAGGGCTACAACCAGGGCACATTTTCAGCTTCACTGCAAGGGTATGGCCTCATTTTATGCGAACTTCCATTCCCAAATGAGATCCAAGCTATTGACAACCAAGACAGCACCCCAGGAGCTCTTAGGATTGACCGTCCATATATACACATGTATGTACCCCACAGACGAGTAGTCTGACAGCGCTGTGCGACAGCCTGCAAGGACGTGACCGGCCCTCCCTCGGCACGGGAGGGGCAGGGACAGGGAGAGAGGCAGGGAAAAGGGCACGGAGAGGGGCGG
>JAWWEV010000095.1:44478072-44495036 GCA_035583235.1 Hafferia zeledoni | reverse complement strand
CCCTGGAGGTTTTTAAGGTGAGACTGGATGTGGCACTGAGTGCCATGATCTAGTAGTCAAAGTGGGGTTGGATTAAGTGTTGGACTTGATGCTCTTAAAGGTCTCTTCCAACCCAACTAATTCTATGATTCTACTTTCCAGACAAAATAATTTATTTTAATTCCAATTCTTAAAAGGAAAGCTTGTCCCAGATGGAAAGCAAGGTGGAACAGGGGGACAACAAGGGTGTTATAGACAAGTAATAACTAAGTAACAACAACAAACCAATTTAAGGACTGATTTTTGACTAATTACACTTGTGTTTTCAAAGTGTACTTACGTATTGTCACTACTTTCCATTTTATCTGCAGTTTACAGTGGGACCCAAAATAGTGTCCCTTTCTCATTACTGAAACAGAGCAATCCAGAGTCACACAGCAGAAATGTGGGAAAACAGACTGTGGTATGCTGTAGACTCTGTTCAGTTATTCAGGACTGATAGATCTTAGTAGTGCCTAAAGGAATATAGTTAAAATGTACCTTACTTTTTGATCAGAGGGCTTCTTCTAAGGGGACCTTCTGAGTAATAAATGGAAGGCTAGAATTAGATTTAGTTTTACATGTCCTTAGATAAAATCAATAACTTCTACATATAAATGCTACAGATTGTCTTAAAAAGAAATCTACTGAAATGTAATTTTAAATTGACTAATATTATTCTTCAGATATTCACAGTTGTTATTCCCCAAAAGGTAGTAAAACTGCATGGGGTTTTTTCAGCACTGTGTATGTGTGCAACTCAAAAGTAAGTGTGGCTGAATTGCAAATATTTCATTATTCTCTTAATATTTCATTATTCTCTTTGCAGACAGGTGAAGGCTATTTTGAGGCCTTTAAAAATGAACTTGAGGCATTCAAGACAAGAGTGAGAATCTGGTCACAATCACATGGCTTTCAAACTATGTTACTACATGATCTCAGTGTCAATCCTGGTTGTGTAGGAGAGCGGACATCTTTTTTACAGGTAGGTTTATTATTTCTAGAAATTAATTGAACTAAAGTAAGATTAGGTCCTGCCTTGAGAAATGAACCTTTCTGTGATGTAAAGAGAATTATTCTTAGAACTTGTGAGACATGCTTGGCATGTAGCATGCAGTATTATTTATACACAAGGCTATGTTTGTTCAGTGCCTTTACATTTTCATGCCTAAAATAAACACTGCATGATAAAACTGACCAGATGCAAAAATTGTATTCAGAGTCTTTACCGCAAGCAATGTAAAGTAACTAATCCTATTCATTAAATCATTCTGGTAAGTCACAGAATCGTCAAATAGCTTGGGTTGGAGGGGACCTGAAAGTTCACCTGGTTCCCACCATCCTGCCAGTGGCAGGGACACTTTCCACTAGACCACGTTGCTCAAAGCGCCATCCAGTCTGGCCTTGAACAGTTCAGGGGCCCAACAACTTCTCTGGGCAAGAGAAGTGAAGTTTAAGGAAAGTGTCCTTTTGTGATAAAAGGAAACTGAACATCTTAGGTCTTTTTTACAGTTCTAGTTATGCGACGTTTTGGAATGAAGAAGCAGCTTAAAAGTTTGTCAAGAATTACGTATTAGGAAAAGTGTCACAATTGAAAGTACTTAACCTGAAACACCTCAATTAAAGTATCTCTCATTTAAGATCAAACAGCTGAATTCTAAGTAAATGTGCCGTTAGGTGCTAGGCATATTAAGACAAAATACAAGCTATTCCCGCCAATTTTAAAAATTCTTGACACAGCAAGATAGTATTGATAGATGATTTTTTCAAAACTCATGTTCTTACTATTGCAAATTTGTCTCATCATAAGATGGGCAACACAAACTGTCTACTTAAACTAAAGTCTCTCTGTTTCTCAGTCACTCTCTTTCTCCTTTCATATATACAGTTGTGGAGAATTAAGCTGTTGATTTTTCATCTGTTGCAGAACACAGGAGATCTACAAGGTTCCGTAAACACAAATGTCTGCAGTTTGAACTCTGTGATACAAAGAGATGAAGAAGAATCAAAAATGATGGACACATTATAGTTCTCTTAAGACTGAGGCCAAGTACTTTTGTTTTTTCCCCTTTGTTTTTTTTCCCAAAGAAACAAACATGGCTATTTTCTTGACACTTATTTTTCTGGGTACTGCACTTTATTTTTGGTGTCAGATTTTTGTTGTTTTTTGTTTGGTTTTAGGGGGAAGAGATTCTGAAGGGTTGGTAATTCAGAAAAATTTGTAATATTGTTCGAAAATGTTGCTGCTAGGTTCTTGGTTGTCCTTGAAGAGCAGGGTTCTTATATTGCTGAATGTGAAACTGGATGTGTTTTCTGCTACTAACCTTGCCTTTCATGACTTTAGAAATTAAAAAGTTCTGCACAAATACAATGTTTACAAGAAGCAGCAGATTCTTCAGTAGAATCTGCTATTGTCTTACTACAGATGTGGACATGATTTACTCTGAACATTGGAGATTGCAACTGTATTCATGCTACCTTGCTGACAGTATAAGCTCTCAAATTTGGTTATCACTAATAGCAATAAATCAATATCTGGTATGAGTATTTCTGATCTGAATGGATTAGATTAAAACACTGGCTTTCTACCTCTACTAAGGGGATATAAATGTAATATTGTACCTTCATTAAATATAACTTGGTTTTGTCCTAAGATGTAAGCAACACTTGTCTACAAATGACTGTTGGGTTGTATGATTTATGAGAGTCTGACTCCTCTTGTTCATAAGGCTACCTTCAGATTCTTTTTTTAAATCAAGTGTCTTTATGGGTTTAAGCATTTGATGGAAGGAACTTGAGGTACAAGACTTCAGTTTAAACAAAAAGCTTTGTCACAGGTCATACAGGGTAAGGTGTCATGTGGTGTTTGAAAGGTACTTCATATACTACTAAAGCAGAGTGGGTTTCTGACATTGTCAACTCAAACAAGTAAAGTGGAAAATAATTAAAAACTTCCTGTTTGAGGAGCTGAAAATCCAAACACTATTTTTAGACAAGGCCTTCCACAGCCCGTCTGCAATCCAGAACTCTACCGTGCTTTTCTGACTTGCTGGTATTGCAGCAGGTCTGTCTATAAAAGTGAGTACTGCATTTGGAAGACTCCAGCAAACGCAGTCCATAACTCAAACAATGGTATCAGTACGCACTCTTCATCCTTTATTGTATTGTTCTGATTGAACACAAGGTATCTCAATTTCAGTAGTTCAGTGAACACAGACCACCTGCAGTTTTTAGTTCAGGCAAAACAACAAACCCAGGCAGCACTACACGCTGGGGGGAGAGTGGCTGGAAAGCTGCCTGGTGGAAAATGAGCTGAGGGTGCTGGTTTACACCAGCCGAACCTGGGACAGCAGCGTGCCCAGGTGGCCAAGAAGGCCAATGGCATCCTGGCCTATATCAGAAATAGTATGACCAGCAGGACCAAGGAGGTGACTGATCTCCTGTACTTGACCCTGGTGAGGCCACACCTCAAAGCCTGTGTTCAGTTTTGGGCCCCCTCACTCAACAAAAGGCATGGAGGTGCTAGTGTGTGTCTGGAGAAGGGCAACAGAGCTGGTGAAGGGTCTGGAGTACAAGTCCTATGAGGAGTAGCTGAGGGAGCTGGGGTTTAGACTGAAGGAGGCTCAAGTGAGATCTTACCACTCTATACAACTATGTGAAAGGAGCTTGTAGCCAGGTGGGGGTCAGCCTCTTCCCCAAGGCAATTAACAATAGGGTGAGAAGAAATGGCCTCAGGCTGCACCAGGGGAAGGTTCAGGTTGGACTTCAGAAGAATTTCTTCACTGCCCAGGAAGGTGGTGGAGTCACTATCCCTGGAAGTGTTCAAGAACTGAGTGGACAAAGTACTTAGTGCTGCCGTCTAGTTGACATGGTGGTGATTCATCAAAGGTTCAGTTCTATGTTGGAGGTCTTTTCAAGCCTTAATGGTTCTAAGAAAAGCCATGCTGGGATCGAGTAATTTTCAGCTTCAGCTACAACAGAGATGGGGAAAACTATCTGCAGTCTTTATCAGAGTATTAGTACAAATCCGGTAGCAGAACCACTGATAGAAGTAGCTTTCCATGTGACTTGTGCTCTAGCATTCTTTTGCAGACAGACCAAGGATGAAGAAGCAAGCAGTAGCTCTGTCCCACAAAAGATAATCAGCTTCAGTAAAAATTCATGTTTTTTAAGTTTGACAGATAGTCCAGAAAGGACAAGTAAACACTGCCTCCTTCTTCATAATTAATTGTTAAGCAAAACTAAGGGACAATTTCACGTTATTTTTTTAGCTGAATGGTGTATGGGAAAATAGTAAGGGCAATGTAGCACAGTGAGTTGTGATTGCTATCATTAACAGTAAAGCCATTGATCTAGAAACCTGTGATACGCTAAGAGTTTTTTTAAAGTTCTAAAGGGTTTAAAATTGAATGATGTGAGAATAAATGTCAGATAGTAGGGAGATTCCCTCCTCCTTCTGGCTCACTGAAACTAATGTAGGCTGGCAAGAAAACCCATCATAACTGTTTTTTTATTGAAATCAAAATGCAAAAATAAAAGTAAGTAGCACTGTAATATCCTACCTACTGTTTTCTAACCATGAGTTTTTTAAGGAAGTGCATCTCTAAACTCACGCAGTCTGCAGCCTCCATACAGACATTTCTGAAGAGGACAATACAAGTGGGCAACCTTTTTGGTAAACTTTCTTTAAAATGTAAGGCAAACTGACTGTAGTGATATCTTTTGCCTGTATTGTTCATTTATAGTAATGGACAAATTCTACAATGACCCCTCTTGTTATTTAGGCTCAAACATGTCTCAATACTGATAATGCTAAAACTTGATGTGCAAATGCAGTCCAAGGTATGTCAACACCACAGCTCTGCAGCTGCCTACAGTTGCTGCAAAAGGAGATAGGGAGGGACCTGCGTTACTAGGACACAGCTACCCTCAGATGTGGCCTAGACATAGGTGTTTGTTCTTCAGGTTTTGCTGACTCTTCTTTAAGCTCCTGATCTGGTGAGCATAAAAAGAGGGCTGGGAGAGTCAACTAAAAATAGCAGTGTCTGCATTACCCAGGCTGTTAAAACGTGTGGATTGTGAATGTTTGTAATCCCAGTTATTTAGTGAATAAATAAACACAAGAGCAGGTCAGAGACAAGAATCTCAGGAAAACCAGTCCAGCTGCTACAATAAAACTTGCTACAGTAGTATGCCAAAGTTAATAATTTGACGACTGGAAAATGTGGCACTCACATCAACAAGCAGGTGTTTTCAAAGATCTTAGAAAAGACACATTTGCTATGTAGATTATCTAGCTACAGTCTTACCAGATTACACTTAATGCATTCAGGATCTGCTGTCTTTTACTGATAAGGTCTTAGACAGGGGCTTTGCAAAACGTGTTACATGTCACTGAAAGGCCATGTCCCTTGCCTGCAAGGTAGTTGCTCTGAGGGCAGAAATATAAACATGGTAATAATAAGGCAAATCATCTAAGCAAGTGGTAAGTGTAATTTAAGACAAGCAAAATCAGCTAACATCTGTGCAATCAAACCTACCAGAAGATGACTCTTCCATGACATCAAACCCTATCTCTAATGCCAGTTCTGGTCTGAAATGGCTTTTTGCAGAATAGTGGTCATGGTTCTCCACAGCTTCTGACTAGCCCCAGTGAATCACACATTCAAGAAATGAGCTTTCATATCCTTCTCATTGCTTCATTTAATGAGTGAGTAAATGAATCCATGTGCTTTCTATAGCTGCTATATTCTGAAGTGTTTCCTTCACCAGTCAATATTTACAAATATATTTTCCAAATAAAAGACACGAGAGTAACTGCTTTTGTTAAAGGCAGTTATTGTATTTTTAAAATTAGGTCTATATATATAAAAAAATAAAGCATTAAAGTGAGAACTGCAGACAACACAATTCTATCATAATGTAAGTTAAGAACAGTATTGGACTTTATTAATGATCAGTCTGGTAGACTACTTCAAGGAATCCTTGATTGCCGAATCTCATGTAATCAAGTGTGAGCTATGACAGATGAGCAGAAGTCTGATCTATTTCAGGAGTGGCAGCCTTTTTCTGACTCACATCTGGCAACTTGGTTTGGAGGAAAGCATAGATATGTGGCCAGATCTTATTGGTTTCTGTCCCGGAGAAGGATTTCAGCAACCCTTTTTCCCTAAAGAAGAAAAAAAGAAAGCGTTACAGAAATTAAATTATTGAATTGTTCCAAGATCTCTGCCTCACTTCAAGATTGTCCTGGCAGGACTGAGCAAATGTGCATGTGATTTAACACCAAGAACAACCATAATATTAGAAATGTAGGTTGGACATTCGTTACTCTATGCCTCAAACAGCAAGCTATTGGCCACATCAACTCATGAAACTGACTGCTGTCTGTACAGCACTTAACAAACAGGGTAAAGATAAGCAGCAATGTAGTCACACAGCACATGCTGTACAGCAGTCATCCAAACAACTATGACTAACTCAGATACTGTAAAGTTGGACCTCATAGTTGTGCATCAGAACAAGCAAGATAACCAGGCACAATCAAGTTATTCTGAATTAGTAGCTAGTTTTATCTGTATAGTATATTATTATAAATAATAACAATAGCTTGGGCCTATGTCTTACTATGGTGCTTTGAGGCATTTTCACTTCAGAAATCTAACAAAAATCAGGAACATCACTGTCAATCTAGGAAAACTTCTTTAAAAGTTAACCACACCAAAGACAGAGCTTCTAATGTTCTGCTCAACAGTCCTGGTAGCACATAGTGAAGGACGGTAGATACAAAGATAGAAGAAGGACAATCACTTCATAATCGTTGTCAGAAGTTTGATTTCTTTGTCTAGGCAAGTTAAGAGTAAAGGTCTGCATGGTGACCTACTATTATCTGTGTATTAGCAGTGTGGTATTTGCTACTTTACATAGGTGAAATTGTGTGTAATATTGGCTCTTAAAAGGACTAGTAATTTTTTATCACTCCACAGTGCAAATGACATAATTCTCAAATAGCTGTTCTTAGAACAGCCACTTTTAAATGTTCATTAAACAGTTTCTCTATTTCTATATCACTTCTTGACCCCTTGCCCTTGTTAGAAAGCTTCTACTTACACATTTAGAAGACAAAAAACACTGTTAAGATGTTCCAGAAAAAGGAACTGTCTCTGTTACCTGACCAGGGCTGTGTTGCTCAGAACAGAACTGTGATGTATTGAATAATGCATAGTGTTCTTTATAAAGCTAAATATGACTGCAGTGACAGGCTATTTTACTATGCAGGTTCTGAAAATGTCTCACACAACAGTGTAAAACAAACATATTCATTCTAATGTGTTGATTTCTTTTTGAGTCCATGAAAGCTACATGGCTACCCACACTACATTCTCTGTTGTGGTATAATATATTCTGTAACTGGAGAGATATGTTCCTTGCTATGCTAGTGTGAAATGAGCTTTTAGAATATGGAAGAAGAGATTTTACTACTTACCGATAATATTCTAGAACAGGTTTTGTTTGTGCATCGTAAGCCTGCAGCCTCTTGCTAACCGTCTCTGGCTTGTCATCATCACGCTGAACAAGTGGCTCACCAGTTACATCATCAATGCCCTGATCATGGTTAAAAGCAAACACTGAAGCATATTTCTTGTTTCTGGTTAAGTATGTTTTGTGTAATTTTCTATTTAAGTTATAATCAGCAGTCAGTTAGTCAGGGTGTAAATTTCTGCTTATGTAGAGAAAGGCTGCTGCTCGTATCTTATCTGGAATACAAGTTGTTGAATTTCCAGTAAAACAGTACATCAGTTACAAACATTTTCTCAGGACTGCCAGCGGACATTAGATTACAGTAACTTGACTAATTTGTCCTCAGGAGCATTCATGGAATATAGGGAATATTCTAAAAAATAAAACCTTCGTGTACAAATGAAAACATTATTGTTGGTAATATGTTCCTGCATAACAGGAAATAAGAGACCAACTTTGTTAGATGATATTAAATGGACAAAGGAGTTAATGGCCCTTCAATTTTAAGTTGCAAAATGAAAGAGTTATCATTTGGCAACAAAAATGGTGTAAAAGTCAGCTGAAGCTTTCCCCACAGGGGTAGGGACGTAATGTGTGAACTATAATCTCTTTTTCCTATTAAGTAAATAAACATTTTGTAGGTCTATTAGATACAATTGTATTTCACCTGTTCAGTTCTATTCCATGTTTCAGTTACATAATGCAATCTACTATGTTGTGACGTGCCTGCTAATTAGTGAAAGGAAAGCAGTGTTTCTAACAGCAAAGCTCTGGCAGCTGAAGCCTACTCTTTGGTAGGTCTGATAATTCTCTGTTGCAGCTTGCCTGTGCTCTTCCACAAATAAAAATAACCATGATTTTAAACACCTTGCTTTAAACAAAACAAAGACAATGCTCTCAGTTGCTCACTTCCAGTGCTTACCTGCTACTTCAAGCTGGCCTCTTTTCCTGCAACACTGAAATCCAAAAACTACAGGGACCAGTGTGTTTCTGATGTAAAATAATGCTTCCAGGTGAAATGTGAAGCCACAACAGCTAAGTTAGTTAGAGTTGTTGATGAAATACAGCTTAAGCTGAGTTACTCTAAGGCGAATCCTAGTTCTTCAGAAACCTTAAGGTAACAATGTACAATCTTTATCTTCAAGTTCCTCTTTAGGATATCTCAAGCCATAACCTCTTAGATCTGTTGAGAAGGTTCCCTGAGTTGCAATTTTCTACATCCAATTTTGCAGTACAGCAACTCTTCCCTTGAAATTACCCATCCTGGTTAAACATAAGCACAGGGAAAGCATTAACTGAATTCTTCTGACTGATGATTTGGTCTGCTTCCTAGATGCAAAGACTTACTCTTCTGGAGGAAGGAAAAGGAAACTACATTTTGACTTGTACAGGCTGCAAACAGGCTAAGAGTATGCCTAGATCCTATGCCACTGTGCAAGGCAGACAGTATTCCACATCAGTGAACAGCTTTAACAAGAGCTCATGAAAAACCATGGTGTTCAGTTCTGCAGGGGGCAAATACATTGTCCATCAGCTTGAGGTTCTACCAGGTCACAACATACCCTCAGAGGCTGGGTGTTAAAAGAAAGATTCTGTGCTCCCAAGAGATGAAATGAGCCCTTTTTTTCTGATCTACTGTGTTTTGGAAAAGCAAATGCAAACAATATTTTACTTCAACTACCAAATGCAGATTTAGTGCCACACTAACATGTATTTCTTACCTGCACTTTGGGAGGACTGAATTCAAGATTGTAGACTCTACCACTGGCAGGGTGGATCCAACGTGCTGTGAGCCGACACTTTATGGTCTCAAATGGCACATCTAGGTCAATCACAGTGTCTATATGACATTCTTTATCCAGGGCTTTTGCCTGAGCGACTGTTCTGGGGAAACCTTTTTAAAGGAAAGAACTCTATAAAATTCCAAAAGTAGCGTTATAGTGAAAATTATCTCGATTCAGTCATTAGAGAAAATAATTGTCAAATAGAAGAAAAAGAAAAAGCATTATCATACTCTAAAGGTTGAAAAGACATCAGATTTTCCAAGTATTTTTCAATGCGTTGTGGCGTTTTAACTTGTTAAATGCCTCCCAGATTTCATTTCCTCATTTCAGTTAATCATCTTCCCAAAAGTGTAACAAATAAATGCAAAAAGACCCCATACTCATAGGTAACACCTACCACTACATTGCACAAAAGCACTGTATATGCATTTGGGACAATAAAAGCTCCAATGAAAAGCTTCACTCAGATGCCTGGAACAACCTAGAAACATTTGTGACATCTCTTATTTCCATAGTTGTGTAAGTCTGGCTCAAGGCAGTGACCATTAAAACCTATTTTATTCAGTTGCAGTAAGTCAAATATATTTACCATAGGCAGCACAGGACTAACTTTATAAAAAAGCGTAGGTTTAGACGGGGTTCTAGAAGTTCTAGTGTATCAAACTGTCCTCCGGTATGATTACTGTGAGAACATTCAGGCTGAACAGGAACCTGTCTTCAGTTAAAAGACACTGCATTCTGCCCCATGAACTCCATAGCTCCCTACTGTGTGCCTCCAACTACTAGAAAAACTTAGTGGAATTTACAAAGGGGTGCAGTGCAAAACAAAGAACAAGAAAGCCAAGGTCTCCACAAAGGATTTAAAGTGAAAAATTGAGCATAAGAACTTCCGTGGTCAGAGCTACTGCAGAACACCCTGCGGCATTATAGGTTCACTAGAACATAGTTCTAGCATAGTCTCATGTAATTCAGTAGCTTGTAGTTTTTACTATACTACACAAGTAAACTTCTTAAAGGCAAGTACTGATAGGCACAAACTTCAGAAACTCTTGCGTAACATCTGTTGGTCGGTTCATTGCCTGAGTAAAGAACCAGAAAGGAGAACTAGCCTTACCACAGGAAAAAAAAAAAAGAAGTCACAAGGCTACTGTGTCCTGTCTAAAACATTACAAAAGGAAAGGACTAATTAACTCAGACAAAGCTCTTTATTGTGCACTGTCTCATGCACCTGGTTTGCATCACAGTCACCAGCTGCCCTCATCCTATTTCTCAAACATTCACGTTGTCTCATGGAAGTGCTTCTAAACATTAATAACAAGAGGGAGAGCCATGACTTCAGCACTGCTGTTCTTACTATTGGCAAGCTAGGCAGCCAGCACACATTAAGTTATGCAGCTGGAAAATGAGTTTGCTGTGGGACTGAGTAATGAGAAACTTCATCAACAAATTAAAATGCCTTTACAAAACCATTTCATTGAAATTGAACGAGTGCTTGCTGCATAGAGTGTTTTCATGATACAGGAAAAAGTCTACAAGGATATGATGAATTATGAGGATTCCAGGAACACATAAATCTAAGCAGATTATACCCACAGATACATACGATTTCAACTGCTACATCTGCTATGACATGTATCTGCCTGTCATGTAGGAGCATGATGTCATACCCAAAACTGCGATGTGTGGATGTAATTTTAGTGAGCGAGGAGGCCAAATAACTGGTGTCAAAGGTTAGTCAGTTCCATGGGAAAATACTAGTGAGCATACAAGCAGTTCAGCAACTCTAGTTTGAGCTAGCTGACTTGAACTGTTCATTCTGCCTTGCAGTTAATCCAAAATCTTTAGTTTGATAACATTTTCCAGCAGAACAGTGTTTTTCCTACAGAGCCCACTACGCTAGATCTACCCCGATGTAATTCAATGAGTCTTATTCCAAATGCTGATGCAGACAAAATCTTTGCTCCAAAAGTTCAAAGGCAGCAGCATATTAATACGCAGTAGAAAATGATTTATTCTCTTTTGGTCTCCACACAGTTTTCCTGTTAATAGCTGCCAGTGTGTAGAGCTATGCTGCTACAACTCCAGACCCACAAGGCTGGAAGTGTGCATTCACAGGCCCTGGAACTAATTAAAAAAAACCCCAATATCTGCAGCTCTTTGCTTCACTGATTACGTTTCATTGTGCTGGTTACTATGGGAATTACTGTGGCTAAGCCACCAGAACAGATCACTGTACTTAGAAGCAATTATAATAAAGCACTAAGGGACAAAGAATACCGGGGATTTTTCACTCCTCCCCAAAAAAGAAGGCCACACCAGTAACTTTTTAGTTTTACCTACTGAGACCTGTTGTGAATAGAGTCCTAAAACAAACACATCCAGCCTAGACACTGTCTTTGTGTTGTGCATCCAACCGTACTCTCAAGGGGTGGAACAACAAGAGCCAACCAGTTCAAGAAGACAGTGGCAAATGCATTTTCTCTCCAGTGTAAATGCTGAAGCAATAAGCTTATACTGCAGAAATGTACAACAGTTCACTCTAGAGAACAGAACCCAGCAGCAAAGGACAGAGACCCTTTAAAGCACTAAGCGATGGTTTTGTTAATTACTTACTACACACCACACTGCTATGGTACTTTTCCATACTTACCATGTTACTGCCATCACATGCCTACCCTTCTATTTAAATAATTCCTTAGCCACACCTTCAAAAGTTTTCCATTCCCTAAGGACTTTAACAAGAAAAGGCTTTAAAAAAAGAAACTTCTCAAGGAATATTTTAAGGGGGAAATATCATAAAAACTACCAGAACTTCCAGTTTTTAAATTTTACTGGAGTATTGAACCGCCCTTTTCAACATGAGTTAAATATCCCTGTAATGTTCTGAAGGCAGGATGGACCCAAAACGTTGCTCAGCCAAAGAAATTGGGGCAGATTAGCTGCTGAAAGCTTCACAACAAGCTTGTTAACAAGTGACCAAAGCACTCCGAGCTTTCCAGAGCAGATTTTCTCCCCATATATCGTGATATCAAACATGCCAACTTACCATCCAATAGCCAGTTGTACTGATCTAGACCTTTTAGCTCATTCAGCATTAGCTGTGTCATGATGTCATCTGGAATAAGCTGCCCCTGATCAATGTAGGACTTGGCAAGGATTCCAACTTCTGCAAAAGTAAGAGAAGATGCATTACACTGTCTCTGACCTCCAGCAAGCAAAGACCTCCCACAAGCCTGCAAAAAACTTGTTTTGATCAGGATGGCATAGAAAAGTTGTAAACAAGATAGACAGTAGGCTTGCTAAAATTAAAAAAACAGATGATCAGCTAGGATCTGACCCTGCAAATGTGTATCAGATTAATGTGGTCAGTCTGTAGCTTGACAGATGGTAACAGGGCAGAACACACCTATACCCCCATACCCTCTGAATAAGTTTACTAGTAAATATTTGAAATATTAAGTTCAAAAAACTAAAATCAGGAAAGGCTATTAGACAAAACAGTCTACAAAGTAAGAAATATAAAGGATACTAGTTCATTAAGATATCAGCCCTCAGATTTCGTGTAAAAAAGTTATTTTCTCAGTTAGTTACTAACTTACACTTAGACTTCACTACAAAGAGAAACATCTTTGGCATTTACAAGAGAAGTATGCAGTGGGACATGCTTGCCAGACATGTATTTTTATGATTACTAGAGTTACAAGAGGATGTTTATAGATGTTGTAAACTATTTATGGGAGCACACAAGCAGTAGTATTTTCCCATGGAACTGACTAACCTTTAATACCAGTCATTTAACCCGCTGACTCACTAAAATTACACCCACACATCACAGTTCTGGGCATCACACCACGCTCCTACATGACAGGCAGTAGCATGCTGTAGTTCACCCAAATAAGGGGTACAGTCATGAAGAAATTCAATTGTTTGTGTCCCAGGCATAAAGTCTCCATAGCTTTTATTTATGAAACAATTACCCAATTATGTTAAGACACCCACAGTAGCAGCTAGACTGGTTTTATTCTGGATCTGCAGAAGCCTTTACTTGCAGCCAATTCAGATCTAGTTACAGAAAACTAAACAAGAGGAGAAAATGGGTTGGACTGACATACCAACACAAGATATAGCCACTTTCAGCACAAAGCAGTGAACATTGCTAATCTCATCACTCTATGCATGGAATGTGCAATAGTACAAAGGCTCTTCTTCAGATAAGGCAACTGAAAAGTAGTAGATGCAAACAGTAGCTTTAGTGATGACAAAAACCCCCAACCAATGAAGAGACAACTTCCCCTTACTGGGTGCTCATATCTGTAGTCAGGCCTTGAAAAGCAGGAAGACCATGAAACAGGTACCAAGTCTGCCTGGGTATGAACTACATCTTCTTTTTCCTACCTTCCTTCTTCAAGGTCAGCAAGTCAGTCCTTTTACTATTCTAGAGCACTTTAAACCACGTACCCTGCAAAAGTAAGGCTTAGGAGGAGGAATAAATCACCTCAAGATAGTTTAATGTGTACTTGATGCTTGGAACTGCTACTGACTTACATGGCAGCATTGCTCTAGCCACAATGATCTAAAAATATGTGCGAGGCAAGGTTCAAAGACAACAGTTCTAACATACCTTGGAAAGGCTGATGCGGTTTTGGGCCAAGAGAGGTTAAGAATACAGCAAGCTGTGAGGTCCTATTACTAGGCCAACAGAGCTGGAAACACACTGCTTCTTGCCTCTCTCTACAGAACTCAGGTTGTTTAGAAAGTTACTATGACAGAAGGAAAAAATAGGCACCACTGTACCCAAATAGTTATATATTAGACAAAATTTTGTACACTAGATCATAGCTTTTACATTGTTGTTTCTCTGCTCTTGGGAGTGAGATTTTGTGAAGTGATGTTGGTTCTATTTAGTTCTGAGTTTTTTTCCCTTTGGGTCTGAAACCACTACAGGGATGGGAGTTTTTGGAATTAAAGGTAACACAGGTTTCTTTCCTTTCTAGGTGATAGCAGGTACCCATGTTTCATGGGTTTAGAAAAGACCAGCATTTTCTCACCACATTACAGCAAACAAGCTCTAGCCATAATCAGCAATAGTTTCCTTAGCACTATAGAGGTGGTCACAGACCCTCCACTCTCCCAAGCAGCAGAATGTGGTAATAATTGTAAATTGCTACAGACACTCAAACCTTCAACAGGACTTTTCACCAATGTCCATTTTCAAAAGACAGCAAATGCCAAAATTTGCACCATATAACTACAGTTAATTATATCTAATTTTCTAAGTGTTTTAACTGCCCATCTTAGTATAAGACATTTCCCAAAGAACTGGGAATTGCACGACTCTTCTATTATGATCAAAAACTCATGAACACTTTCCCTTGACTAAAGTCGTCAAAGCACTCCAAATTGCCTCTCAGTCATTCTCCTATCTTCAGTGTACTACTTATTCCTGCTACCTCATACTTCATCTCAACCCTTTGCAGACCATTTCTGCAACTAGTGACTGACTTTCAATGAAATTACAAGAGAACTTTATCTGGTTTAATTAGTGACTGAAAAACTCTGTAGCAGATTCTGTTAAGTTTGTGCTAGCAAAGTCAGAGAGAACTGTCCGCCACTGGCTGCTCTCGTCACATTCAGGGTTTTAACATCTCTGCTACATTTTCATTTCACACCTTGCTCTGCTTCACATTCTTTCATCTGTCCAAGCCACACAGAATCCTTTGCCTAATCACTCCTTTCCACCACTTCATGGCTCCCTCCTCAAATCAAGCAATGCAATATTGCTTCTTGAAATGTCCGTTTCTCACACACTCTTCATCTTGATTCTGGGGCTTTATGATCTTGCTTCCAAGACGTATTCAAAGAGCACAAACCCTAAAGTATTTAGTATATAATGTAAGCCCCAAAGCACTTGACAAAAAGAGCACATTTCCTTCATCTTCTGAAATGGCTTCCCACTAGGTCTTACACTGAAAGTTCACAAAAGAATAGTTTTGTGACCCCCAGTAAATAAAAACTTTTGATTGTGCAACCAAGCAGACAGAAATAGCATGAATATGATCAGATACACCTGCACAAGAGGCGTTCCTAGCAAATGTTTAACCTGCAGATATCAACTGTAGTAAAGTCGGTCACTGTGCCAAAGTCATTGTTCTTACTGGGCAGACAGAATTTGTGTGAAGAAATACGGAAATCACATTACAATTGATATCACAATGCACAGAATTTTTCACCTTCAAACATGCTGATGAGTTTCCAAAAATAAAGAGATTGCCAGTTTCCTAAGGGTAACCAATACTGTGATACTCACAAGTGAATGCAGTCCTCTCAGCTTTAAAGTGCTGGAAATAACAATACTCTTATTTCATCACAGGCAACCTGAAATGGTTCTTACAAGGTTTCATGCCCCACCATAAGGAACAGCAGGTGTGGAAGTCAGGAGGAGACCTCTCATCATTGCAAAAATCCACTAGAGCGAGGGCTTGTGGCATCTCAATAGAGGCCAGAGGTCAAGCTAGAACTATATAGTAAGAATAATTCACATCATTACCCAAAACAAGCAGTACCACACAGACTATGATGAAACCTAAGCACAATATGAAGTTGTAAGGCAGTATCAAGAATTTTAAAAGCACAAGATAAGCAGTTCAAAAATACCATTATGCCTGCCTGTTTGGGACAAGGCCTTCCAGTTTTGGAATAGCTGTTAATAATTCTAGGTGCCTCTGCTTCTAGACAGGAAATGGAGATCTGAAAAAGTCTACTTGCCCAGAACCCCTCTTCTTGCCCTGCTTGTTTTTTAACTGTGACTATTTTTCCCTTTTAAGATGCTTCCAGCTAGAACAATTATCAGAAACTACCAGAGCCATTAGAAACAGCTACAAAAATTACTGAGTGCTTACAAAAAGCACCTTGAGGAGCAAACAGTGAAGTGGAACAAAACAAGGCAGACGGGATAAGCCCAGATAACTCCACACACCTTCACAAGGCGGATGCGAAGTGACAGCTTGAAGATAGGAGGCCCAGGTCGCTGGTGCCTGCAGGGGAGCTGTGTGAAGTCACCCAGCCCGTACCTGGGTGCAGGGGAGCACAGCGGTGGGACTGGGGAGCACCAATACCCCTTCAGAAGCTTCCAAGGGCTGCCCGGAGGGAGAAGGGAGGGCAGCAGTGGGGCTGGGCGCAGCACTGTGTGCCGCGGGCGTGTTCCCTGCCCGGCGCGGGGCTGTGTCCCGCGGGAGCTACCGCCGGGCTGTTCCCGCGGAGCGGGGGCAGGGGAAGCTCGTACATCCTCCAAGTCCCGTCCCCTCCCCATTGCCATTCCCACTCCCACCTGTCTTCTTCTGCATGTTGTCCCTCAGCAGGTCCCCGCTGGAGAGGTGCATCACGCCGAAGTGTTTGATAATCCGCGCGGACACGGTGCCCTTCCCGGAGCCCGGCGGGCCCATGATGACGGCGCGCAGCAGCGGCGGCACCACCATCGCGCTGCTCCGCCGCCACCGCCCCGCACGGGAGGGCGCGGGGGCAGCGCCGCCTTCCCGTACCGCGCCGCCTCCCCGCACAGCATGGGCAGGGCGCGGAGCAGCGCCGGCTCCCGCACAGCGCCGCCTCCCCGCACAGCGCCGCCTCCCCGCCCAGCGGCGCCTC
>JAWWEV010000095.1:44450854-44464911 GCA_035583235.1 Hafferia zeledoni | reverse complement strand
GGATAAGATTTAAGGGCGAAGCGGAGGGTCAGAGGCAACTGTGGAAATAACCTGCAGCCAGAGAGAGGGGTGAAAGTATGTAAGAGAAACAGGCCTGCAGACACCAAGGTCAGTGAAAAAAGGGAGGAGTTCATAAAGAAATGTAGCTAGTGGAAAGGATCCACTTTGGAGAATTTCCCATCCTCCCATGGGAAAGATCCCACTTTACTGTAGGGAAAGAGTGTGAGAAGCCCTCCCCCTGCAGAGGGAAGGAGTGGCAGAGATAATGTGTCATGGACTGACTGCAACTGCCATTCCCCATCCCTTAGTGCTGCTGAAGGAAAGGATGTAGAGAATTAGGAATAAAGTTAGGCCCAGGAAGAAGTGAGGAGTGGGATAAAGGTGTTTTTAAAATTTGGTTTTAATTCTCATTACCGTACTCTGATTTGATTGGCAATAAATTCAGTTAATTTCCCTGAGTCAAGTCAGTTTGGCCCATGATGGTAAGTTGTGAATGATTTCTCCCTCTTCTTATGTCAACTTGTGAGCTTTTCTTTGTGTTTTGCTTCCCCTGTCCAGCTGAGGAAGGGAAGTGCTAGAGCATCTTTGGTGGGCACCTGGCATTCAGCCAGGGTCAACCCACTATATAGGTACAATAAGCAAGGCATGCGCTCATCAGCTTTGGAGAATTTTTGTTTTTATTTGTAAAAGGGATATAAATTTTTGTAAATGTGTCTTTATTTTCGAGCTAGGTGAACTCTGCAGAGTGTATCCTTGCCCATGAGTGTGTTAAACATCTGTCATCTGCAGATAAATCTACAAATTTATGTATGCACGTGTAAAAATATGTATGTACATACACAAGTGCATATTTTGCATATTTCCCATTTGTGCTTGAACAGAGAAGGTGGCAAACAGGAGTCTATCTTCCCTCCATGGCTCCTGCTTTCAGCCGCACAGTCTTGTGTACTCTAATACCCCAGACACTTTTCAAAGCCTTCCCTAAGCCAGTTCAACTAACTGGCAGAATGACAGCTGTACCCCTGCATTTTCTCATGGAGACATCCTCAAGGATAAGTAAGTAGCAGGAATGTGTGTGCAGCCAGAGGAGCAGGACTTTTCCCTCATCGGAGCAGTGAGCAGGTTGCCTGTTCTCCAGGACTTTCTGAAATCCACTCTCAGCACTGAAGTCTTGGCTTTCACACAACCTCAGAAGTATTTGTGGGATGTGATTGCTGTGTGATTTGAGGTTGCTCTTTGCCAGAGACCCCATGTCAGGAGGTCAGAAGGGAATATGGCAGATGTCCTACCATGGGTAGAGTACAAGTGGTCAAGGTGAGAGGAAGGGTGTTTCTTAAGGACAACTTGTAGAAGAAAAGACTTCAGCTGAGTTCAGTGAGGCACAGGTGAGGCTGAGTTCTTGGAGTATAGAGTGTGTGTTTACACTTAGTATTTGTTTATATATATTAATAGCCTTTGAATGGCATGCAATGGAGAGCTTTTTCACAGCTGGTACCAGTCTAAAAGAATACTGTGGTCACTGAAATAATGGGTAACGTGATTGTACCAAGTGGACCTGTGGTGATATTATTACTAATAATATTGCACATGTTACTATGTATATAATCACATATTATTGTGATCTGAGTGATCCATCCTAAATGAGTGAGAGGAATGCTACTTTGTTTGCACTTAGCGAGAAGAGGTATGCACTGGTAGCCTCTGCTGGTATTATGTTTTTCTGTGCCATCACTGGTAAGACCTGACCATGGATAGCTTGTGGGACCAGCCCTGAGAGACTGGATTGAGGTAGATTCAAGTTTCTCTGTATAGTGACTATGCCTGCAGGGGTTGACTTTGTAAATGGCCTTTTTGAGGGGATGGAGGTGGCACGCAAATGGTTGCTAATTTCCTTTCCTTCCCTACATATTCTTATTGTGGCCAGTATATAGTGCTGCAGTAACCTGTTTAGAATAACCATTCTTAATGTTTGTGTTTGCAAGTGTTGGAGTTTTCTTACAGCTATGCCATGGGACTTCGAGTTGAAATGACTGTCAGGCTGACATGAGACTATAGTATGTGAAGTTTTTGCTTAGGAGCAATAATCTTCAATCTTAATCAAAATTAATCAGTTGTCTGTAGAAAACAAAAGTTCCTTCTACTGAATTTTCTACCCCTTCTCCAGCTTTTCTGTTTTCCCTGCTGAGTTCTGTTTTTTTCTCATCCGCCTTCTCCCAGTCTGGGCCTTTTTTCACAAAACATAATGCTGTATGTATGGCAGGGCTGAATTATATTCTTGGCAGAGCTAATGGCTATGCAGCCCAACTGATGCTTGTCCCTTTCCAAAGTAGCTGCATGCTGAAGTGTAGAGTCTGTGTCTGGTTTGTTGGTTGGTTTTTTTCAGCTTTGCACTAGCTAAGGGACTCTAAAAGTTACTTTTCCTCCTTTTTTTTTCCTTTTTGTTTTTAACTATTGTAGTTTCCTTTAAAGGAAAAGGATTTGCATTTATGCTACTTAAAAACTGCAAGATATTGTCTCTCACTAGCTGAGTTGCACAGATAAATAGTTTTTTTTACTTCTGGCAATGCTACTGAAATTTCAGAATATAGAAGAGGACAGTCACTGCAGTCTTAAATCAGCAATTAGAAAGAGCAAGAGTAATTCTGTCCAAAACTGGGCTTGTTGAGCATCTGGCTCAAAGGGCTCAAAGACACATCATTCATGATTTGTCATACACGTCAGATTCTTTGAAGTGCTTCAGTAAAAGTTACATGGAAGATTCTGTTTCTCAGAAACAGATGAAAAGAAGCTCTTGACAGAACAGCCAAATCAAGGGCCTTCTCTTGAAATGATGCTTGCAAAAATCATTTGTAAAAACTGCAAAGGTTCTTGCAACAATTTATTTAGCTGTAGGAATTGTTTAGTCCTGACAGAAGAATGTAACCTTTTCAATAACTGTGTTCAGAGAAACAAGTGAGATGTTTTAGCTGAACCATAATGGAAGTAAAAATCAGTCTGAGGAAGAAAGCCAGAATAGCAAATTCCACCTGCCAGTTACTTGTTCTGGCAAATTTTGTTAGTCATGAGGTACTGTGGTAGTCATAGGAGTAGCTGAAGCTCTTTGTGCTGCATTGTCATGTCTTCCCATAGAGTAATGTGCATGGAGAAGGCTTCTCTTTGTTAGTCATCTCATACTGCGGTGATTTTTAAATTATGGACTAACATAACTTCCAATAAAGAGTCTGCTTTTTAAATTCTGTGTTCCATAGGTTGATGTCCTTAAGGCAACAGCTTTACCCCTACTGAAGAAGTTTGGAATTGATGGTGAAAGTCTAGAAATCAAGGTAAGACAGTTTGTTCCTTTCTTCTCTAGCATATGTTGAAGTGATACTTTTGCACTGCTTTGCAGGGCCATATGCTTGCTGTGGGTTTCTGTCTCTAACAGATACCTAGTCGAGGATACCTGAATGTCTAAGATTGCCCCTTGTTCTTGACATGTCTTATGTGGCACACCAGCCACACAGTAATTGTAGTAGGAGAAATGCAAAGGCTGTGGGTACAGAGAGTAAGGAGAAAGTAGTGACTTCTCTTAGCCTCTGAAGCAGACTGAAAGACCTTTTGTTTTCCTGTTGATTTTCAGTTAACTTAATATCTTTTTATTTCTATTTGGTCTTTGTGCCCCATGCTTGAGGCCAGGGAATAATAGTGGTATTTTTTGCATTCTTCACCTATAGGGGAGCTGGATCTGTGTTTGGGTAATTGAGGTTTGCTTTCAGTTTGGAAAACACAGGAAAGAAGCTTTTCTTAAAGACTACACTCTTCACAGGCCAAATAAATCTGGATGTAAAATAGTTTTTGGAGAAAGAAACTGTAGCTTTTCAAAGTTGAGAACACTCATTCCAAAATGTGTGAAGGCACTGCCTGCACTGCTAGGGCCTGCTAGTGCCTTGCTCTGCCAAGCCTCACCCCTCATGTCAGGCTGGACAGAACTTCTTGTGGGAATGAGTTCATTCTGGTCCCCCTTACATAGAATCACAGAATATTCTGAGTTGGAAGGGACCCACAAGGATCATTAGGTCCAGCTCTTACTGAAGAGATCAAACCCATGACCTTGGTTTTATTAGCACCCTGCTCTAACCAACTGAGCTCAAACACTTCTAGTCTTCCTTCAGCAGCGAGGTGCACATTTGCTACTAGAGACCACTCACGCCAAGGTTGTTTTGCTAAAGATTTTTTTTGTTTGGTTCATAATGCTTTGTTTTGTATTGAGAAGCCATTCCTTACTGTACTTGAGAGTAGAAGAAAACAGAAATCAGTATTTGCTTTTAGTTTTGTGCAAAATCCATTTCTGCCTGTAGAACATCTTTTTCTTACCTGTGTTTACATAATGCCCTTACTTACAACATTTTATTCTATATGAAATTTTTGGGGTGTGTGGGTACATTCTTTGTACTCTTTACTAATCTGCTTTTTTCTTCCATTATTGTGCCTAGATCAACCGGAGAGGAATGCCTCCCAAAGGGGGTGGAGAGATACTGTTTGCTTGCCCAGTGAGAAAGGTCTTGCAGCCTATTCAGTTTACAGACCCTGGCAAAATCAAGCGCATCAGAGGAACTGCGTATCCTTTTTGTCTGTTTTTGTACTTCTAAATAATTTTGCTTTAAAAAAAAGTCTCTTTGTGTGAAGTTGCAGGAGAGCACCATGTTGTTGAGCTTGTATCCAGGTAACACAGGGTAAAGTTACATAGAGGGGTCATATAACTAGGGTTTAGGACAGTGTCTCAAAACTGCTGTGTTCAGAATGTTGTTGTTCAAAACACGTCTGTACATGAGCGAGTATATTTAAAACAAAACAGCATTATTTAAAATCTTTTCAATAGTAAGAAAAAGTTAAAACACCTTCCATCATTTAATGTAGCAACAATAAAAGAAATCTTACCTTGTGTGTAAGTCCAGTAGTAACAAAAATAGTTTTGTTATGCACTGAATAGGTGACATCTTGGTTGTTAGTGAGTCTAGCAGAAGTTAGATGGGAGCTTAAATCTTAGTTCAGTTTACACCTTGCTGCACACACTGAAGTTTTTTTTGTATTTTATAAAGAACTTAATTGGCTCTTCACCTTTGGTAGTACTATTGCAGGTGGAAGTGGAGGAGCTTTTACTTCCGCACAAAGACAAGTGCACAAAATATTGTTGTGAACTCCTCCCTTTTTCAAACAGATCTCTAGATGTAGTTACTGTTCTGGATTGTTTGTTTCTTTTGGGTTTATTTTTCTCTTGTGGTTTTTGTATGGTGTTTGTCATGAATTTGCTGTGTTTGTAGGAAGAACACAGAAATCCGCAGAAATCCCTTACAGAAAACTGTCTTGAGCAAGGGCCAACTTGTAGTTTAATTTGTGATTGAAAGTCCCAAACATAATCTGGCTTTGATTACTCAAAAGGAAAGCAGGAATGAGGTCAAGTTTCCTACCAGAGGTACAGACTGGCAGCCTGTTCCTTCTTTTACTTTGTGGCATACCATCATAATTGTGTGCAAGAACAGGATGTCTTTCCAATTGTGGCATTCACATGAGTGCAGGATTGCCAAGCAAGAGCATTTTTGCTGGGTACATGTCCTGTAGTTCAAAGAGGAGGCGGCACATTGTGCTTTTGGTGCTGGTTGCCACGATCTTTTGAGGAAGAAAGTACTTTTCTTATGCCTTCACTCCTCTCTGTAGTAAGTAGTTCTGTCTATTAGTGTGTGAAGGAGGAAGCAATGATCATGGCTTTTACTATCATTGTTCTAAATTGGTGTTAATGTGCAGCACCCTTCTTGGCCTCTTTGACTGTTTTGATTGATGTGTGTGAACTACCGATTTTTGAACTTCTACTTTCCTGTAGGTTTTTATGGGCTTTTTAGTAAGCCAAATAAGAGACATGATCTTAGTTTAGTGATTAAGTGGTCCTTCAAGACAGTAGAAAACAAAATACTTGGGAGGATAAGTCCTTAGGTCTTTTCAGTATGTATTTTTGTCCCTTCAAGATTCATCTGAGCAAATCTGCTTCCTCACAGCTGGTGAGATTGTGTTGCAACAACCTTTCATAGTCATCCAAAACACTGAGTGCACCACCTGTGCCAAAAATCAGTTTTCTGGTTATTATTTAATGATTTTGACCTTAAAATCTAAAAGTTCTTGGTTTACCTACTCCACAAGAGATGCTATAGAAATTTGTAGAAAAGGAAATTCCTCCCTGCGAGCTAGAAGTTTAGAAAGTGTGTTTCTCTGCATTGCTATGTGAATGTATGTGCAGGTGGGTGGTTAAATGTACAGAGTAGGAGTGTGTTGTACTTGGAATGGAATCTGGAGCACAGCATGCTTTGTACATTTGAAGATCTGTTAGAAGTTTCTCTGAAGCAGCACTCAAGTACATGGGCAGAAGGGCAGTTCTTGTGTACTTGAGAAGGTGAGTTGGGGTGAGCAGGAAGGTGGCAATTTCTTCTTCATTGGAACTTTCAGATACTTAGTGACTAGAAACTCAGTGAACTTGATAGTCAGAGCACTGCAAAATAGTTGAAGAGAGCAAAGTTATTTTCCTTACAGCCTTTTACAGTTTTTCCTTTTTGTTAAAACAGCTGTCTTTAATTTCTTACTCATCTTCCCAATTTCTCCCTCGTAGAAAAAGAAAGGAAGGCTTTCCTGCTGCTAATTCACAGAAACTTCACTATTAAAACATGCCTGAGCACACCGGGCTTCCTCCATCATAAAAAAGCACAAGATGATAGAACAGCAATTTCAGTTTGTTGAAGGACATTCTCAAGATAGATGTTTACCTAGTCATTCAGCATGTCCTGTGTACTTCACTTCAAGACATATCAGTGAAAAAATTGTAGAAAGCATCTGCATGCATATGCTTTTCTAAGTACAGTAACAAAGACCAGTGCTCATGAATAGATGTATAGAACACAACCATGTTTTCTGAAATAATGCACCGGAACCTCTTGACCACTTTTTCCAGCCTCTGCTTTTAATTTCTTTTGTGACCACAATGAATTTCTTAGCTCAGAAATGTAGATACTCTGTCCGAGTGTCACCACAGATGGCAAACAGAATGGTGGAATCCGCAAGGGGCATCCTGAATAAATTCCTCCCAGACATCTATATCTACACAGATCATATGAAGGGGGCCAGCTCTGGAAAGTGAGTATCCAGTATTCACAAGGAACAGACATGTAATTCTGCATTTGTTCATCTGCTAGGGTGTTTTGATCTGTAATTTTATGGAGTTTGAGATCACAATCTTCTATTTTGCTGACTTGAAATAAATTTTTCTCACAAGGTAAAAATGAAATGATTCACTAGATGCATTTGTTTTACTCATGTAACAGAGTAGAAGTGTGTTTTCCTAAACAAGGAATGCAGTACATCATTACGGCCACTAAAGGCAACTTGAGCTCTCTTAATTTTTAAAACCATTGCTTTGAAGTGAGATTTAGATCAGAGGTGCCGTGGTACATTGAGGAAACCAACATTCAAACTTGACTGTACACCTTCTGATGGAAATTGAGGATGGGACCAAACTGTGTTAAGAAGTGTTAGAGCAGTGTGGGTTGTCTTCTGCTGAATAACCAAAGGACTGTCTTTTCACCAGTGAGGACTAGAAAATTAATTTACTGTACTTCTACAGATTTGTTTGCCAGCAGAACACCAAAGTGATGGATGTGATTCAGACAATTTTACTGGTATCTGTCAGCTCTGTTATCATCTTGTCACTCTTAACTGAGGATGGAAGAGTTCTGGATTACTCATTTGTTTATCTTCTCTCTATATGCTTAAATGCAGACATGCACATTTTCTTTCACTGTTTCTGTTCCTTGAGATATTACCTTAAAACTTGTTAGGTTCTAAAGTTAACAAACCTAGAAATTGTTGACTAATTTGAAAGTATTTTTCCTCTTTTCCAATCCTTCATCATATTTAATATCCCAGGTTTGTAACTTTAGTGGCTCCAGAACATCAACAGTGATCAGAATTGTAGAAACTTTTCTGGGAGCTGTGTGGTTTTGGGGCCCTAATTTTTTGTCATCTGTCTATAAAATTAAAAAATCAAATGAATTGAAACAGCAACATTGTGTTTACTGCATGTAGCCCATGCAGAGGGATCAATAATAACATAGGAAGAGGAACTGGATCCCTTTCCGCCCGGCTAGTGCATGTGGGTTTCTGATGCTGCTGTGCTATCACATTTGTCTTAAGTATGATTTCAGTGTGACTGTAGTATGCCTGATACTGAGTAATTAATCTAATCTTGCTAAATATTGAAGCTTGCGGGGTCAGAGCTCAAGCACTAAAGATAGCAAGTTTTGTTTTTTAATGTCAAGAGAAGAAACAGCAGATGCCTTTGAAATGCTCATCAAACATGAATCAAATAAATGTGAAAGATACCCTCCTCTGTTAAAAAAAAAAAAAAAGTTTGGATGGCTTTTTCTTTTCTTTTTCTTTTTCCTTTTTACAGAGTTTGTCCCAGGAATAGCCAGCATAATAGAGGGTTTTATGGCAAGTGGTACTTTTAGATGCTGCTGTTAATTTTTTTTTCCATAGCAAATCCAGTGTTTCGAACAGGAAATGTGTCATCAAGTCCAAATTCCCCATGTTGCCCTATGAGAGGAGGAGCTAATTGTGACTTGAAGAGGAGGATAGCTGGGAGTAGTTCATGGCTCATTAATCAATTTTTGTCCTTAAATGAAATGCACTTTTTCCGTTTCTTTCAGATCACCAGGTTTTGGCATGTGCCTTACTGCAGAAACCATCAATGGCACTGTTCTTAGTGCTGAGCTGGCCTCAAACTCTCAGGGCCAGGGAGCAGTTGTGCTTCCTGAGGAACTGGGCCAGAACTGTGCTAAGCTGTTGCTTGAGGAGATCTACAGGGTAAGTGACCAATGTTTTGTGTCTATAACTGTAGGGAAATGAGGTGATGAAATTGCTAAAGTAAGAGGTGGTTTGGGGGCACCTGCAGACAGGCTCAGATCCAAACAAAGAGTGGTTTTGAATGGTTCCTTTAACGGTGTAATGACATGCAGGGCCCCGTTATTTCCAGTGTTCAAGAGATGTTACTATGAGTCATAGTAATGGTAGATTTTTCTTTTGTTGTTTTCTGCCTGCAACAGAATTCAGTTACCTTCACGTGGGCTATTAGGCTTTTTTTAAGAAGTTGGATGGCTAATACAGTCAGTGCTTCTTAGCTAGTAGTTAGAATGGAGTATTATGAGTAGAACACACAAGAAGAGAAAAAAAAGGCAGCAGGCCTCAATATTGACCACTTTGTTGTGACGATGACAAAGTCAAATGTGCTGAGAGCTGTTGGTTCTGTGAGGAATTGGCTGAATGGCATGTTGGAAAGCAGCTTGGACAGTTTTTGCTTAGGAATCTTATGTGCATCTCAGTTTTTTGCAGCACTGTGGATTTTTTAAATGATTAAAATAGTTTTCATTTGTGGCAAGACTTTTAGTGGACAAGCAGCTTTCAGCCTTCCAGATGATTTGGCAAATGGCACACTAGTGAATTGCTGATTTAATAACCTATCTGCTGCTTTAGTTTCACATCTCCACAAATGTTAAAATAACTAGTTTTTGGTATTGGCAAAACACATTTGGCCTTTAGGCGGCAGTCATCTACAAATTATACCCACTGTTGAAAAGAAAAAAAGTAGTTGCTCTGAACTGTAATGACCTGGCAGGACTTTGCAAAGGGTTAAAAATGCCATTATTGAGATTCTGTATGAGGACATGTAGTCAACCGTAAAAGTGCCCCTCAACCTCATACATTACATCCATACCTGTAGTAGATTGTGTGTGACCATGTTATCTTTTCCTCTCCCTGCTGCAAGCCCTTCATCTGTTTGAATTACTAACTTGCCATTTGTTCCAGTCTTCCATTAATATTTTGTCTTTCTTTATTGAGTATATGCACCATTTTACTAGAAGACTCTCCCTTTCTAGCCCAGGCTTTTTATTGCATAGAAATACCACCAATAAATAGTCTTCCTGGGTTCATGGATCATGTTTAGACCTCTGGCATTTAAAAGTCCGTCATGTATGGAGAAAGTAGTCACAACTAGTGACTGAGGCTTCTGGCTATTTCTGCAATTATTTAGTGTCAGGTAGCTATTTTTATTTGAGGGGTTTCCTTCCTCCTCCCTGAAATAAAACCCAAACAAAACCAAAACTAAAACAAAAAGTCCACCCAACCTAGACTAAAATTTGGTACATTTGTTGCTTTGTGTAAGTGTTCTGGAAAACTTCCTCAGGTAGTCAGATATTTGGAGACATCAAGGATCCAATTTTCATATACTTTTATCAGCAGCAAGAAGTATTTTTACCTTTGGAAACCATCCAACACTTTACAGATTGAAACTAGTAAGGAAATCTGTCCAGATACTGTGGTGTGTTCAGAGTCAGGTGTCAGAAAACTTCTGAAATGAAGAGGGCTGGAAAGGCTTGAACTAGATAACTTTCTGCTTCAGTGCACTACAGCCATGTGATGGGATGAGTCAAATTTTGCAAAGGATAGTGAGAGTCTCAGGACAAGAGAAAAAATATCTGAGTAGGAAACAGGATCAGGCAAGTCTTTGAATGATAAAGTAATAGGCTGTGAGGTTTCAGTGTCTTTGAAGATCAGATTCCCTGTGGAAGCTGAGGGTGTTAGCTGTGGCCTGCTATGGTACTGCTGGTGCTCCTGGAAGATTCTTTTATGTGTGGGCCACTTGAGTCCAAGAGTGACCGACAAGAGCTGAGCAGTGTACAAGACTGCTTGTCCTCCACTACAGCAGCTCACTGTGGAAAATCCTTGTTTGTTAGCATTTTGGACTATTGTACTGCTTATCCGGTGGATAAGCTCAGTCCTTATTTAGTGAATTCTCCATTTCCTTTGTCATAGGCAATATGATGGGTTTTGTTATGTAGTTTTCAGAATATGCACTTGAATTTATGTATAGCACACATGGTCATACAGTGCTAGCCTGAAATTTGAAAAGATGTACTTTCTTTCTTATTTTCTTTTTCCTGTATTTTTTTGGTTGGTTGGTTGGTTGGTTTGGGTTTTTTTTGGGGGGTGGGCTTTTTTGAGTAAGTGGTTTTTGAAAATTTGTTTGGTTTTGTGTTTTTTTTTTCCTTAGGTCAGTTGGATTTAGTGTTCCCCCCAGAGGGGAGATAAAAACATGTTGCAAAGTGTGCAGTGTTTGTTTAGTTTGAATATACTTTTTCCCCCCCCTACATTTCTTTGCCTAGGTAGCATGTTTAATGAAACTAAAAATTTGGAAAAGCAAGAAGAGGTTGAACAGGCGGTCTTTAAGTCCCACTCTCTTTGCACCACTTACTTACAGAATACAGGGCTCAAGGGAGAATTTCCTCTTTATGAGGTTGTTTCTTCATCTGTGTTTTTGCATGTAGGTACTGTGCTACAGCAGCCAGGGAGGGTTGACCAGAGAAGAGCATCCTGAGAGCACTTAAGATAATTCTCTGTAAAAGGGCTTTAGCTTTTCGGGTCACCCACAAATCTGCAGGAGTTCATTACTGTTTAAAGGGTCCCAGGGACATTTCATAAAGTGCTTGCTTTACCACCTATGCAGTCTAAGGATTTTAGTCTTGAAATGTTAAGTGCTAAATGGTCTTTTTGCTCAACCTCCAAAGAGAAATGAAAGAGGTGGTATGATCCTTGGGGTTGTGGAGCTTTTTTTATGCACATTTCTTGATGGAAAAATGCCAGAGCTAATTGACTATTAATAAGCAGAACAGTGGTAATTGCAGTGGCTTTGGTAGATGGGGCAAGGAGTGACTGACTAGCAATGTCATTACAAATCCACATGCAATTCTTCCTGAAGCTTAGTTGTAGAAGGCCAATGAGGATTTTAACTCTTTGAAAGGCATTGTTTATGGGAGCTTTATATAGCAAGTAATTGGCAGAATGGAAAGGCCTGGAAGAACTGGAAAAGGATTTAATTTTTATATTCCTTGTGATCATGAAAAATGAGAGGATGCAGTACCTGTTTAAGCCTGAATTCTTCAACAAAGAAAGGCAGAGTTGTTAGAGGACCTTGGCGGGGCAGGAGAACTAAAGTGATTGAATGATTTCACTGAAGGCTTAATTTTCAAGATGGCCTTACTTCAAGGTGGGAAGCATCCATCTGCTCCATTCTTCCAGGAAAAAAACCCCAAAACAACAAATCAAACCAAAACACAAGCCCTCTGCAATAATTTTTTACCCTTCATGCAGGAAATTCTTGAGGCACGCAAATGTGTATCACACATGTAGGGGAGGAAAATGTGTGTATGCCAAAATATAACCAACACTAAATCAAAGCTGGTCTCAAGAACAGTCCTTTTTGAAACACTGCTGTCCAATAACCACAGCTGTGATATATTTACGTTTAAACATGAACTTCAGGAGACCTAACATTAGGCTCTTCAGGGATCTTGGAAGAATTCCATGGCAACAGGCCCTGCAGAGAAGAGGCGTCCAAGACAGTTGGTTAATATTCAGGGATCACTTCCTCCAGACTCAGTGATACATCCCAATGAGCAAGAAATTGGGCAAAGGGGGAAAGAGATCTGCATGGATGAATAAAGAAGTCCTATCATTACTCAAATGTAAACAGGAAACACAGAAGGTCACTTGAAATTAATATAGAGACCTTGTCAGGGTAAGTAGAAATGACACAGGGAATGCCAGGGACCACATGGAATTAAATGTGGCCAAGGACAACAAGAAGGGCTTTTTCAAATGCATCACTAACAAAAGGAAAATAAAGGATAATGTGGGCCCAATACCCTGGTAACAGAGGATACAGAGAAGACAGTTACTGAATGCCTTCTTTGCATCAGTCTTCACTGACAAGACCAGCCCTTAAGAATCTCTGACCCAGAAGACAAGGGAAGATGAAGGGTGAAAGGAAGATTTTCCCTTGGTCGAGGAGGACTGAGTTAGAGAATACCTGGGCAAACATGACATCACAAGTCCATAGGCCCTGACAGGTTGCACCCACAAGTGCTGGGAGAGTTGTTGGACACCATATCTGGGCTGCTCATGATCATCTTTGAAAGGTTGTGACAGTCAGGAGAGGTGTCTGAGGACTGGGAGAAAGCAAATGTCACTCTGGTCTTCAAAAAGGGCAAGGAGGAGGATGCAGGGAACTACCAGCTAGTCAGCCTCACTTCAATCTCTTATCCACATGGAGGACAAGAAGGTGATGAGGAGTAATCTGCATGGATTCAGCAAAGGGAAAACATGCTTGACCAACCTGATTGCCCTCTATGATGGAACAACTACCTGGATGGATGAGGAGAGAGTAGTAGAGACTGTCTGCCTCAACTTCAGCGTGGCTCGTGACGTTTGTCTTTCACAACCCCGTGACAGGTAAACTCAGGAAATGTAGACTGATAAGTGGACAGTGAGGTGGATTGAGAACTGGCTGAATGGCACATGGTCTAGTGGTGTCCCCAGGGTTCAATATTGGTCCAGTATTGTTTAACTTATTCATCAATGACTTGGATTAAGGGACAGAGGCCTCCTCAGCGATTTTGCTGACAACGCAAAGCTGGAGGAGTGACTGAGACTTAGAGGGCTGTGCTGTCATCCACTAGTACCTCAACAGGTGTAGAGATGGGCAGAGAACTGTCTGAAATTCGACAAAGGCAAATGCAGGGTCCTTCACCTGGCGAGGAACAACTCAAGGCACCAGTACAGGCTGGGGCTGACCTGCTGGAAAGCAGCTCTGCAGAGAAAGACCTGGGGGTCCTGGGTGACAACAAGCTGTCCATGAGCCAAAGTGTGCCCTGAGGGCCAGGAAGGAAGGTCAATGGTATCCTGGGGTGCATTAGGAAAAGCATTGTCAACAGGTCAAGGGAGGTGATTCTGCCCTTCTGCTCAGCCTAGGGAGGCCACATCTGAAGTGCTGTGTCCAGTTCTGAGCTGCTCAGTACTAGAGAAGTCATGGAGCTCCTGGAATGGATCCAGCGGAGTGCTACAAAGATCATAGAATCATAGAATTGATTGGGTTGGAAAAGACCTCCGAGATCATCGAGTCCAACTCTTGGTCCATCTCTAGT
>JAWWEV010000095.1:44425986-44444064 GCA_035583235.1 Hafferia zeledoni | reverse complement strand
ACATTCTTGTCAGATTTTGAGGGGAGGACAGGGAAGTGTCACATTGCACAGAGGTGAAGTAATCTCCTGTAAAGTAAGTATTCATGTAAAAGGCTTACAAAGAGTAGATATTAGTGTTTTAAGTGCACAGTTAGGCACATGAAACAATCCAATCACTTGTCATTGTCCAGTCTTTTTTATTTTTTTATCTTTTTTTTGTGCTATGAAAATCAAACAAATGCACTAGTTTATTTTGTAGGTAGGCTGATTCAAATTGGTGTGTCATCACTTCTTCAAAGCTAGGTGTGTGTTGCAGGCATAAAGGTCAGGAGCACGCATCCTGAAGCAGCAGATGATAAAATCCATGGTTCTGTGAGAGTGTGACTCATCAGTCCTGTAAGGATCTATGCAGAGAGAATGCAGCTTTGCGTGCAGCACCCCCATGCCCTCACTAAGGCTGTTTACAAAGGGCTGATAAATTTGGTTCCTGAGAAACCCACTGGATGCAGGAGCTTATGGAGTAAGTTGCAGGACTATCATGTTCCCCATCATTGTCCCTTTTTATCTCTCTCAGGGCTGTGATATCTCTGCATTTAACACTTTGACCCTGCAGAATCTGAAGCTATTTAAAAGCCATGTTATGCTAGATTGGCTTCTGTATCTACCATACTGTAGAATGAATGTGACAATTCAGCTGGCTGCGGAGAGTACCACATGGGGACATGGTACTTTGGAATACAGCATCAGAATGAGGAAATTTCTCCCTCTCTGCTTTGGAAATTTGTGTGTTTTCATAGAGGACATCCTTTGCCCCAGCTAACAGTGGGGATCAAGAGTGCAGGCAACACCTTCTTGAACAGGCTGTCATGAGTGTGGCACTGGGGACACCTGTCCCAGAAAGACCACTTTGCCAGTGACCATCTGCATTATCCTTTTCTTATCATCCAGATTTCACAGAAGCAAGTGCCTCTCTGTCAGGCTGAGTTTAGAATTAAATGCAGTGTGCTGGCTGTGCCACTAATTCACAGAGGTCAGTCTGACAGGACAGACTTGTCTGCATGCAGGTGGACCAGCGTGAGCCAGAAGTACCTGAAGGACAGCAACAGGAAAGCCTGAGCACCTTGGCTTCGTAAGGTTTAGGGGCTTCAAGAAGAGGGGTCAGGGTGCCTCTGCCCACCCAGGCTGATACTTTCAGTTGTTCCCCTGCCCCAGGGTGCCCACCTCCAGCTCCTTGGGCTGTATCCCAGGATGACCTCTTGTTGGACTGAGGGGAGCAATGCTGGGACTGCTGGCACTGCCAGGCAGAGTCCTGTGTGGGTCCCACTAACGAGGCATTGCTGGTGAACAGGTCTTCTCTCACACTGGTCTATGCATTGGTTACTTTGCCCTGACACATGACGTGGTTGTGTATCTTTTGGTGTTCCTTACCAGGTTTTGGGGAAAAGACAGCACTTAGATAAACAGACTTTTAACTCCTTTTTTCTTACTTTTGTTCTGGTTTGTTTGTTTGTTGGGTTTTTTTCTTGGTGTTGGCTGTAAGAAAAACCTCCAGTGTGGCTCATGTAGCTGTCCCTGGAGCTGCAGTGTTCAGCTGTCTTGCCTGAACATACAGTTTAAATTTTCAGCAAAACAAACCTTCTTTATACCTTCCAACCCCTCCCTCAGTCCTCCAGTCTGTGCCTGTGTGTTTGGTGCACCTTGCACTATTATTTGAGATGCCCACACATGTCCCAGATCAACCTCAGAGCTTTTACAAACCTGCTTGCTGCTGCACTTCTGTAATGTACCCCTGCCTTCTCCCCTGTTTCTCTCCTATTTCCAGGGCTCTTACCACTTGTGCTTCTACTGCTACAAGACAGAGGTGGCTTTTTGCTGCTTCCAGATTCTCCCCTGGTGTCCTCAGGCAGCCTCCCCTTTACTCCCACTCCAGTGAGCCTTTCTGATGTACATGGGGTCTGATATGTGTTTTCTCACTCTGCCTTTATTCAAAAGGGAGAAGAGGCAGAGATTGCCCATCTATGTGCAAAGAGAAGTGTGGATTTAACCAATCCAACCAAGATGTTGCAAAGTTTGCCCACAACTTTTAGGGTTTTCCTCTGAGTCTCTGTCTCCACACTGCCTTTGGCATTAGTACAGTTTATTCTGTGCCTTTCTTGCAGTTCAGCATGCCACTCCTACAGTTTTGTGCTTGGCTGCTTTCTTGTCAGACTGCCAGAGCCCTGGGAGAGGACCCAGCTAGGGAGAAAGCTAGTACAGAGCTTGTTGCCTCAGCTTTACTGAAGCATTTGTGCCAGCATATGCCCATTTGCTTACTACAGCTGCAATGAGAAACCTTGCAGCTGAGGAGGCATGAAAGAAAAGGCACTTCTCATTTCCTTCTTTCAACTATTAAATCCATTTGAGAGGTGAGAGAGCTGGTTTCTGTGCTAAGCCAAGTTACCAGCCTGGGAAGGTGCAGTAGAAAGGTGCACATAGCTTTGGAAGCCATGTGCCCACATTCACCCTGCAGAGATATTCAGTAGACTGCCCCTGAGATAACTCCTATCATCCCAAGCAGCCTCTTACTGTCTCACTCCTGCCGTTTCTCTCCTCTCCCCATACATATATTTGAGCGCAGGAGCATCAGCATGCCCAGCTGAAGTGGTTAAGGCAATTTTTGCTCCTGCAACTTTCATTGTGCTTATTCACAATTTTTGTGAGTAGGAGCTTCCAGGAGGCTTTCAGAGGCCTCATGATGTTGCACTGAGTACTGTCCTATTCTCCTGGTCTCCATTTGCGGGTACTTTCTCCTGATTTGTTGTAAGGATGTATGTGTGATTAGCTTGTGATTATGCTTTCAAGCATGCACAGCAGAGGCTCTTTTCAGACTGCCAGACAAGCAAATGTGTGGACTAGATGTCCACATTTCCTTTCTTTAAAGGGTAAACCTAAACTAAGAAAAGCACTTACCAATTGCTGGAGGACTTTATTCAAGACTACAGACTTGCTTGTGGCCATGACTTAGAGACCAAACTTCTGTCAGGAACAATTACACATTTTGGATCTGTGTAGTCTTTTGGTGTAATTGTTCTCTGTTTTGGAGAAGCAAGTAGGAATGTTTTTGTTCATTTTTTGAATAATTTTTCCTGTCATTTGTCCTCCAGTCACTGTGTGTTTAGAAGTACTGTTTCTGTTTAATTTCTTCAAGCCTTTCTTTCTGAAGTGATGAAAAGAAAATTAGTTCTGGTTTTTCATTTGTTTGTTGGGGTTTTTTTAAAATGAGAAAACAGGAAGAATTCAGAGTCCAAATGTGCTTTTAATGAAGCATTTAACTAAGAAGCAGACAAGTTGATAAGAGAAATCAAACACAGGCTTTAGGATCTCTCTTCTTAAAGTATGTACCCAACCTTTTGGCTATCCCTGTTTCACTTTTATTTCTGCTTTAAACTTTGGGACAGGGAAAGGAGTACCACTGGTTGGTGTGAGGTTCATGTAGCCCTGATGAAGAGTCAACATCATAAGTAAATGACCTTGCCTGGCTACATTTTTCTCCTTTCTTCCTTCTTCCCTCACCATTTTGTCTTGCTGTGTTACCAGGCATTCCTTTCTCTGCTCATACAAAGCGTGCAGTGGTTTCCGTAGGGATCACTAACCACGTCTACAGCACAAGTGAGAACAATGTTTCAAGCCTGTAGGCTTCTTTTTGTTAACTAAGCAATGTTTTTTCTTGTTTCATTCACTGTGTTCATTGCTGGGATGAGCTTTCTGTTTTGTTTCTTAAACTGTGATGCTTTCTCTCTCTCAGAATTGAGTTTCTACGGCACCTGAGAAGCTTCTTCCAGATCATGTTTAAAATTGAAACAAAGACCCCTGAGGAAGAGCGCATGGGCGGCGAGAAAGTCTTAATGACATGTGTTGGCATTGGGTTTTCCAACCTTAGTAAAACTGTAAGATAAGAAACATCTGAAGACTTCATGAAAGACAGAAAATGGTGCAAAGATCTAAAAAACTACCTGTCTCTATACTTACTCTGGCATAGGAAAACCCATGATGATGCCAGTGCGGAGGTAGCCAAGCTTGCTGCATGTAAACAATAAAGCTGACTTCAGGCTATTTAGACCTGTGCTATTTATAAATGCAATGCCAGGATTCTGTGCTGTGTGGAGTGGCTGGCTGGAGTGTCAGCTGGTTTGGGACTCTTCGCACTGTATTCCACCAAATGGGACACAAGTGCCTCATGTCACTGTGCCCTCAAACCTTAATGAGGTGGGTGCTTTGGTTTTGTGTATCTACTGATTTCACTCTTAGCTTTTTCTGAAAGGTTTAGGCAGAAAGGTAAAACAAAATTGACCAAAACAAGCTTTACAGTGCAAAACAAATGATCACAACAGAAATATTAGACTCTTGGGGTAATTGCAGAGATAATATTGGCATTGTAATTAAAAAGTGACAGTAATTCTTTGTTTATACGTTGCTTGTGTATAGAGTTTGTCAGATGCTTCACTTCTGCTTATGTTTACTAAATTGGAGTTTCGCAAAAAGAATAAAATATCTGCCTTTTATTTTTCCTTACTACAGAAGAGATCACACCCTATACTGACTTATTTCAGCCTCCTTTGCAAAGATGGGCATGGGAGGACAAACCTACTTGACAGTTTAAGGCTTATTACATACATTCTTATTAGGTTTGTTTGGCATGCCAAACACCACAGTTCACAGTTAAGTTGTGAGAGGTAGCAAAAGTAGCTGTAGATTTTGAGGGACAAAAATACATTCAGATACACCATCATGTTTTGTGCATCTGCTCCCTTTTGAAAGTGGGGATAACTGTGTATGAGCATTGCTTGGATTGACAGATGCAAAAAAGTTTCCACTGGGATGTAAATACTTAACCAAGAAAGGCTTTTTGGTAGATTCCAGGCAACAGTTAATTCTGAAATGACACAAAGTAAGAAATTTATATTTGACTGCAGATTACATACAGTGTGTCTGGAGTAAAATAAAAGTGCGTGGAGAGCTGGTATACAGAGAGAACAAATACTAGTGACTGTGTTATAATGGTCTTACAGATTTTGTCTGATGCCAGTGTATAGTGGGCATTACCTCTGTAATATGGAAAATGAATATTGGACCCTAAAGGACTTTGACAAAAAAGTTAGGTATTTGATTAGTGTTTTGTTAACTATTGTGGGCTCTGTGTGTCATTTTTGTACTGTACTTTGTTCTTGTTGCAATCTGTCAAACAAGTTTTTGAAAAATAAAGTATTTTCTTCCTAAATAAGGTTTTATTTCCATTTAAAACAAAACAACAACAAAGCCTGAAAGCTTTTCCCTAGCCCTGTAAGATGGCACTTGATAGGATAAATGGCTATTTTGAACTGATAGATCAAAAAAACAGCTTTGGGAGTTACCAGAGTGGGAGGAGGAGAAAGGGCAAAGCCATTCTTAAAATTTACTAGCTTTCCAAAATTTGATTTGCAGCTAAGGAAACCCTAAATAAAACAGTAAAATGTGAAATAAAATAACTTGTTTATATTTTTTAAATTTCACTTTACATTAAAAAAAAATGTGGGCAACAAAGAATTTACTTTGCTCCCTTCTGTCACCTATGCAATGAAAAAGCTAGAAACTTTTAAGTATTAAATTTATCCTAAATACAGGGAGACACTGGTCCAAAAGGTGAAATGGACACGCTAAGAATAATAGGCACTAGAATAAAAATATAAAGCTTGCACTCATTAAAGATACATGTTTGTGACACAGCTCAGATTTCCAAAATTGGCCTAAGTAAAAATTTGGGAGTATTGCTACATCTTCAAAAATCAAAAACTTTATAATCTTTAAACTTGACTTTGAAGCTGTAGGAATTTTTCCAAATGTTGCAGTTGCACCAAACATAGAAAAGGCAATGTATTGCCCAGGTAGCAGATTCTTTAGCAATAATTGTGTCATAAAATTACCTTTACTTCACCTCATTGTTAAAGTTGGACTGCTTTAGCAACTTCACCCTGGTACAAATCACATAGCTCTACAGCACAGCGCTTGCTGTGACTCGGAATTTGCTTGTTGCTTTACAGAGAAAAAGATAGGTTTATGAAACTAATATATTTTTCTGGCACAGCCACTCTCTGGAGAAATAGGAACAATTCCAGAGAAGGTTTTAGGTAAGAGCTTTCTTAAAATTGTTTAGCCCTCATATTCTCGGAAAAGTGCTTATTAAGAGGAAATCCTGCAGATAATAGCTGTTTGTTTATCAGCAGAACAGCAATTAACATCTGTTGTGGTGCACTGATCCCACAAGCAGTGAGATAGTTCAATTTTAGAGCTGGACAGACAAAATTAATTTTTGGTGAAATCAGTTCATCATCTTGATAGTCACAGACCTGGTAAGGGATGATTGTTACTAGGAGATACATCTTTCATCTCTGTTCATCCATGGCAGAGTAATACCCAGATGACTTGAATTTGAAGTGATCAGCTATACATGAATAATCCTGTGCTCTTTGAACTATTCATCAACAATGTAGTTCATCCCTTGGAGTGAACAGCTCTGATCATAGAATCATAAAATAGTTTGGGTTGGAAGGGACATTAAAGATCCTCTAGTTTTACCCTCTCCAGCCAGGTTGCTCAAAGCCCCATCCAGTCTGCTCTAGAACACTTCAGGGATGGGGCATCCTCAGTTATTCTAGGCAACCTGTTAGGGCACTTCTCACAGTAAAGAATTTCTTCCTAATGTCTAATCTAAGCATGCATTGGTTGGCTTAAAGCCAGCTCCCTTTGTCCTGTGACTACATGCCCTGGTAAAAAGTTCCTCTCCAGCCTTGCTGTAGGCTTTGTTAGGTACTCTGGAGGATGTTGTAAGGTCTCCCTATAGCCTTGTCTTCTCCAGGCTGAGCAGCCCTGACTTTCAGCCTGTATTCGTAGGAGGAGAGTTGCTCCAGCCCTCTAAGCATCACTGTGGCTCTCCTCTGGACTTGCCCCAGCACGTCCAGGTCTTCACTTGGGGGCCCTGGAGCTGGATGCAGCAGTCCGGGTGGGGTCTCACGAGAGTGGCTTTCTGAGCTATGAGTCCACATTGCTGAGACATATCAATAATAACCTGATAATGTCCCCTGATAATAATCTACTCCTGCAACTGCAAAACTTTCTAAACAGGCCCAGCTCCTGTAGTCTCTCCTCATAAGAGAGATGTTCCAGACCCCTTATCATGTTTGTTGCCCTCTGCTGGACCCTTTCCAGTTGCTCCTTGTGTTTCTTCTGACAAATCAGGAACTGGACACAGTAAAGAGTATGGTGAGGCAGGCTGTAGCCCTGCAGGTCAGTGGGAGTGCACAGACCCACCTGCAGTCCATGGATGAGAGCCATACTGGAGCAGATGGATACCCAGAACAAGGCTGTGAGCCCACAGGAAGCCTGTGCTGGAGCAGATTCCTGGCAGGGACCTGCAGACTTGTGGAGAGAGGAGCCCATGCTATAGCAGAGTTCCTGGTAGGACTTGTGACCCTACTGAGGACCCACATGGGAACTGGCTGTTCTTGCAGTTCTGTACCCTATGGAAAGGGACCCACACTGGAGCAGGTCATGAAGAACTGTTGCTCATGGGATGGACTCATGCTAGAGAAGTTTTCGGAATACTGTTTCCCATGGGAGAGACCCCACGGAGAGCATGGGAAGTACTCCTCTCCCTGAGCAGCGGCAGAAATGACCTGTGAAGAACTGACCATAATCCTGATTCCCCATCTCCCTGCGCTGCTGGGGTGGGGGAGAGGTAAAGCCTGGGAAGGAGGGACAGGTGAGGGGAAGACAATTTTAAGATTTATTTTACTTCTCATTATCCTGCTCTGAGTTTGATTGGTAATAAATTCAATTAATTTCCACAAGTTATGTCTGTTTTGTCTGTGATGGTAATTGGCTTGTGGTCTCTCCCTGTCTTTATCTCAACTCATGAACCTTTCATTATATTTTCATTCCCTGGTCCAGGTGTGGATGGGAGTGATAGAGTGGCTCTGCTGGGCACCTCATGTCCAGCCAGTGTCAACCCACCACACTTCCTAACAGGAAAGGCTGCCACAGTGTAGACATGAAAAGTGTTTGTAAAATATGCCTTTACCTTACAGCTGCTTTCACTTTTGTAGTAGTTTTCAAACTTTCTTCTGTGATGATGTGAGCGTAGGTTGACCACATCTTCTGTGGTTATGTCAGAAAATTCATGCTAACTTGCTGTAGGACAGGTTCTGGAGTAAAAGACATTATGCTGAAAATAAAATTGTTTCAGTCCAAGTCAGAGTACTTTACCAAAGGCATGTGACTAGAAGCCAGTGCAATAACTGGGGAAGAATGCAGTAAGCAAGTTAGGTAGACCAAAACAGTAAGTACGTGGCATTCTTGGGTAATATTTTCAAAATGGTATTTATGTTACTGCCAGAGCATAGATTCTCTCTCTCTTCTCCTTTCCCATGAGTGATATTATTAGTCAAGTGGGTTTTGTTTCAAGCCACAGAGGCATAATTCTGCTTTTGCAAGCTCTGACATTCACTTCCCCATTTTTCAATCATACTCTTGAGACAGTAACAGAAGGAAAAAAGAAAAAGAAGAAAAGCACCAGTTTTCAGAAAGCAGAATTTTGCCTATGAGTGGTTTCTCTCTCTCACCCTTGGTGGGATATGTAGAGTTTTTCTTGTGCCTGGTCTAGGAGCAACACTGGCAAGCTCTGAAAACCACCATAACATGTCGTTACTGGGAGAGGTAAAAAAGACACAAAGTCCTGCAGGGAAAAGAGTGTGTAGGCTGAACTCAGGGATGACAGCATTGTATAAAACTAAGTGATGCACTGTATCAGAGCATCACAACATCCAAATACAACTTTGACAAGATATAAATTGATTTGTGACATTGTTACAAGACAGATCTATTAAGTCTATTTGTAGTAAATCTGTAGCAATAGATTTAGGTGTGAGTGCTAATCTCTTTCCTGGAAGAGTAATATTACATATACACACCAAGAAGAGTGCCCAGAGATGTATTCTGTGTGTACTACAGAGTATAGAAATAACTATGTGTGTAGGTAACAGTAAAGAAAACCTTGCTTAAACTGGTATTGATCAAGGATATAACCACAAGAAAACAAAGCCCAAAATAAGTTCTTTATACTAGGGTGAATGGTGGCTGGGTGCCCATGGAAGTGAAGTAGCAACCCCTCTGCACAGCTGTGTATGCAGAGGTAGACTGCGTTTTTGTCCTTTTTCCTCATGTTCTATGTCTGCCAGATTGTCCCCCCTTCTTCCCATTACTGTTTTGGCCACACTTCCCTGGCAGCCTCCACTGTGCCATTCACACAACAAACATCAGTACTCCTTCCATAGCAAGTGCATGGTGAAAATGTGTAGGGTTCTGGTGAGGAATGATCCATGAGAGGTAACCCTCGTGCTTAACTATGGATGAGGTAGTAGGATTAAGGGTTTGATTCCAATGATGATCGCTATATGTCAGTGATATATCCCATTATACAAGATGTAACAGGCTCAGTGAGCTACCCACGTTTGCAGGATGCCTCAGAAGTCACACCATTTAAGGGAAAACCTCCTGCCCATCATCATGCTTCTAACCTGCTACCACTCTGCTCCTTAAAAGTTACATCTTTTTCAATCTTAAATTGTCTCCATACATAAGAAAAAAAGTTGCTTTAACAAGTATTTGTATAAATGGAGATATACTTTTGATGAATGTAGATATATTCTATAAGTTAAGACTATGGTTTTGAGTGGTCATTTCTCAGCACATCAGGACAGACAATTTTCTTTGTGTGTATGGAAATGTAGTTTTGATTAGTTATAAAAGACTAAGCATCTGCAAGCCAGGTCTAGTGGGAAAAAAAGAAATGAGAAAGCAAAAGAGAGAGAGAAGAAAGCCCCAACCCTACTGGCTTGTTTGTGTGTCAGCATTCAGAAGGTGCTTGATGCAGTAAGACGTTCTGAGAAATTTGTTTAAATATATGCATTTAGAAATGCATGTAAACAACCAGGATGTGTCTGTGGGAAAGGGTTTTTACTGCAGAAAGGTTCTGATCACTAAATGTAAAAATCTATTTCATAATTCACAACACAATTCTATTATCCACTATTTTCACCTTGTTCTCTGTCACTTAAGTAATCTATGTAGTATATTTTCAAAGAACACATCCACAATAAATCAGGGCTAAATAAGATAGATTAGGAAATAGTACTCCTGTTTCTTTTAGAAATACATTTGTCAAGTTGCTAATAAAAAATATTATTTCTTCATCCTTCACTATTAATGTCAGTAGCAACTTTTATTTGAAATGGTATCAAGATCTTGTTCTAGTCTTTCTTAAGTAATGATGTGTGAATTCAAAGTGAAGAGTTGTTTTGAAGGATCTGGCTTTTTCCATGCTATGTAGAGCAGACTATTAGACAACAGATAGCTTCTTACCAGTTTCTTACTCAACAAGAGGGTGACAGTGGCTAATCTAAAGCTACACAACCAGGAGCTAGATGTGGCAGCTGCCAAAAAATGTTTTCTTAATTTCAGTTTTGAAGTACAAATAAAGAATGAAGGTCTGTTTCAGCTTGCAGAGTTAAATAAGCATTGTTAGCAAATTTTTAAAACTTGAAATCTACACAGGAAGTAAAAAGAAAGTGTAAGTAAATAGCCAAGAAGAAGGGTATTGCACAATCCTACTACCCTTTCTTTCCTGAGCCTCACAGATTTACACAGAAAAGAGCAGTGTGGTTAGAAATTGATACCTTGTAAGGAAAATTGCCAGAATCCTCACTTGCTTGACTGAAACACAAAGTAAAAATTTTACCATGCTTATGTTCACCGCATTTTCTCCACTGACCCAGCTTTCAAAGAAAGAACTGCTGATGACTAAGGATTTTAGCATGTATTTTGTAGATTTCCATCATGTTATATAAGTTGAATAAGTTTTCCTAAACTTCTCACATTTTAAGTGGTATTTAGAAGTTACTAAGCACTTTCTCACACATTTCTGAACTTTATTATCACATTATCAAGGACATGGTTTGAAGAACACCTGCAATAACTCCCAGCTTAGACAATAAGATAACTTGTAGTCAAAACAGGAGAGTAAGCTCTGAGCCCTCGGAGGGGGTCAAAGGGGCAGTTCTGAGGAGTTCTGAGTGTGGGCATCAGGGGAAATGGCACCAAGGGTTGGCCATAGATATCACAAGTACAAATTACTGAAAGTTATTGAACTGCAACATCTGGCTGACACATGTGCACACACTTTTGGTTTGCACCTTGAAAGATTCCAATAAAAAGAGCTACTTTACCTTTATATCTCCACTAACGTTTTGAGAGTCTCTTGCAGGAATTTAGGTATCACTGCTATGAGGGAACTTGACTGAAACTTCTCTTTTCACATCTTTTCAGATTTCATAAGGCCTCTCAATCATTTCCTCTATCTTACGTCTTCTCGAGACAATAACAATACTATTAATTAATAAATTATATGAGTTAAGTCTGTGTTTTGGAAAACTGCTTTTGTGCCTGTAGTACAAAAGAATGAAGTGACTCATTTGTATCCCACAGGTAGCTTGACTAGAAAATATCAAGAGTCAGAGATTCTCAGGCCTGTGCAAACATTTGCTCCACATTATGATGGCTATCATTTCGTTGTGGCTGTACAACCCCAAATTTCCCTGGCTTATTTTTTCTCTCTTTTTTTATGCTGGCTTTTTATTTCTTTGTGGTTTGTTTGTTTGTGTTTGGTTGGGGTTTTGTTTGGTTGTTTGTTTCTTTGCTTGGGTTTTTTGTTACTTGTCTTTTTTCTCGTTTGTTTTGTTCCACTGGTGAAAACTCTTAACTGTGTTTCATTATATAAGGTGTCTACCACTGCTACTGCAATTTTGAACACAAAGACAATATTTACTTAAGAGAAGGAGTTCTGAGGACTAGATACTACTTTTTAGCTTTCTGCTTTACAGTGAAGTAGGGAGGGGAAAGAAAGTCACAAAGATATAAAAGCACACAATGAAACAAACTAATATAACTGTACTAGAGTTTCAATTATCTCCTTGTGTTTAAAATATTTAAACTATTTTAAAATATTGTTCTTTAGCCCTTTAGCATTTTATAGGAATAAAAAAAAATCACAACCTTTGCCAGTATGTTTTTGTAGCACTAGCTCATATAACAAACCAAAACCCACAGATCCTAAGGATTTCAGTAGCTGTATCTCACCTACCATTCTCATGCAATCCACTCTTGCTGGTGTTACTGCAGCTGCTAGACAAATACTAACAAGTTGTGTGGGTGGCATGTTAGTTTCACTTTTGGAGGGAAGAAGAAAAGTGGCAGTTCCAAGTAAAAGCAACTCCCTTTGCAATCTTTTTAACTTGCTTCCTCAGCCATTTACTGTATGGGCCTCTCCTCTGATCAGCAAAGTAGTTATTTCTGTTGCCTGCTTCAGCACAAACAGGTTCCCATTTCCACAATTTCCACTAAGCCAAAATATCTCTGGCTGGGTTTCCTGGTAGCTCCAGGTTTTCCACCCATGGCTGACTCAGTGGTGCGGCAGCAGAGGAAACAGAATAGAAGACATTCAAAACCAGGAGAGCTGGACTCCCATGGCTCACCTCAGAGACCTGTGTTTGCTCCCTGGGTCCAGCTGTGTTGATGCCAGGGCTGCAGGGTAGTCCTGAGGCTTCTCCATCTCCAGGAACCCCAGATGCAACAGTGCTCTGCACTGGATAGGGCACTGAGTGAAAACCATGACAAATAGCTTTCCTTCATTTCTGCGGGTGAGAACTACTTGTACTCTTTCAAGCAATTAAATAAACACATCTAATTGCTTTGGTCCTTCACATGAAATGTATCTTGGGAATGACACGCTCTGAAGCTAATTCCTGTGAGGATCAAACTGAGTTAACTGCTGTTTTTACCTCATGTACAACTACCTTGGCAGTATCTTTTATAACCCTACAGAAGCTTGATGGCTAGTGACACATATTCTTTGCCCAGGGGAGAGCTTTTATTCTGCACATGTGCCTCAGTGTCAGGGAATACGTGCTGTAACTGCTTATCTAAAAGTCTTTCTCCTCCAAGAAAAGAGTTTGTGGAAGCTATTTCCAGATCCTGAAATGGTCTCCCTGAGAGCTCCAATACGAAGTTTATTTTCATTACACCACAAAAAGTGAAATGAGGAATCAATGTTTCTAAAAGCAATGCTTGCTGGGTGCCTTTTTTAATATAGGAAATGAAAACATATGAATTTGATTTATTGTTTTAATTACAAAGAAAAGATTTTAACTGATCTGACTGGAGTTCAAAAACAAAGGAGGAAAAGAGAATTATTAACATGGGTTTGATGTTGTTTGTACCAATTTAATTACAAAGCAATAGTGAAAATTACTAGTTAATAAAAGTTATATAGAGTCTGACCCCACAATTAACTAATGAAAGCAGTGTTACTCAAGTGGTAGCCTGTGGGATAGGTCCGTCCCTTAAAAGTGCCTTTTAGCTGGTTTGCTTAGGTTCATACCAGGATAGCTTTTTTAATCCAGACACACTTCTTTGTGAAACGCCTGTGCTCCTGCTAGTTTTAAATGAAATTGGCCAAAATATTCATGAAAAGCAGAACAGCTATGCCAAATAGACTTATTTATTTTAAACATAAAATATCTTGATGTTTTAGTTTTGCCAGTGCACACTTGATGTCAACTGATGTCTAGCTGCTTCCTGAAGTAATTTACTTTTATAGAATATTGATAAAGTGAAGCATCTCATACTGACTTTCATCTGAGCAATAATTACTTAGCACATTTGAAAAATCAGCAGAATGCATATTTTTATAATCTTATTTCAAACTGAAATAGGTTTCTGATTTTAAATTAAACTCTGCTCATCCTTGTCCAGGACTGTGAAACAAAACACAACTTGCTGTTACTGTGTACTATCAATCAGAAGTAAAACTGAGTAAGAAAAAAAAAGTGAAACTCAGTGTCTTTGCTTCACTGTCAAATCCTAGGATGAGAATGGAAAAATTAAGTACATACAAATTAAATTTTTCACTTTGAATTTACCGTAAGCAATTTAAAGAGTTTTAGAAAGAGTTCACGAAAGTTTCTTGTTCAGATATTTGTGTGTGTATTAAGGTTCTTGCTCTTACAGAATCCTAGTGTTTTTTGGGTTGGAAGAGACCTTAAAGTTCACCACATTTCAATGCTCTGTCACAGGCATGGATACCTTTCACTAGATCAGTTTGCTCAGAACCCCATCCAAACTGGCCTTGAACATTTCCAGGGATGGGGTATTTCTTTGGACAACCTGTTCCAGCACCTCAGTACTCCCTCAGTAAAGAACTTCTTCTTAATATCTAATCTAAGCCTACTTTCTTTCAGTTTAAAGCCATTATGTCCTGTCACTTCGTGCCCATGTAAAACATCCCTCTCCAGTTTTCCCATTAGCCCCTTTACAGGAAGACTGCTCAGACTGGAAGATGGCTATAAAGTCTTCCTGCAGCCTCCTCTTCTCCCTGAAATCTCCCCTTCTCCAGGCTGAACTCAGGAGCCTTCTTCAAGCTCTCTGGTGATTGATGTGAGTACGGGTACAGTAGGCAGCTAGGAAAATGTAAAAGACGCACTTGGTTCAGTTTTAAGACACTGACTTCCATATTGCATGCAAGTAACCTAGTAATTGTATCTTAATCATACATCAAAGTGAAAAAAAAAAAAAATTAAAAATATCACTAAGGTTGAGCCTTCTAGTGAGGAAATTCCAAAACTTCAACCATTGACCTTAACAGGATTTTTGTTAACCCATTCTGTTGTCTTTTGTCCTTTTAGTTTAGCTGTATCACACTTACATCCTGTCACACTAAGGCAGATTAAATTATGAAAGCAGATTAGATAATGATAATAAAAAGCCTCAAGAGGATAAAAAACTATCAATGGAAATGAATTTATATAAACATTAACTTTTGAAGCTTCCTGACTTTCACAGATAGAAAAGTGCTGCCAAACAAGTTCAAGAAAGTTAACTTTCCATAACAATGCAAAATAAAGGAAGTCAGGCAGAGCTATAGTTCATTACATTTAAAATTCAATATCATTAATCACTACATATTTAACTTCTAGAAAACTTAATTTGAAAAATCCATAACAGATGTTCTCATCTAAATGTCCACATACATGTTGAAACATAAGAACAAAATATAATGTGTACACATGTTAAAATATCTATTCAAAGACTTTCCACAAACTGATGTCAGGTCATTATGCAGGCCTGAACACGGGACAAAGTGAAGTCCGTAGAAGGTATTTACATAACACCTGGGCTGGAAACTTATTATTGCAGTAGAGTTCTTCTGATCAATTTCTAAGTCCTTTTCCAAATCTGGAAACTCCGAGATAAAGCAGAAATATTAGTTTGTGTAGATGGCTGAAGTAGGCTGTTTCCCATATGGGACTAATGTAAGAAAGGCTGAAGGGACTTTGCTTCGAGTTTTCAAAAGCAAAAACAAAAGCTGGTCGCTCCAAAATCTGTTTCAACAGGTTTTCAAGCTAGTAGACTTCTCTGCTCCCACGGGATTTTCAAAGACAACTTTTTTTTTATAAGCTATTTTCCCAGTCTGGGAAGGCACTTTAGTTTGTCTTTATTATGAATATAGTATTTGTATAACAGTATAACCAAACCTCTTTTGAATTCTATGGTGGGTTAATCCTGGCAGGATGCCAGGTACTTACCAAAGCTGCTTGTCACTCCACTTCACAACTGGACCAGAGACAGAAAATATAATGAAAGGTTAATGAGTTGAGATAAGGACAGGGAGACATCACTCACTGAATACTGCCACAGACAAAATAGACTCAACTTTCAGAAATTAATTGAATTTATTATAAAAAAACCCATATCAGAATAATGAGAAGTAAAAGAAATCTTAAAAACACCTTCCCACCTGTCCCTCCTTCCCAGGCTCTTCCTCCCCACCTGCAGCAGTGCAGGGAGATGGGGAATGGGGGTTATGGTCAGTTCATCACAGGTTGTTTCTGTCACTTCTCAGTGAGAGGAGTCCTTCCCCTGCTCCTGTAGGGCCCCTCCCACAGGGGACAGTCCCCCATGAACTTCTCTAATGTGAATCCACCCCATGGGCAATAGTTCTGTATGAACTTCTCCAGTGTGGGTCCCTCTTCCACAGGGTACAATCTTTCAGGCACAAGGTGCTCCAGTGTGGGTCCTCAGGAGGGTCACAAGTCCTACCAGGAAACCTCTTCCAGCATCAGCTCCTCTCTCCACATGTCTGCAGGTCCTTGACAGGAGCTTGCTCTAGCACATGGGCTCACAGCCTTCCTTTGGGCATCTATCTCCTCTGGTGTGGGTCTCTGCATTCCCACTGACCTCCATGAGCTGAAGGAGGACAGCCTGACTCACCATGGTCTTCACCATGGGCTGCAGGAGAACCTCAGCTGTTGTGCCTGGAGCACCTCCTCCCCCTCCTTCTCCACTGACTTTAGTGTCTGTAGGATGGTTTCTTCCACATATTCTCACTCTGCTTGCCTGCCCAATAACTTCTCCTTCTTAAATATGCTATCACAGAGGTGTTACCACAATTTCTGGTTGGCCCAGGCTTGGCCAGTGGCATGTAAATCTTGGAGCTGTCTCGCATTGGCTCTGCCAGATATATGGGGGAAGCTTCTGGCGTCTCACAGAAACCACCCCTGCAGCCCCACTACTACTAAACCTGACCAAGCAAACCCAATACAAATTCAGATATCACTGTGTTTATGCACCAGTTAAACACAGAAAATATCCTGCTCTAAAGATTAAATAGTGTCAAGGGAAAACAAAATCAAACCAAACCTATGCAAGCAAAAGTTGATTAGGAAATAACTCGGTGGAGACCTAGCATACTGATGGATGCCAGCATTCTTACTGCAATCATTAGGAGTTTTGACAGCAGAGCCACTGGCAAATACTGCAAGCTGAGGTCTGCAGAGACTGTTTCTAGGGTCTCCTTCAAAGTCAGGGTGCAGTTTTGTTTCATTTCATTCTGTTAGCAGATTTTGAGAACCTCAGACACACTGAATTTTTTCCTCACTGTATGGTACTAGTACACCTAACTGTTTACTCAGACAGTAAGCAAAATAGTCGGTAAATTTGTATTTCCCAGTACTGCCATTTATATTGAGCCATTTCCCATCAGTGGACTGCATTTCAAAATTTTTTTTAAAGTTCTACAGTTAACTAATTGTTTGCACTTAGTTGCCTGACTGCTTTTTCCAGCTACATAACTGTTAGCTGAATGCTGCATTTTATCCTCTAAGAGGAGAAAGGCACAAGTTCCTTTAAAGGAAATCCCACACTGATGCTCAGTTGTGAGTCAACTAACTTGGCAAGAAATTAATTTACTCCATCTCCAGATCAGATCCACATCAACCTTGCTGAGCCACATGGATGAGAGCATTCTAAGTGTTGGAACATTTAATAGAGCCAAAAGCAGTGTGGAGATCAGTGCAGGCCTTGCTGTTCACATGAGGCAATCAGCTTCATTACAAAGTAAATTAAAGAATCACTTAATCTTTAATTGCAGAAAACCTACCAGTGACTACTCAAACCCACGCACTCAGAACATTTCAATTTGAAAGGCACGAATGAAAATCTTACACACTACGTGTGATTGACTGTGTTACCAACACAGGTAAGAAATACAGCACTACTACTATGTAATCTTTTTAAATCCAAGTTTTATTGCCACCGAACATCTAGCATGCACATCTCTCATACAAACCAAGAATCTGCCAAGCAGAGCACTATTCCTGATCACTGCAGGCTTCTTCTCTGTCTTCATGTATCGCATGGAGGGAATCTCAGAGAGCTGTTGGAAAATGCCAACTTATCTAGCTCCTGGAAAATGCTACAGAAGGGAAATAGGGCAGTTATGAACACAAAGGAGGGGGGAGCATTCCTTGATTCCATTTTTCTCTAGTTTATAGAAATCATTGTCCTGCTTTAGGCACTTTGGTCTCTGAGTGCTTTTGAGTTGCTCAGCAATTGAACTGATGCCTGTTTTTGCAGATTTTTACCATGTTTGTTTGGGGATTTTTTTCCTGTGGGATTGTTGTATGATTCAGCATTTTG
>JAWWEV010000095.1:44382663-44422119 GCA_035583235.1 Hafferia zeledoni | reverse complement strand
CGCGGTGACGCGGCGCGGGAGCACCGCCCAGCCGGGGGCGGGCGGAGGTGCGGGCCGAGCGCGGGTCGGCGCGGAGCTGCTGCCGCGTCCCCGGCCGGCGCCGCCGTGCCTGGGCAGGGATAGGGACAGGGACAGGGAACGGGAGAACGCTGCCCCCGCCGTGCTGCACACCCACAGCCACAGCCGCCGCTGCCGCCGGGTGAGTGGGGCGGCGCCGCCCGGGGAGGGTGGGGGGTGGCGGCTGCTCCGCCGTGTCCCGCGCCCGGCCCGCCCGAGCGGGGCTGCCCCGGCCCTGCCCGCCAGACGCCAAGTGCGGCCCCGCCGCTGCGCCTGCCCCGCGCCACCAGCGCGGCCCGGCCCCTCCTGTGGCTCCGGCAGCGGCTGCGGCCGTGCTGCGGGTCTGTGTGCTGCGGGTCTGTGTGCTGCGGGTCTGTGTGCTGCGGGTCTGTGTGCTGCGGGACAGCTTCCCCGAGAAGGCTACTTGTGCTGTAACAAAACCCCAAACCCGGCTCGCCTCATTGCAGAGGGAGGGCAAACAGCCACAGAGTCTGTGGATTTTCTCTGTATGTCTCTATTGAATTTGATTCTGCGTGAGCAAATGTTTCCCTAAAAGTTCATTTTCACAAAATTATGTTTTTTAAGAAAAGAATTACACGTAAAACTTATTCAAATTTTTTTTTTTTATTTGTGGCTGAAGTCTGTTTAGAACCCTACTGCGGCCTTGTCACCTCTGCAGTCAGTGACAGGTGAGGCAATATCACTTTCCTTTGGCTATTTGTAAACTCTTTTGTGCTGAGAGACGTTCAGTATATTCCTTTTGGGTGTTGGGCAGAAAGAAACATAATTGGGAAGATGGTGATAGCTATTTACAGTTTCGAGTATGATTTTTGTACTTGCTACTTGTTGCCTAATGGTCAGTATTTCTGACATCTTAGCCCAGTACAGCTTTCCAATTTATTATCTATGCCTTCATTTGTTCTGTTCTTAGTCAAATTTAATGTATATGTAGTTTAGATGAGAGAGAAGTATTTCTTAAGTTTGTATTTTAAGGAAAGTCAAAATTGACAGGAGATTGTAGAGAGATTCTGTGTAGAGTAGTTTGGAAGGGTTTAGTTAACTTTCGTTTTTCTTCCCCACCTTCTTAGTCTTCCTGATAAGTGATATGGGAGTAATATTGTAGTGAGGTTTCTTGGGCATGCCCATTTATCCTCCTTTTTTAGTGTTGGTGGCAGTAGTTTGAGGATTCAGTAGGAATGCAGTAGCCATCACTGTCTTCTGCTTGATGAGAGTGTGTCCCAAGTGTGCTTTGCAGAGTTGTTAGTTTTTGTAAGTGCCAACAACAGCAACATGGGGAAGTAGTATTTGCTGCTTGGAGAGGAAGTTGTAATGAGCAAGAAGTTCACAGAATGCAGTAAATGGTTCAACATCCTTGTTAATCAAATCAGACTGTCTGGAACTGCACAATGGAAAACAAAAGGAGGCTGCTACTGCTTTTCACTTGTAGCTGTTCAGAGTGATGATTAGGCTAAAAAAAATGTTGAAATATCTGTAAAATGACCATTTCCAGACTATGTGGAGGTAATGTTATGCATGACCACAGAATACCACTGAAGTGAATGTCACTGCCATCTTGTACTGAAGTTTAGAAAAGCAGTTGCTGAACGGGGTTGTTGCTTTACTATTGGCCTCTTACCTCAGCTCTGGAACATTTTTACAGTATGACCTTATGTTAAAAAAAATCTAAATGATGAAGTTTGCAGTTACAAGAAATAACCTGGTATCTCATCTGAAAGAACTTTAAAAGGGAAATAAACAAAATTCAGACATATAGTAGTGTAGTATTAAGCAGAAACATTAATTAAATGGTTTCATTATTAAGAAAAGAGAATTACCATCAAAAGTTACAAAACTTTAATTAAAAAGCAGTTGACATAGTTGACCATGCAATAATAAATATTTGTTTTAATGGTGTTCTAAAAACCTCAACTTATTTGGAAGAGGGCAACCAAAATCCTGTATCTTTTTTATAAAAATAACTGGAGCTGGAAAGTAGGAGGTTGAACTAGATGACCTCATGAGGTGCCTTTCAACCCAAATTATCTTATCCTAGTGCTCCTGTGCTATTACAGGCTAGCATTTTTGTTATAACACTCCCCCTACTTCCTACCTTGGATTGCAAGCAAATATTATCACTGTTATTAGGCAGGACTCAGTTACATTTTTTCATTTAACTTAATAGAGCTGCTGTTTCAAAACCTCTGACCCTAGCTGTGCACTGATTTTGGTGGGTTCCTTATGTATTCTTGTGTCCACCCACAGGGTTCTCAGCGTGAGCCCAGTAAGATGACTAATACGAGTAATACTAATAGTATCTGAGTCAACATTTGAGCTCATGCTTACGTTTGTCTTTCTGTAACTTGTTTCAGATGCGATTTCTTTATCAGAAGGTAAATGAGGAGCTTTCTTGAATTTCTGGATGTGAGATTTTGCAGATTATTGCATGAGGTAGATCTGTCTTTATGGAGACCTCTGTGGACAGATGTGTATATATAATGAATCTTCTTTATAGTAGTTCTGTTCGAGGAACTGTAACCAGTTTTGTTTGCCACATTTAAGTAGGTGTTTTGCTGAGTGCCATGTTCATCTAGAGAGTACGCTGTATCTGTCACTCGAGTGGATTAGATGCTTCCCAGTACAATAAAGTGCTACAAGTGTAAGGTGTGCTGTCATTGTCAGTTGCAGCCTTTGAGATGCTGGAAGAAAAAGGGTGATGCCTCACTCAACTGTTAAGCTGTGTGGGTTATGCAGTACTGCAGAGAGATCTGGTTTACATGGGCAATGATAATCCCCATGTGTTAGGTAGAATGACTTGGCTGGAAGGCAATTGTCTGTCTAATTTTGGTTATGCAGTCACTGTATCACACAGTCAACCATGAATCTTTAAATCTGATTTGTAGGAAAAAAGGTCCAATCTAATGCAGGCAACTATTTAAAATCAATAGAGGCCTTGTCCTTTTATGAGGTGAGTTGTCTCTGCAGTGGTCTTTGACAATGACTTCATAGTAGTATTGCAGAGTTCCTTTTGTTGTTAGTGGATTGCTTTTGAATAATGGTAGCACGTTTCCTTTTATTAGGAAGAGGGGCATTAGCTCTTAATGTTTTGATTTTCTGTCGTCTTGGCTTTCTTCTGGTTTTGTGTGGTGTTCTTTTGTGTGTGTGGAGGGAGGGGCAGGTATGTGTGTATGTGTGGGTTTTCTCTTTTCCTAGAATCTGTAGTATTTGTTCATAGCTCATATAAATCTGTGAACTGATTCTAGTTTTCTGTGGTTTTTGATGTCACAAAAGACAGTATTCCAGGTGAATTGAGAATGTTTTCAATCCCTTTACTTTTTTTCATTGGAATACTTTGTTTCTTGTCTTGCATGTGTCTCTATTAAGCAGAAATTCTATCGAGCTGCACATCCTGTGCGTGGTTGTTTTGTTTATCTGCTTACATTTGGCTTAAAATTCAATGCCATGTGGGAATAAATGCAAGTTATTCTTTCAGGAGTTTATTATTTTGAATTTATTGGCATCAAATGTTATCTGTCTTCTGTTTTGTTTTGTTGTTGTGTTTGTTGTTTTTTGTTGTTTTGTTTTTGTTTTTGTTGGTTTTTTGTTTTTGTTTTTTGTTTGTTTGTTTGTTTTGTTTGGCTAGCTCTCAATTTTGGTCCTGCTCAAGTCTCATGTAAGCTGGTTATTGCTAAAGTTGTTTTTAGGCTAGGACTTTGAGCAGTGTTTATATGCTTGCATAAGTGTATAGGCTGTGGTATTTCTTGCACTGTGAGCATCCCCGTGTAGAGCCTTTTCTGGTATTTACTCCTGTTCTTGGTCTGTGTGTTGTTTGTGATGTAAAGTTTTTTATTGACTGTCCAGTGGAGATATCTTAGATGGTATTCCTTTTATCATTGTGCATATGTGCTTGAGCAATTGCAGTAGATTTCAGGCCTTAAGAAAATATTTTAGAAGTGGTTTAAATAAATGAATTTATTATACATGTTCAAAGTGTTGTAATTCAATTTATTTGCATGTGTATTTAAAAATTTAAAAGTGCTTCTTTATGTGACTTAATTGGTCTCAAGTATTTATTTTTTTGTAGCATTTAATGAGAGTAATTATCAAATCAATTTAAATCAGTTTGTGAGACTTTTTTTTTGCACAGTCTCAAGTCATCATGTTTACCAGAAGTAATATATGGGAAAAAGAACTTTAAGATTTTTGGGGGTGAAGGGTTAATGTTTTAGAATAGTGTTAAGATTTCCTAGTCTAACAATGACACTTTGCATAAATAACAGACCTTTAAGGACATGTCTGTTATGCCTTAAGTGGCTATTTTCTGTCTTTGCTATCCATTAGTCTTGCTTGACTACTAGGATTTCATAATTATGACCAAAATGTTCATCAGTCTTCAATGTGTCATGGCACAGGCTACAGCCTGAGTTTCTAGCACTGTGAGATATTTTTAAAGTAAGAAGAACTTTGCCTTCTAAATATCCAGTCTGGATACATAAATATACAGTAAATTTGGAACCTGTATTTATGAAAAAATTTTAGAGGCCTCAGTTACTCAAATGCATTTAGATTGGGAGCCCTTTTAACTTCAACATGAAATGATGGGATTTGCTTGCATGGATTCAGTTATGGCGATAGATCTGTAGGTGGTGTCTGAGTTATATTGTATGTATTTGGTAGAAATTGACTGTGAGACTAAAGCCAGGGTATTTGAGGACGATGACTACTGGAAAACAAACATTAATTCCTAATAAAAGAGAAATTTTTTGTGACTTAAAAAGGTACTTTGGAAATCTGTTGAGATAGTCAAATGATACAGAAGGCTCTGTGATTATGAAGACTAAAGCCTCTTAAAAATACAGCTTTCAAGTGAAGGTTCACATTGGGAGGAACATGTTCAGAAAAAAATACCAAGTCTGTTATGTGTGATATAGTTAGTATACTGCATACTGTAAGCCAGAAAAATTTTCCGTTTTGCTACATTTTCCAGTTGTGGTGAATTCTGACATTCTTTAATGTTTGCTGCTGATTCTGCAAAATATAGCAGTGCTGTATTATGTTTGTTCCTAAGTTAACTTTAATACAGTTGCAAGGGAGAGCAATCCCCAGATAGCTCTGTACTTCTTTCTGAAGCAGAGAAGCAATGGAGAGGCGAAATAAAGCCAGTTACGTGTTTGTTGTCTCTGATCTATGTGAAGAAGTACTCCTGTGGGCCTGGAGATCAAGAGTTGGGGCCAAATGGCAACTGGTTATATGAGGGGGTATGCCCTCAAGGATAAGCAGTATTAAAAACATTCTTATTCCAGTCCTATAGTCTACAAAGGGTAAAGAGGGGAAAATGTAGTATTCAGAAGATGGAGGGAGTAAAGGAGTTAAAGTGAAACCTTTAAAACCACTTCCTTATAGCTGAAGAAATCAAAACTGGAGCCAAAGCTAAACCATTCTCATTTTATAGGTTGTGTGAAGACTGCCAGGAGGATTGGTGAACTTGAAAGCTTGCATGCTTTTCAACTTTATCATCAAAGTACTAAAGACATTTCCCCTCCCTGTGAAATGTACCTCACAGAGAAAATTGCTTCTTGTACAATTAATTTTGAAAATTATGACTGGCTCAGACCTTATTCCCCACACTATTTTGTTATAATTTGCAGCACTGGCACTGTAGGTTCTCTCACTGGATTCATTTTTTGACCTCTCAGGAGTTTTATTTTAATACAGAATGTGTTACAATAATATGTACATAGAAACGTGTTCAGTTTTTGTTGTATTATAAAATCAGCTGTAATCTGATTCTACAAGGTTGTTCTCTTAAGAATTTCAGATTAGTTGTATGAGATTTGAATGCCCACTTCAGCATATTAAGATCAGTATTAATATGCAGTTTTTAAGTAACAAGTTTTTTTATTATCTTGACAAAGTGGCTGCTGTACATAATTTTAAGATTTCTGCATTGAGTAAAACAGCAGCACTTTTGGGTTTTTTATGTATTTTGATACCTTGAGGTTTTGTTCTTTGAAGCAGTTAAAAGCATACTCTATCTACTTAGCAATCGATGGCCAAGAGACAGTAGAATTCCTCATGCTGGGGAAAATGGGTGGCAATTCAAGCAGACAAAGAATTTTGGCTTTTCTGTCAGAAACTAAAAACCACGAAGTCACAGAGATCTAAGAGTAAGGCAGAGGGTGTAGTTTCATGATAGTTTAACTGTTCTTTTAAGCTGTCTCTGGTTCTCAACACTTTTGTTTCCTCAGTCTCTCACAAATAGTGTAATATGCTGCTCAGTTGTGTAAACACAATAGCTTTTTGTAGGGCTGTGGTGTAAGCTGTATCACAAGTGACCTAAGTTAAAATTATTTTTTTTCTCTTTTGGAATAAGTGGCATGAGGGGAGAGAAATAGACAGGATAACTTCTTGAGCTGGCTTGCAATATCAGACCAAATATTGTGTAACCACATCCTGGATAACCCCAAAGATGGACTAAGCTACAAAGGAAATTTTGGATTCCCAGTGGAATCTGAGGGCATTGGATTGCACAAGACCCAGATCCTCAGTTTTGGGCAGAAAACCATGTGTCAGTCCAACGGCTGGCTCCCAAAAGTTTGAGACTTTGGAACTACTCTAACAACTGTGTAAATAGGTGCATGGTTATCTTTTAATTGCTGTATACCTGGGTCTTCATAAACCTTTCTAACTGTGCTATCAGGGGGCTTGTGAAAAAGCACTTCTGGTTGCCTTTCTTTTAACCTGGCTCCTTTGGTTTGAAGTGATTTCAAGTTAGCTGGTTAACAGTAGGGCATTCTATTTCTGTGGGTCTTTTGGTCCCTAAAACTGAAGCCTAGCCCAGTAAAATCATGTTCTGGACATTGAAAGGATGATAGACTTGCACTGAATTCCAATGAGCGTTTCAGGAACGTTCTTGCAGAGCTGGGGAGAAGCATATTAGACTTAAGTTGGTGATAATGAGAATGCAAACCTGTTAGTAGAATGAACAGGCCCTGTACAAGATGGATGTAAAAATGAGCTGGAATCCTCACTTTTCATTGTTTTGCATTGATAGATCTAAAAGCAGTGTGATGACATAGACTTGGTTCAAAGTGGAGAATAAATAAACCAGGGGGTTTATTTGGTTGAGGTTGATGAGATTACACCAGCATCAGTCAGAACCATATAAATTTGAAGCTGTGTCTGCAACAGAGTTGCATGTGTGATTTTTATGTGTGATCATATTTCAGCAGCTGGAAGCCACAGCAGTGTAAACTACGCAGGACACTGAAAGGTTTACATTGCTATTTCTCCCCAAGCTGGTTCAGGTGTACTAACAGTGTTTACAAGGATATCTTTGGACTGCAGCAGGCTTAAGCTGTGCCATGAGTTTCTTGGGCTTCTGTTTTTCCAGGTCTGTTTTCTAAGAGCTCTACCACTTGCTCAAACTGATAGCTTATCAATATTTTTGCCTGTGAACTCACAAACTGAGTTTCAAACTCACTTTGGAATATTAAAATGTTTTTAAATGTTTGTTTTATAAAAAAGATTGTAACTTGTCAGTTTTATGGTGGTTTGATGAGTTTTGAGAGATTGATTTTTTGCAATCTTGAACTTGAGGTAAAAGTTTTCGAGTAAGTTGATAATACACCATATCTCTTTTTGTAGTTTGAGTTATTATGCTGTGATGTGATTGCATGGTTGTTATGACTGTGCAAGGTAATGAAAGAATATTTCTTTCAGACAGACCTTTCCAGAAGCATATTTGAAGTTTGTCATTACTTGATATTACAGCAAGTTAATTTCATGCCATAATGTGCTGGAAGGCATTGTCTGTCTCATTTCTTATCCCTGCAGTGGCCTTGCGGACTGTTCTTCTAACTTGTGTGAAAAGTCTTGGAACAGCTTTGTATTTAGATTATTTGAAGTCATTTATGGAAATATGGAAAGCTTTTTTTGTAAACAGCATGTGGGGCACTTGGTGCTTTGTGGTAATGTGTCAAACCACTTTTCTCCATCTCCCACATATGTAGTATGTCTGGGTTAAGAAACTCAGTATTATTTTGATGTCACAATGTAGCTGTAGTGTTTTTGACCAAAAACCAAGGGGAAGTGACCTTAAGTGCTCTTTATCATGCAGTTAAAGTAGGTTAAATAGGTGTGAAGCCAAGAGAAGTGATGATGCCCTTTCATGCTGCTGGGACACACCGGATGAAAACTAGAGTATATCATCCCTGATCTTCAGTGGACAGGCAGATGAAAGAGATGGAGAGGATTTCTTTAAATTACTGTTTGTTGTAAAGAATATAATTTTGATGTTATTATTACAATTCTGCTAAAACCTGTATTTAGTCAAATAGTGTAACTTTTGGTTAAACAGAGATACTGTATTTATAGAATCACAGAGGAATTTCGTGAGGAGGGGACCTCAATAGGTTTCTGCTCCCAACATTCTGCATAAAGCAGGGTCAAATAATGAGATTTTAACAGGTATGAAAGTTGTATCCAGTCAGGTGTTAAAAACCTCCAAGGATGGAGGCAACACATAACTGCTGGACTTCTCTGCATGTCAGACTTTCTCCTTATATCATCTCTAACATCCTGTGTTTCAACTTGTGCCTGTTGTCTCTTGTGTTGTAAAGGGCTTGACTTGGTCTTCTGAGTAACCACCTTGTTGATCCTTTGGTTCCCCAGATCTTCTCCAGGTGGAATAGGCCCTGCTCCTCAGTCTGTCTTCACAGGGTCTGTGCCACAGTCCCTGCTGTGTTAGTGGTCTCTGCTGTGAACTTGTTCCTGTTGGTCAATGTTTTTTCTGTGTTGGGGCAATGGGATAGTGCCTGGACACAGAATTTTAAATTTGAGTAAGATCTGAATATTGCCAGATTTCTAAATAAAAGCCAGGACAGTAGGTGGTCAGAGACTTTTCAACAACCAGACAGGGAGCATTTTCTTCCCCCAGTTTATGTGTGAAAATAACCGTAAGATGATGAGCTATGTTTGATTTAAATCCTTGAAGGACATTGTGACCAGAAACAGGCTGTTCAGTTCATGTCATTCCCGTGCTTCCCCTCCTTAATTAACTGCGCAGTTTGAAAAATAGAATGTTTTGATAAATATGTTTGGTCATGTAACATTCTTAATAAGAATTGTATTTAATAATGTCAGCCATAGGGGTTTAAGTTTTATGTGTGTGTGTTACATTTCAATTTTTGAAATGCAGTATGACAGAAATAAGTAAAAAATTAATATATTGAAAACTGTAGTCAATGTACTTTTTAGCATAATGTAATTAATTAAAACTCAAAGTCTAGATGGAACTCATTAAGTTCTGTCTCTTCTTACATAAAAATGCATCATAATATGCCTTGTTTAATTAAAAACAAGTGCAAAGAACTATTTGACTGCTTCATTGATTAAACATGTGAAACAACAGTTTAAAAAGCAAACATGCAACATGAGTGGTTTATTTTAAAAGTTTGCTTCAATTTCAATCATAACTTGAAACTATTTTAAATTAATTTGAATAAATTGAATTGTCTTGCCATTAGATTGCTGAATACTTAATTATACATTATATGCACGTAATGCACATATTTCTGTTTAGTGGGGGTTGATTTTTTTCTTTTCTTGATTCACTTTGATTCTCTGAGATTCATGGACAGTTAAACCAACTGGAACTTTTGTAGTGTTATGGCCTTTTGTTTTTGTCAAGACATTAAACTTCAACTAGTTGAGACCAATGCATTATCTTCTGCTGGAATGAATGTCTTCTAGAGCTGGTTGCAAGGGTATGCCAGTATGATTTGGTTCTTTCATCAAGCTGTATTCTTGAGTGAGTTCACAAGTTGAGTTAGTTTAGTATTGACCTTTCTTAACAGTTGGTCTGTAATGCCATTCCTTACTAATAATTGTCAACTGTTAGTTTCTTTCCTTAAGAAACATAAATGTATCATGAGTCAGTATGCCATTTTTTGGCATCATTTAATGATGTCTAAATTTGTTTAGTAAGAGCCTGTACTAGTGATATTATTTATGCCCCAAATCCTTCTATTTCTTACTAAGATTTGCCCTTGTATTTGAGGAGCTAATTATATATGTAATGTTAGAACATTTGCCTTCTGTTTCCAATTCTTTTTGGTTTATACTGCTTTTAAAATTTCATATTGCTGTCTCTTCTCAAAGTAAGATGACCTAAATTATAAGGCTGATTTCTTGATTTTTTAAGATTAGTTGAAAAGGGGAAATAAAACATTTTAAGAAATCCCAGATTCTTAAGGAAAAGAATATCTTAATTGCTTTCCCTATTATTTCACCTCTTTGGAGGTGGTAAGCATGCAGGAATTACTACAATGGTGTTATTAGTTGAAGCAGTCTTTGCTTATTTCTGATTCAAAAGAAAATACAATTTCTCATCTAATAGTTAATTTGTTATAATACATGAGAGTGATTCTAGAATACTTATCTATTGTTTGGTGCAATATCTTTCTCATCTAGACATAATTTCCAGTTACACACTGAGCCATTAGAGGAAGAAACTAAGCAAATAAAACTGATGGACATCCCCTTGCTGTCAGGGAAATAAGATGGGAAATTATCCTCACCAATGACATATAAACAAGGAGGAAGAGAGACTTAAGGGAATGAAAACAATATTAAAGCCTCCCTGGCAAAAACATACAAGACACAGCAACAAAGTTAAGTGATCTTCTAGACTCATTCGGTAAGCTTACAGAACAGGTGGTGGGAAAAAACCCTGTAAAGATGGACTTTCTGTTGTGAATGGTATTGTACCACGCACAAGATAACTATTTTGAGTCTCCAGAAAAAAAACAAGACAGTCAGAGACACTGTGGGGAGAGCATAGTATGTCCTTACTGTTCCTGAGTGTTTATGTTTCTAGTGTTGCAAGAAAAGGAATTGTCTTCTTTTACCACAACTGTAAAAGTACTTCTGCTTTCCTTTCTTGCAGTAGTGAAGCTTGAGGTGAGTTTTCAGGCAGAAGCAGGAACTCAGTAGAATTCTGGAAATAAAATGGCTTAAAGGAAAGAGCAGGAATGTAAATGGCTTTGTCTCTTCATCTCTCCAGGTGCCTTTATGTTCATTACCTTCTTACTATCTCTTTACTCTTCTTTTTTCAGAACTTTTCTGTGATGTTCAGCCACATCTCCCTTTGTTGCTGTGTTGCATTCCTTCCTTTGTCCGATTAATAATGAGGCCAGTACCTGTTCTGTTCTCAGAGTCAAGTGGGTTTTAAGATTGCTTTTTGATCCTGTGGTAGTCAAGGTCTGACCTACTTGGAATCAAACTTCAGGGCCCAAATCCAGCCAAGTACTATGTCTGTCATTTTACATTGCTGAAACAACCTTTTGTCTTTCTGGATCTGTTGTTCTCAGATTTGCTAGAGCAAACTCCTCAGTCAAGTTGTGACTCCTCAGTCAAGTTGTGACTCCTCAGTCAAGTTGTGTCTCCCTCTGGGTGGGGAAATGGGAAGAAAATAAAATTACCAAAATCCACCTTACATAAAAGAAATATTAAGATCAGAAACTATATACCAAATATAGAAGTATTTTTAAGATGGGCTAAGCTATATTAAAATTATCTGGGAGGTTGGAAAATTGATTTTCAGTTGGACTGAAATGGTTTTGAAGAGGAAATTAATTTTGATTTGTTAGTGGAAGAAATAGATTGCTTCTCAAAAACAGATTTTGCAAAGACTCAGTTCTGTTAGCCTTGGTGGGCAAGGGTATTTGATTGTGATTAGGATTTCTTTTGAAGTGTAAGGAACGAGAAGTATCGATATTTGGAAGGAAAAGAGTGACTGGCAGGTCCCTTAGCAGTAGGCTGGATGAGAACTGATGTTTACTCTGAATAGAAGAATTATGGAAGAAAGTGCAAATGTATTATGAAGGAGGGAAAGGAAATGCAGATGACAGATAAGTAAAAAGGTGCGAGAAGGTGCAAGAAACCCTGAAATGAGCTCAGTTGGTTAGAGCATGATGCTAGTACAACACCAAGGTTGAGAGTTCAATCCCCATATGGGCCATTCACCTAAGAGCTGGACTTGGTGATCCCTATGGGTCCCTTCCAACTCAGAGTTATTCTGTGAGTCTTGAGGTTGTAAGTGCCCTCACTTCTTTCACTGTGAAGTGTCATGAAAGTGAACTGAGTATTCTGTGTAAGTGTGGGTGGATGAGTGGTTCTGTACTGGAAGTGCAGACAGGTGTAACGCCTTTTTAACCATCACTGTTACTGTACATGTTTAATTATTCCAGCAGTTGGAACTGTTGGAAAGTACTGTGTAATATCAAATTTCAGTGAGGCTGATGTGTTGAGTGGAGAGGTCCTTTCTTGTGGTAAGGCTTTGGAAATGTCCTTTTGTAACCTCAGAACAGACAACTGATCTAGAAAAAGTGATGCCTGTAGGCATTTGGGGCAGCTCTTCAGGCTCTGTGCAAATCTTTCAATTCACATGATTGAGGGGCCAGACACTCTGGTTGTATGTGGGCATTAAAGATTTCGTAATTTAAACTGAAATTGTCTCTAAAATAAAACAGAATTTGTTTCCCCAGTAAATGCTCTATCTAACACATATACATGCACACATTCCTTACTTATTTTTCACCAATGCCTTTTTAGTTTCCTAATGGAAGAAAGAGCAGAAATATGTATTTCTGAGTGTAAATCTTTCATTATTTAGGCTGTGTGATGGAATAAAGTATCATATCAGCCTTTTTGTTTTATGACCTCTCTCGTCACACAGATCATGTCTTGAATTAGTTTTGCAATTACAATTTCTGATCTCTCCATTTGTATTTGTTCATATGTGGGGTTTTTTATCCGTGTAATGGGCATAATGAAAATAACGGAATCACATTCTAATTCACTGGGTAGTGAATTGGTACATGGTGCTATAACTTTGTTACTGAAACAATTATATACTCATAAGTACACAGTTATACACACAGTGTTTACTGCAAAATGTTATACAATTCTGTTGTTTTTATGAGAGGGAATCTCTAGTAGCATATAATAATTGTATATATAAATATACATTAATAATTCTGTATTTTAAATTATGACATGCCTCTGTTTTAAGGAACATTGGACTTAATTTAGGTAATGATTGGAATTTCATATGCTTTCAAAATACAACTAGAACATTTCAAATATATTATTAGTAATGCTACTGTTTCTGCTAGTTGCAAAACATTTGAAAAGTACTCTTGGTGTTCAGCAAGTAGATCCTCAGAATGCTACTGTTGGATGAGTTGACACGAAGTCTGGCTTTAGCAAATCTCATTATATGATTACAACCATACTTAAAGTGTTAAATTGTGTGTACAAGTAATGAAAGAAATGGCAGGTCAGCTGTGGATTACGGAGCCTGTATGTAGGAGTGTCAGTTTGTTAATTTGTCTGTCTTTTCGTTTTTGCCCTTGTAACCTGAAAATCATGATTGACTTAGAACCATCATGTTTACTGTCAAGACTACTATAATGATTAGCCTATTTATTTAGAACAAATGCATAGTATCTAAACTCAATAACAGTAACCTATCTTTTAACATCAGCAGTGGTGTGTTTCTTTCACATAGAAGGTAGACAATACCTTCTGTGATTTTTAGCTCACCAATACTGCTGAAACTAATGAAAGTAATCTAGACTTTATCACAGGTAAAATCAATATAATTTGCAGCACAGAAACAATAAAAAACTGGCATTTTTTCTTTTTGACAACATGATCCTTAGTGATAGCATAAAATGAGTATTCTAGAACCTTTTTCTAGATGCTTCCTAATATATTCTAGAGTTTATATAAATTTTAAGTTAGCTCGTTTGCCCATTAGAGTTCAGTCTTTGAGTGTACCCTGTTTGGAGATAATCCTGTCTTGTAAAGTTCAGTGATCGTGTAAATAGCCTGATCAATAATACATACTTTCAATGGATTATTTAAAATTACTGAGTTGACAGCCGTTACACAAGAAGGAACTGAAGATTATCAACTCTGAAAGCAACTTGTGTGCTCTTGAGTGATAAGGAAATGAAACACTAGGGAGAGCTGGCTTTTTAGTCTTCTACCAAAGGCAAAAACTCCCCCAAACCTCTCAAAGGGGCAGAATGAATTCCTTTAGATGAGTCCAGTGTTAGGAAAGGAAGGAAAAAATGGGAAATGGAGAATACCCAGAATAAACAAAGGAGAAGGAACTTAAGGTGGGAAACTTTCACAAAATACAGAATAGAGCAGGGATATAGAGAGAAGTGGAAAGATGAAAAGTCAGTTTCTTCTTCACTCTTTTCTCCTTCCTTTTTTTCCTTTTGTCTTTTTGAGGGCAGGGTAAGGGTTATGGTGTATAAAAGAGAAGGGAAGAACAAAACCAGAGGAAAAACTGGAAGGGGATTTAGCTGCTGCCATAATTACAGCACTGCTGGACTGAAAGCTCAGCTTGAGAAGTATTTCATGGCTTTTCAGGGCAAATAGACAATATATTTGCTTTTGTGTGATAAAGGGAGAGATATGTAACCACTTGTCCAAAGTTGCTGCATTGGAAAAGCTCATGAAATGAAGGGCCAGTAAAGGGAGTCCTCCGTAGGTGAGCAAAAACAATACAGAATGAACTGATTACAGAGCAATTGCAGCTCCACAAAGATAGTTGAACTACAAAAAAGGCTGCTTTGGATTTGTAAAAGGGATCAAATGTAATGACATTTCATCTGTTTTGTCCATTGTGGAAAATACACTTGTTTCACTGAGCATGTTGTCCAGTCAGCCAGGATGTGGGCTCTGGCCTGTGAAGCCTTTGACTGTCTACCTGTACCTCCTGTATTGCTGAAGTGGCAGAAGGTTCCCATCCAATACACCAGTTAGTCATGAACACTTGAAAGTGGAGTTGAAAGGAGGACAACCATACAAGTGTTTACTGGTTTTGTTTGCTGATAGAGTAGAATTGCTGATAAGGTGAAGAGATTTGGCAAGGCTGGGATGAGAAAGTATGTGGAAGCTTACTGTCACTTACCAACACCTCCTGCAAACAAGCCTGATGAAATGAGAGGAATGAGGTCCTTGTGCAGAAAACAGAGAAGAGAGAGGGATTAAAAAAAGAGAAAGGAATAAAAGTTTCAGTATTGACACTTTTTCCCATGTCAGGAGCCTAGGAGACATGTTCCCAAAGACACTAGCAGACCCTGAAAACCCCTCCACAAGATGGGGCTTTCAGTGCTGCAGTGGTCCTTTGCTGATAGAGTTGAAGGACAACCAAATTATCTGGAGTTGAGTAACATAGATGAAGAAGGTTAGTAGGCCTTCGTTTGTCGTTGTTTTCTTTCTAGTACTGCAGCAGAGACAGAGGGTGGGTATTAAGCTGAGGAAACTCATTGCACCTACTTACTCACTATTGTTACAGTAGTTGAAGGAATTAAAAGAAATTTTGTTTCAGAGATATGACATACAGGTGGCTTTCATCAAAGCACAAAGTCTATTATTTGGTTGCATTCACTGTAAAATAAGGTCCCTGAAATGTTAAGAATAAAAGAACAATCATAACTGCATGTGTGATTACAGCCCTTGAAACGAACCAATTTCAAGTACTTTTAAAGAGGATCTGCAGCTGGATCATATTTTTTTCCCCTATTTAAAAATAACCAGCCACCTATATGCAAAAGATTCAGTGTTATCGCTAGAAACTTGGTTTTTGATATATGCCTAAAGGACCCACCCTTTTGGGGTTCATATGGAAATATGCACTAGATAAATATGCAGAAAGCAAGTCAAGAATCAAACACGTTAGACTCCCTAATCTGACTGAGCTGCAGCTTGTTTAATTTGATTTCCAATTTTTTTTTTCTTTTATCAGGGTTCAAGTACTGTTTCATTGCTTGGGCTCTCAGCCAAAGCCTTATGAAATCAACAAAATTAATTTGAATTAATTTGAATTAAATCGTTTTTATTTTGAGCTATGTAGACATGATAAATATTTGAGTAATATGTGACTTGACTGGTAGCTTCATAAATCTAAGCAGGTTTTATGTGGCAAGAGTTTATTTCTTCAGTTAGGTTAATTTCTGAGTTACTGCTGAGGTAGTTAAGGTGGCTCTAAATAAAAGATAAGATACAGCATTTTGGAAGCAACCACCACTCCATTTAGCACCCACTGGATTTATTACTTTGACAACTTGTCTGTGACAGCACATTATAGTCCTTGCTTGTATTCATTAGCAGACTGGGTTGCAGAGACTGAGAAATACTTTATTATAGTTACAAAGGGAAGAAAACCCTTTAATCTCTAAACATTTTCTGATTAGGAACATCTCTTCCTCACTAAAATGGTGGTTCTCTGAAATAATTTAAATTTCTTTGTCAAATTGACAGTACTGACTTGCTGGCTGATGTAATTATTACCCCACAGTGTGTCCTGGTGAAAAATTCTGTCTTTACGTAGAATCCAAAAAGGTACTATTTCAGGAATCACTTTCCCCCCCATTTACAGACTGAGTTTGTTAGTTGTGGATGTTATTTGGAATAAAATACGAGTTTCTCTCATGTACTCTAGCAAAGTGTGTTGTAGAGTAATGTGGCACATCCTTTAAGTATGAGGTGAGGTGTTCTCTCACTTTAAAGCTTAGTCTGCATTACTTGAAAAATTAAAAATCACTTTAGCCCAAAGAAGGTTTAAAACTGAACCAGCCACTTTGCTGCATAGCAAAGTTCCTACATAAGAGTAGAATTTTGGGTTACTGTTGCTTCTTTAACGTTCAGGTCTTGCAGTTGTTTCACAGACTTTTTCAAGTCAGAAGCTGCTCCAGCAAGTTTGGTGATTGTGTCTGATACATACAACTTCAGCAGACACAGCAAATGTTCATAAATGATAGTTACATTCTTTGATGTAGTCCAGAATTTTTGAAGTTGTTAAGAATTTTTGTATTTTAGTGTCTAGATAGTCTTCAAACTAGAATAATCTTAAATAAATGCAGAACTGTACTTTTTATTTCAGCCAGATTGTGTGTAAGGTCTCCACCCATGATGACTAAGTCCTTGACGTATTTGAAGCATATAAGTACAATCGAATGTGCATAATGCTATATGTGGTTATGCATAAAGAAGATGTGATCTGATCCATACGTATGGGAGGTGCTTGCAAGATATGTTTACTGCTCAATTAGTATTTAATTCAGCTGTCACCATAACAGTAGTTATTGTAACTACTGCTTTTCAGAGCATACTCCCTTATTTTCTGAACGTAGCCTGCATTTTCCTTGCTTAGCTATCTTGGCATTTGTACCATTAAATTATATTTCTTTTGAAAGAAAGCTTTGTTTGAAAAGGCAGTCATTTTGTCTGATTGTGCTATTCCATTCCAGGGCTTTTTAATACTACACCAACTTTGGCATGCTGGAATAAGTTCAGTGAAGGACCGCCAAAGGTGAATCGCGGTGGAATATATGTTGTACTGTGGGCTGAGGAAACTGTGTGTCTTCATTTGGAAAAGTTGGAGTAGACATCTGTTTGTTGTCTTCAGATACCTGATGGGAGGCTATAAAGAATATGGAGCTGGACTTTTTTTAGGGCATGTGATGTTTGGTTGAGAGACAACAGTCACAAAGGACATGGGAATTTTCTGTGAGGTATTAAGGAAAATTTTTTCAGCAGGAGGACAGTGAGACACTGGAACGAGCTGTTCTAGGCAGTTGTGAAATATCCATCTCTGAACATGGTGGAGGAATCAGCTAGACAGGCTTTGAGCCTGGTCTGATTTGACCCTGCTTTGATCAGGGGTAATGGACCAAATAACCAGCATAACTGCCTTCCAACTATATTAATCTGCAATTTCTTATGATTAATTATAATTTATATTAACCTTTGTCACTTTCACATGTAATAGTTGTGACTTTTGGTTTTGCAGCTGTAGGAAAAGAGTGTATTGTCTTACAATTGGACCTGTTTATGAATAATCCTAACCTTGGAGTAAATAACCTTCTTTAGTTTTGATTCCCTTTTGGTTATTACTTTGATAATTACTTTTAATTAATATATCTAACAACCTCTCTAAAGTATGTTTTTTGCTTGTTTCTTGAAGCAGAATGTAGTGGGATATTATAGTATAAATCCCTGCAAGAGTCTGCTGAACCTGTGCAGATGTCTGTGGTTAATTAAAATGTCTTACTGCATAGAAAGTATGCTCACAGCCTTTTCCCTTTATGAAATCTTTTATTTTCATATTTTCCTTGTGTCTCTTACTAAGAGAATATAAGTTTCCAGCCACGAATGAAGTCTTTCCTAACTTCTGTTTTTTCTGCAGATTTAGACAAACTTTGACTTTCAGTGATGCATTCATTGAGGATACAGTTCAAAGTCAGTGTATGACAGTGTTAGGCTGGGACACAGTCCCGTAGATTTCTCTGCACCTGTGGTAGCATTCCTGTGTCTTTGAAGTGAAAAAATGCAGAAAACTAACATGAGGAAACTTTAAAATAGCCCTAACTGAAACTGGTTCTCACTGAATATTTTCACAGAACCAATACAGATGCTGACATAAGGGAGCAAGTAGGAGTATCAGGTGAAGGGAAAAGCAGACTTCAGCTTTCCAGAATTTCTTAGATTTAAGCTAGTGTGAAACCTCCGTCCTCCACAAAGCAGTTGGTTTCCATTAATCGTCATATTGAAGAATTTTTAATTTTGGTTTTTTAGTATATTTGGTTCTAGAATTGGTTGATAGCTAAATAGTTACAGTAATCTTAAGTTTTGGTGACCAAAAAATGGGATTGTGGCTGGTTTTGTAGACATTCAAAATTAGTTGAGCTGCTTATTCAGGTCAAAATGTAACTGCCTCTTTCAGGTAAATTTGCAAGTAAATGTCCTTGGTACATTGGATTTTTGTTTCTGTGGCATGTTTATACAATGGGAATTCCTCAAAGAAATGTGTAGCTTTGTTAAACCCTTTTGACTGGTAGAAAAGGCAGTCCAGTAGGGACTTGCTGCTGTTTGTAGTTTTGTTTGTGTTAGTCTGGGATTAATGTCAGCTCTTGGCTGTTCTTATTTTAGATGGTTCTGTGATTTAAGATGGAAATTTTGGATATCCAAAGTCAACATATACAATTCTTGTAATGATAAAAGTCATATATTTAAGTGTCCTATTTATTTAAAAGTTTATCTGATTTCTAATGGGCTTTAAATGTAAATGTATGTTTATGTATTGAAAAGGTAGCATGTGGAAGAGTTAATCAGGAACAAGTCCTTGAAGTTGAGAATTGAAGTAAGATTCCTTTAGGCTTCATGAAGTGCATGTGAATTTGAATTTCAAAAAAAGGTTTCATTTGATTTTGTAGTAGTAGTGAGTCACCTCCCATGCTTCCACAACTTTGCCTACAGCTCATGTATTTCAGTACTGTAAATGGTGTTATGTTTTCAAGAACACCATTTTCATATAAGAACTTTTTCAGAACTCTGCATAACTGCATTCTTCTCATACACTAGCAGGATGCTTAGCACTTGTATATGAGAATTGAATGGATGTGTTTGTGTGGGTTCAGTTTCCTTGTGGTCTGTCAATCTGTGTATGCACAAAGTATACATGTGTACCTTGTATCTTACACTGTTAATTAAGTAGTGCCACACTGCTGTTCCAGATAGTCTGTGTTGACTAATGCCCGTTTTGAGAGGCAGGCTTTCCAGTCCATGCAGCTCTCTCTGCTGGTCAGCCTGTAGAATCAGACATGCCTCTGTGAAAGCACCTCCGGGGTTTTTCCTTCGTTATAACCATGCCTTTTCCTACTTAAGGGTCAGGAGGCATCACTGAGGAAGATCAGTTTCCTTCAAGTCCTTTCAAGATCTCTGAATAATTGTGTAGTTCTGCCTCACCCCTTGTTGTTCCAGTGTGAATCACAGTCCTTGCCAAATGGATTTGTAGTCCTGCCTGATGTTGCTGCCATGTTCTGTGTCTTCCCTGACAGTGAAATGCCTGCTTGCTTTCGTTTCCTTTCACACTGTTTACCCAGTCATTTTGGTATGGAGTTGTTACTTTATAGTGAGTTCCTGTCTTAGGTGATGCAATGACTGCTCACATAGGTATTTTCTTCTTGTCCAAAAATACTATTTGATGTGCTACTTTGATTTCATTACATGGAAGTTGACTTGATGAGTGACTGATAATGATTCTGTGTTTTCTAAGTTAGCTACGTTATCACAGAAGGAGGTTACCTAGTCAGTAGAATGGGAGAAGAAAAACTGTAGGGGAAGTGACAAGAAAAGATGGAAAAAGAAAACACTAGAAGAGAAAGAGGAAGTTACATGGGAATTATGAATGATGTGTGTTCTTAAGGTTAATCCTTTGGGCAAGACATGGGAAAAGGTCTTTCTAACTTAATTCTAGGACTTTAATATCTTTAGGTCTGATGATTTTCATGTCTGAAGACCAGATGGATTTTCAAAACTGTCAGGCATACCTAACAACCATCAAAAATCACTATTTTGAGTGATTTTTGTATTTTAATTCAGCTAACTGCAGACACAGAAGTCTGAAAACATATCAGAAGTTGTTCAGAACATTAAGCAACCCAAATTTCTGCCAGGCAATTTACAAGATAAACGAACATCCACCTTGAATATTAATCTGACAGATAATATTACCTGTCTGAGTACTCTTACAAAACATGTTACTGAGCTGTTTTGATTGTTCCCAATAACCTACCTCAGTGTTAATTTCAATACAAGTCATCTTTATTCTAATACTAGTTCTTGGTGAGAAATGAACAGTGAATTGATCTGATAGTGGTAACAGAGACCTGGAGTCTTGCAAATATTAAAAAGCCTGTAATGCTCATTGTATTTTTCTCTTGTGATTTCTAATCATGTTACCATTTGTATATATTTTCCTAATTATTTGACTTTACAAAGCTGCTTCTCTGCTAAATGATAAATGCAAACATCATAATAGACATTTTTATAGGAACATTTAGGGTGTTAACATTTATTTTTGTTGTGAGCACATAGGAATTGCTAGCCCCATGGCAAAATTTCAGTTTTCTGCCAACCATGCTCTTTTTCTTGGTTTTTTGCTCTTTTAATGCAGTTGAAACATAGAGTTTCAGCAGCATGATGCATTAAGTTCTAATTTTTAAGGCAGATGATGATTACTGACCTTTTGAGACCAGCAATAAAAATCTGAGCACTACTTAGTTTCCAAATGTATTTGCTTGCCTGGTTACAAAGCATGAAGACTGGGGAAAATAAGAGCTAACATACTCCTATTGGGATATTTCTCATTTGCAAAGTAGATTGAAGTTTTTCTTCCACTTTCCTGATACAGAACCATTAAAACACTTGGCAAACTAAGGTTACAATTAAAATAAAAGCAAACAAATATACAAAAAATGAACAATGAAGTACATGGAATGGAACTGACGTGATTTTGATCGTCTACCTTTATAATAATGATGACATAAATGGTAACATATTTTAAAAGAGTAAAAAATCTTCATGGTATTTTTGAAACAAAGTAAAATAAGTTAATGAGTTTTTACATTATCAGATAGTGGATAAATTAGTTTGTGCTGCCTAATCACATGAGGTCTACAGTGACTGTCTAAATATACCTTATTCCAAAGTTTCTGTGAAATTATTGGTACGATCATTTCTGTTAATATAAACAAAATTAACATTCTGTTGGGTTCATACTAGCTACTTTGAGGAAAATTAACTGTACCCCAGCCCAAACCAGCACACAGTTAAAGCTCTTCCTTTGTTACACATCTCTGGTCTTGATCAGTGCCCAAATGCTGCTGTATCCTTTTGACAGCAACATGGGAATGATGCTGCTAGGAAAATGACTAAAGGTACAAACAGTGTGGTGTTAGACTGAAATACGTGGGGAAAGAATCATATGTGAAACCTTCAAATAAAACACTTTTGATCAAGAAATTTAGACTGATCTAAAATTGGGAAAGAAGGAAATGAGTAGAATAAGTGAGTGCAATCCCTTTGAAGAATTAAAGAGCATTTCAGCTAAATCACAGGTAAAAAGTTTTCTGAAGATACAGGAATAGAAGATAGTCTTGAATGTGATCTTAACAAGAATTCCAATAGTTGGAGTTTAAAGAGCCTGTTGAACAAACAAGCTCTTTTCATAGAATCATAGAATCATTAGGGTTGGAAAAGTTCTCTGAGATTGAGTCCAACCGTTAACCCACCATCACTGTGTTCAGCACTAAACCACATTCCCATGTGCCACATCCACACATCTTTTAAACACTTCCAAGGATGATGATTCCACCACTTCCCTGGGTAACTTGTTCCAATGCCTGACTACCCTTTCAGTGAGGAAATTTTTCCCAATATCCCAGCTAAACCTCCCCTGGCACAACATGTGGCCATTTCCTCTTGTTCTGTCACTTGTTACCTGGGCAAAGAGACTGACCCCCCCCTCACTACAACATCCTTTCAAGTTGTTGTAGTGAGGAAGGGTGTTGGTTGTAAAGAACAAAAAGATCATCTTGGCTTAAAATGTTCGTGAATCTTGGACCACTGTGAAACTACACTGGGAAAGGACTGTTGTAGACTTGCACTCCATACATCTTTTCTAGGCACTTACTCTTGGCCACTGTTAGAAGAGCTGGATATGCCTTTGGTCTCATCCTGCCTGTTCTGAAACAAGTGAACGAACAAATGGCTTGGAAAAAACATACTCCAGAATCATGTTGCCCTGTCGTAGTTTAGGTACAGAATAAATACAAATAACAGAATTGTTCCATGTACGGTTAAAAAAGAAAATTAGTCTGATATCACAGAGTGTGCTAAACATTGACATTAGCTGAGAAGACACAGAATCACAGAATGGGTCAGATTGGAGGAGACCACAGTGGAATCACCTGGTCTAACCTCCCTGTTCAAGCAGGGTCATCCTAGAGCACGTGGCACAGGATTGTGTCCAGACTATTCTTGAATTTAATTTGCAGTGAGGGAGACTCCACAGCCTTTTAGGGCAGTCTGTTCCACTGCATGGTCACATGCACAGTACAGAAGTTAATCCTTGTATTTAAGTGGCACTTCCTGTCCATCAGTTTCTTCCTGTTGCTTCTTGTCCTATTGCTCAGCACCCCTGAGAAGAGCCTGGATCCATCCTCTTGACACCCTCCCTTCAGATACTTATGGCATGGATGAGATCTCTTCCCAGGCATCTGTTCTCCAGGCTGAACAGTCCCAGCTCTCTTAGCCTTTCCTTGTAAGAGAGATGTTCCAGTGCCTTAATCACACCTCTAATGAAAGGGCTCAACTAGATCCTCTGGGATCTGCCATTCAGCCGATTCTCAATCCACCTCGCTGTCCACTCATTCAGGCCACACTTCCTGAGTTTGCCCATGAGGATGTTGTGCAAGACAAGTGTCAAAATTCAAGATATCCACTGCTCTCCCCTCATCCATCCAGGTAGTTGTTTCATTGTAGAAGGCAAGACCTCTGCCTTTTTGTCTTACAGGTGACTCTGAATGCTTTCTGGATCTCTGCCAGTAAGCAAAATACAGGCTTAGAGTGGAATGCTTAGAAAAGGAAGAGACTAAGTACATGGAGTGAGCTTTGTGTTTATTAAGTCAAAGCCACTTCAAAATGGCTGTAAATGTATGTTTGTAAACATAACTGAAAGAACCATAATTGCTGTTGCTAAGTAACCTAGGGATATTTCAAAACCTGGGTTGGGTTTACAGGTGTCGCAATTTGTTAGATACCAGTTTGAGGGAAAGCAGGAATGAATGCTTCGTATAACTGAAAGAAACGGAAGTGGTAGACTAACAAAGAAGTGTTTCGTAACAAGTAAGTGTGAAGTACTAAGCTTTTCTTTCATTGTTCAGTAGTTATCGCAAAGTGTAGGTGTTACAGAAATAGTTACTGGTACTCCTTCATTGTAGAAATAAAAGTAAGCACATAGGACTGTAAGGATTAAGAGATGTTAAAGACCAGACCCCAGACCTGGGCAGCAATTGATAAGAAATTCATGTTGCATGCCTGTGATGAAAGGGAAATTAAGTTTTTCAAGCTCATCACACTGGTAGTCTAGGGAAATCATTAATAATCACAAAATTATTTGTAATAAACTGTTTCTTGCCCTGATACCTACTGATCATAAAGCAAATACTTCACCGACTATAGAACTATGTACTATTCATTAAAAAGGCTCTTGCAATTAAGGCAAGTACTTGAAGTAAAAAAGCAGTTATCTTTAATTCTTTTGAAAGACTATAAAGAACTATTTGAAAGGCAGGTGTCATGTGAAAGAGGAAGGTTTAGACTTTTGCCTGTTGGTGCCCCCAGGGAAATCAAGACCCTTGTGTCTGGCTGTCTGTCAGTGTCTCATGATGAGACCCTTCACCAATAGATTCACAAGGTCAGAGGGTGATTTGACTACCTTTGTCAGGGGGGGCTGGGCCAACAATGTGAAGACCCCTCAGCAGGCCCTGCCAAAGTGTTACCTTCTGCCAGCATCAGAAGGGACTCAGTTTAACAGTTCACAGAATAACACTCTCTAAGACAAATTGTGACAGGTTAATATGGCTCATGGTCATTTCTGCCAGAGTCTGCCTGCAAAATTATGTTTTGGAGCAATCTACTGATACATATATTAAGCAAGCACAAGCTCTAATCCTAAAAGCAATATTTAACATGTGTAGAGTGTAATTCTTACTGAAGTTCTCCCTGTGAGAGTAGATGATTGATCCCTGCAGTTTTGGTGGAGTCTTCCCCCTATCCCCAACTTACTTTTATATTATTTATGTCCAGGTGGAGCTTGAGTGGCTTTAGTAATAAATACTTTCTGATTGGTGTAAAGTTCTCTTGCCATATCTAATGGCAGAGGGGTGGTCGTGGCTTGGCACCTGAGGAGGGGGTTTTGACATGGTTCTTGACGTAGCAGCAGAACACCTCGACTCTGTTGGCTGACAGGTACTGTATGGTCTCATGATCTTCCTTCCTGCTGGGATTTGAATAGAGAGAGGCCACGTAATCTCCACTTCATTCCACTCTCTGTTCTGTTCCTCTGAGCAGATGATTATCATTGGGAAGCATATCGACTGCATTCGGTCCAGGAAGTTGCAGCTGCTTTGACCCTAGAATTCCTAGCCTCCTCTAAATTTTAACCCTATCCATCAACCCACAGTAGGTATTATCTCTAATTTCCCGTAAATCATCATACAGTTATGATAATTGTATGTGAAGCAGCTGAGGGAAGGAGATGTACTGCAAGTGTGTTTCATTAACTTTGAAAGCAATTTCAGTGAACAGATAAACCATGCACTATCCATTTTGAGGAGGTTTGTTGTGTGTTCAATGTAATACAACTCTTCTTAAACCTAAATGGACAGGATGGCTGAGAAATCAGGCAGTAGAGAGAACAATATCAACTTAGTATCGACGCATGAGAATCACCTAATTGTGTTGCCCTTGGCCATAGGGCTTCTGGACATTTAGGTTTGTTTCTCCACAGTCTGTGCTTTGACTTCTTCAACTTCTGTGTGGTTTCACAGCCTTCAGACTCATATTACAAAAGCATGTTGATGTGGAAGGTATGTTGGGATGGAAGTTCTGGGATAAGACATGAGGAAATGACAATCTGCTTCAAAAGCTGTCAGGGGCTGATTGTCCTTCAACATCACCAATGCTTCATTATGGCATTGAAACTCATAGTAGTGATTGTATGTCTGTTTTACTAGAGAAGAAATTGGTTGGCATTGGTGTATACTATACACCTTTTCAATGATTTATGTTATAATCATTGGAATAGTAGGCACAGTTTGCTGAAGCCTATTCACCATGCTGTTAGGCTGGGTGTTTTAAAAACTCTGGGGAAAATTAGGTAGTTTCTTGCATCCAGGAGGAAGCAAAACTCATTTGTCTGAGCAGGTGTTTTCATAGACTGCCCAAGAAAAATCTGAAGAGCTGTGAAATCCACACTTGTTAGCTGATGGACTGTGCAGAACTACTTTTTCTGTTCTATTTTGTATGTACTTGGAATATAAGCCAGATGCTTAAAATTAGTTGTAGTTTGGCTCATTGTATGTTCAAGGTGCTGAGGAAGTAACAGAGCTACTTTGCTATCTCTCCATTCTGCTTGAGTGTGGCAGATCACAGAGTACCTGACTGAACCACAGGGATTAGAGGGGCTTTGTTCTTCTGGAGGATTGTGTTGCTAGAAGTAGTAACTGTTCTGGTTTCTTCAGTGAAGCTAGTTGGCTCTGCACCAGGTATCAATTGTCACTAGCTGAGACTCTAAACAATCTTTATTCTGTCATTGGGAATATGCATAGCATATCATAGAGTCATAGAACGATGAAGGTTGGAAAAAACCTTGAAGATCTTCAAGTCCAACCTTGAACTGAACACTATCATGCCCACTTAAAACCATAGCATGAAGTGCTACTTCTGCTTGTTTTTTGAACACTTCTAGGGATGGTGATTCTACCACTTCTTTCAGTTGCTTGTTTCAGTAAAGAAATTTAACCACTGTTTCAGTAAAGAAATTTTTTCATAATAGCCAACCTGAACTTCACTTGACATAGCCTGAGGTAATTTCCCCTTGTCCTTCACTTGTTGCTTGAGAGAAGGGACCTACCACTACCTTCGACAATCTCCTGTCAGGTAGTTGTGGAGAGCAGTAAGGTGCCCCCCTCAGCCTTCTTTTCTTCAGGCTAAACAGCCCCAGTTCTCTCAGCTGCTCTCACAGGATTTCTGTTCCAGTGCCTTCTCCAGCTTTGTTGCCCTTCTCTGGACCCACTCCAGCACCTCAATGTCCTTCTTGTTGTGAGGGGCTCAAAACCGAACTCGGGATTTGAGATGGAGCCTCACCAGTACTGGGGACAGATGGTGATGACCCTACCGTAGTCCTGATACAAGCCAGGATACCATTGCCCTCTTGTTCCATAGTAGCTCAAGTTTATTGCGGAGTAGCAGTCACTTTACTGATATTTTTTCTTTATGCACGCACAATGGCAAGATTGAAAAGGTGATTTAACTTGGTGTTAACTCAACAGCTGTACTGACAGACACCTTGGAAAAAACCCCTACCTTTTTTTCTCCCCTAAATCAATGTCTAAAAGGGTCCTTTTTTTTCCATTAAGGTGTTTTCTCCTACTTCTTCTCATTTTCTGTCACTTTGAAGTATGGGGTTTGTAGGTTTCATTTGTTCTACCTTCGTAAGAAAAAAAGATCTGAAAATCTCAGCAACAGGAGGGTGTGTGATTTTAATGCTCAAAAGCATTAGTGGCATTTGTAATGCTCAAGGGCATGAGCTGCCTTTGAGGTGTCTCCTGATTACTCCCCGTATTTGAAGAGGAAGTATTGACCTAAAATCCTTGACTTAAAAGTCCTTGTCACCACCCCTGAGGCTCAGTAATGTGATCAAATCCTGCTCCACCAGCTTTTTCCATCTCAGTAAGACCACAAGTAAATGTTGCTTGGAGAGAGAGCAAAGTACCAAAGAAGTATTTGCAAAGGATTAAAATAATAATTTCTCCGTGTCTCCAAAAAGGGAAGGAGGTGAATGAGGGAAAGGGGAATGGGATTCACCCATCACCTCTGTTGCATTTTTAATAGCAGCTATTCCTGTTTCTTATTTCTGCTTACACGTAGCTATGATTTGAACAACATGAGAATGGATTATTTATCCTGTGGTACGGGATGGGATCCTTTCTGTGTGCTCTACAGTGGCTGTTTTTTTTAGGCTGGGGATCCTGGGGATACAGAACCCAAGGCAACTGCGAAAGGAGAGTTCTTGGTGGGGAACCAAACAGAATTGGTTTACTTGGGTGAGTCTGGGACCTGATTAGGAAGGACCATATCTGACAGAGAGAAATAGGAGGGGAATAGAAGAGTCTTATATACTCTTCTGTATGAGACAGTGTAGAGCTGCTTAAGATGAAGCAGGACAAATATCTACCCTTTTTCTTGATTTCTGTTCCTCGTATGACTCAGAGTGCTGTCTCTATTTTCCACCTGAACTGAGCCTCCGGCTTTTACTTCAGTCCTTTTCCTGCCATGAAGTATTGCTTCCCTCTGGTGTTTCTCACTGCCTCCCCACAAATAATCCATAAGAAGGTATTCTCTTCTCAGGCGGGTTCAAAATTCAAAAGTTTTCATTTGCATTCAGTTATGTTTCCAAAGGTTAATACAGAGTGCTTTGGCAGAACTTGATTGTGGCAGCATGCCTTCATTTCCTTCCTCTTTTTGGATTTTTCTAGGAATCAAATGATGTCCAGACTTCTGCTCATGTTCACTGGTTACTGTGTGTTTTCCTGTGCCTACCAAGATCCAGCAAGTTCCAACCTGCTAGTTTCTTTCATTTAGTTATGCAGACTCACTGGTTTCACTTTGTATATAATAAGGTTATCCCTGCCTACGAACCATTAATTTTTAATTAGTTTTAAACAAGTCGTATTAGTTTTCAACCAGTTTTAAACAAGGTAGAGTAAATGATGATTTCATCCAAAATTCAAATCTGGTTCTGTGCTCAGTTGTGGATAAGAGAAGAGAGGAGATTTTCTCTTCCTTAGAAAAACGGGTTGGGACGAGGAATGGGAATGCAGAAAGAGGAAAAGCAGCTGTTACTTGAGACATTTGGACTCAGTTTTGGCATACTGATCGATGTGTTTGGCCTACCAATACATTACAAACTTGAGGACTATTCAAGAAACATTCAGGTTTTAGAGTAGCAGATCCTCAAACCTTAGTAGATCTCATGTTCTGCTGTAACTGTCAGTTTTTGATACATGTAATTCTGTCCTCTTCTCTTGATTATCTCTCTTTCCTTCTCAGTGATTTGCTTGTTTTACCAGTTGCCCACTCTTTTTCTTCTTTCTGAGAAGATGGTGTAGAACACATGAAATAGTCTCAAATCTTCAGTGTGACTCAACTACTGTGCATACATTGCTTAACAGGACATAGTCTGAGAGAGGGATAATTTGGTTTTGGGAAGTTTCGACATCAGATGGGATGAGACCCTTCATCAAAGGTTACATCCGTCCATTACACTGTCTTGCTGTCAGCACAAGCTTGTGCCTGGTAAAAAGAAGCCCAAGGGAAAATTCTGTGATGATTTACCACTTCTTGGGTTATTTTGATTTCAAAGAGTCTATAACATCCTTTGCTGATTTTGAAGTCATCTAACTGGTTTCGCTTCTTTTTTTCAAAAAGAATCAGTTACTCCCCTTCTTGCAATTCTGAATGTCTCTCTGAAGTGACTGACAGAATCTGTCCCAGCTTCACACTGTCCTTAGATGTGGTCACAGTGACGTGTGCTGCTTATGGCAGTAGGTTAATGAGGTCAAGTGTTAAATGGTGATATTGTCTGTGAACAGTTTTCAGGGGGATGGGAGGGGAAACATCTGCTAAATGAGATAAATTTCTCTTTTCTTAGAGCACCTCAGTCTCAAATGGGGTAGAAGAGTAAAAAGAGCCTGTTTCTGTGAGTTTGTGTTACTTACTGCTCAGTATAATAGAAAGGCATTAAATCCTACATAGTAATGGCATTTAAACTGTAGCCATACCACAGAGTAACTAAGAATCCTGTTTCTGTTGCAGGCATGAGGGATGTCTTGGTCACCTGTGAGGTACTGAACAATATACCCAGAACCTTTCATAGAGATGTTCACAGGAGTGTCACATTTGTTACCTAATTATCTCTTTACTGAACTCTAAAGAGTAGTTGAAGTTGGAAGTCTTAAACATTTGCAGAATCACTGTATTGTGTTACTTGGAGAGGTGCTAAATATATTGATATGTGACATCTGTGTCTTTCCCTCAATGCTTTTTTTCTCCTCAATTGAGATGATTTGATTTCTTTCTTCTTCACACTCCTTGTGTTGAACTCTTCGTTCAGGAGGGTTTCTTTCTCTTTTCCCTCCCTGAGATTTTCTCTATATAGTACAACTGAAAAAGGAAACTCAGAAACTGTATGGGGAGAGTTATGGTTAGGAATTAAGTTTAAAATTGGGTGTTGGGTTTTTTGGGGGGTTTTGTTTTTGTTTTGTTTTTGGTTGTTTGTTTTGGGTTGGTTTTTTTTTTTTTTTTAGTTTTGGGGGGTTTGTGCCGTGTTTAAGCAGTTTGGAGATTACTTTTCCTTCATGGTTTTTTTCTTCATGGTTTTACTTAGTTTTTCAAATACTTACCTTCCTTGAAAGGAATTGTGAGATCTTTCCTTGCAATGAAATTTCTCTTCAATATTGTGTGAAACGAAGAGTCGTGTTTATATCTGGTCTATCAGTGTTTCACAGCATGAACTTAGAGAAATGGTTTAGACCCTTGTACTTACATTATGTATGGAAAAGACAAAAGGTGACAGTGTTTTATGTAAAGCACCTGAATACTGAAGTGCAACAGGAACTGAAAATACTGAGATTACTGTGCATTATTACAGAGTTGTGCAAATAGGTAAAGATTGCCTAGAATAAAGGAAATTATCTGATGGCAGTGAGGCAAAGTCAGTCACTGACAGAAGAATGCTCTGTGTTTTGCAGCAAAGCTGTATTGTGGGGTTTTGTTTGTAAACAAATTTGATCCTAAAGAATGCTATCAGTGATCTAAAAAGTTAAGGCCATGGTCTGACTTCTCCTGCTACTTTGAGCGGTGGTTGTTATATTTTCTTTTTGTCTGTGGGCCAGTAAGAAGGATGTAATTGCTCTATGGCATTATTTGCTTTAATGAAAAGAAACTTAATTCAGTTATTATCTGATGTATTAGCAGACAAGTATCATGGGTCTAGGTGTGGGTGGACTATTCCTTGCATGTACCAGTGGTCAAAGTCCTTACTAAGTACCAATAAAGAAAAAAAAAAGTATTTAGAAGCTTGCTTACTGGTAGGTGAGTAGATGTGGTAAATGCTTAAGGGCAGGAGAGGGATGTCCATTTATAGATACTGGGATGCCTGGTGAGGAGTGGTCCATTCAGGCATTATTGGTTCCTGCTTAGGATTTTTAGTTGGATTTTGGTTGCTAATTGGAATATTTGTTTAACAAATCCAAGAACTACTAGTATTTTTAGTAGTTTGTAGTTTGTTTAGGAGCTCAAAGCTTGCATAAAGAGAGGAGAGACCATGGTCATTTTTAAACTTCAAGTTCATTTCAGTGCATCTCAGCAATTTTCGAGTACTTGAAAATGTATGCACGAACCCGTCTCTTAGAGCTACTAGTTCAGACGGAGATGTGTCTTACTTGGTGTGTTTTGCAAGTTACAAAAACGTGCCTGTAATACACTGTGTTGCTCTTGCCCCTTAGACTTGGCTCCAGCTTATCTAATTGATTGTATTCAATGAAACAAAAAGTTTCCAAGACTCTGCAGTATCTTTAGCAGGAATTTTTTGGCTGTGGGCCTAGCTGGGTATTTCATTGCATCACGATCATAGCTTGCTTTTGTCATCTTTTTGTTAGCCACATTCTGGTTTGCCTAGGAAAGTGGTTGACAAGGTCCATGCTTCTTTGCAACAGCTTGTTCTAAACCCTGCAGATAGATCTGAAATTATTATTTTGTCAGAGCTGAGGTGAAGCTGCAAAGAATTATGCAGAACATGCTGAGAACTTCGGTAGAAAACTGAAATGGCTTGTAAATCTGATATCGATCTACTAAAAAGCCCTTCTTGTTCTATTATGTAGATAATAGAGTATCCTACATTTTGAACAGATCGCCTTAGGTGCATTCAAATTTCCTATACCACTTTCAGGCAAGATTGAACCAGCATCATTGCTGAGTTGGCATGGGGAGTCTTGAAGGGATAACTGGTGTGTCTTAGTGTGCGTTACTGAGTAGATACATTTGCAAAACTTTCTGGTGAGTTGCGACTCTTCTAAAGACATTGCAGAGTTGATAAAAGCCTTAGTCTTCAGGGCTCAGAGACAAAACCTGTGTTGGAATTTGATTTATGTACTGAGGCACTTCAGTGTTTTAAGGTTTTTTGTCATCAGAGAAACTTCTAAAAAGAGTTAAATTGTTTAGTGGAAATTCTGTAATGTAACTTCTTTATAAACAACTTATCGGTTGTTAAATACTTTTATGCTATAAATGTTTAATCTTTATTTTAAAGTGCCTTTTCATAAAGGAACTGATAGTAGCACAATCTATAACAACATATTGTGAAATACAGAAAGGAACACTGTATCTTCTTATCTGATCTCCGATGTATCATAGACCAGTAAGTTCCATTTTGGCTTTCTTCCTCCACCAAGTTCAGTAACACAGGTTTATCTGAAGCCTATTTTGCAACTCGTGGTGCTTTAAAATCAGGAAATACAGAATCTGCTCCCTTGACTGTTTGTTTCAGTCATTTGATATTCTTCTTTCAGAGAGAGAGAGAAAAAATGTTTTATTTTAAATAGGTATTTATTCTAAAGGTATTGTATATCCTGCTTAAGTAATTGTTTTCCATTATGTGTGGACTGGGGGTTTTTTGGAGGAGGGGGGGTGGAGGTTGGGGATGGGGAGGTTGTTTTGTTTTGTTCTGGTTTTTTTTTTGTTTGTTTTTTAATCTCTGTCAGGTACTCTGCTCAAGCTTTTTAATTTATTGGGGCACAATTTTCACACTCTTGCCTTCTGCATTTTCTTGTGGTGTTTCAGGATATAATATCAAGAATCATGAAAAAGGTTTTGTAGTATTCTTATTTCAGAACTTGGGGGGAAAGGCAATATGAATATAGGGAGCTCTGTTTATCTTAGTTTGGAATATTTACTTTCACTTTAGAAGTAAAGTATATAATTGAATGCTTAATCATACTCAAAACAGTTATGTGAGCACTGGACACACATGGTGATAATTTCACTCTTTTCCAGTGTGGAAGGGAAGCACAAGTCTCTTCTGTTTTTTTAAATGTTCAAGAGAACACAGACTATTTGAAATGTTATTGTGAAGATATGTTTGTCTTAGCTAAAAGGCTCCTTCTTGTCACTTTTATTAGAGTTTTGCAGAATCTCTGCTAATGGTATGTTTTATGATGAGCCTTTGTTTACTTTCAGAGCCTTGGGTTTTTTTGCCTCCATTTTTTTCTGGCAGTCTGTGTTTATAGAGATAACATGATCTTGGCAAAGCATGTAGTGCAGTATCTTTGCAAAAGCTGGCTGGTATTTCAGATAGTGAAGAAGTGCAGAACTCTCAGGCCATTGATGATTAAGGAAACTATCAAGCAAGTACATTTTTCTGAATTATAAAGATAAAACATCAACATTGCTGTTATAAATTACTGAACAATATGAAGTATTAACTTGGGTTTAAAAATATAATATATTGCCTCTCTATCAAAGAATAACAAGAAACAACAATATAAATATAGTAATTGAAGTCTAAATCATTATTTGGTAGGCTTGTGAATGCATTTATATAGTCTTGGGGTTTACTATTTTACTATTACTTTCTTTTACTATTTAACTAAACTTTTGTTTACAAAATAACTTGGTGTCAAATGCTTCTGTGGCAGTGTCTCACCAGATCATTGCTTGTATGTCTCGAAGGGTCTTTTTTGTGGTTTTTTGTTTGTGTTGCATTATGTGACCAGACCATGATTCTGTAAGGATTTATAAATGTGATTTAGTTTGTGCACAGTGCCTGTTCATATCCTCGTTGAATCTGTATAGGGTGTAAGCTGGAGAGTGGGGAGCAAGATGTTGTGCTTATGTTTTGCTTTTTGGCTTTTTTTTTTTTTGGTTGGGGTTTTTGTTTTGTTTTGGTGGGTTTTGGGTTTTTGTTGCAGTGGGTGGTGTTTTTTAAGATAGTTTTATTTTTTAGCTGGTTTAGAGCTTCAGGCTCTAAGCTCACGTAGTTTTTTAGCTGCTTTTGCAATACCAAATAAAACTTAGATAAATGTCCAAGACGTTTTATAGAGATTGCCTTGTATCAAATTACATTTTCTACAAGTAAGGGTAATTCAAAGTTAAGCACTTTTAAATAATGTTAGTGTTCCAGGTTCCTGTAACTGATGTGTCATTGTAAGGAGCTGGCGTTGTTTCCTCTACAAAACTTTAAGCACTTTTCCAAAGGCGAGAAGGAAGGAGGGGAATGACACGAAAATCCCCTAGAAACCCCCACACCTTGAGGAAGGAATTTGTACATGAAATTTGCATCAGATCTGACCTTTTGATTATGCAGTTTCTAAACTGAAGCTACCCTGAAAAAGCAGAGAGTATTTCTGGAGGATCCAGAGGATATACTGGCATATATTGCTCTTGGCTGTTCAGAAGAGTTTGCTGATTCACTCTGACTTAAGTGTTATCCTGTTTAGATGCTTACAGTTATTTCTGCAAAGAGCTAATTTGTAGAAACATGTTTTCAGACTCTTCTCAGATAGTGTAACAGCTGGGGTAGAAGTAAGGGGATAACTTCCTTCATCCAGATGTTTTCACATTTTTGATGGCTCTGTCCCAGATTTACTAGGCTTGCTCTTACCCATGTTTTTCACAGAAGAAATGTTACAGGAAACAAGGTCACGTGTGTTTTATCATACAGCATATTATGCAATTTTCTTGTCCAAGACTGCTTTACCTTTTGCTTTTGTCAGGTGGTGAAAACTGGGAGAGGAAAGAAACCAAAGAACCCACAAAAGTGGGAGCAGCATATTATACAAAAATAATATTGTGAAGAACATAGTGAACCTTTTTTGTTTTCTCTTTTTGTAGGCAGAAGAGCTGGTTGAGGTTGTGATTATATTCTCTCCATGATACTTTCCTCTGTATGGCAGAGTGTAAAAGTGTACTTTTAATCTCCTAAGGCAGACATTTAGAAGTTTGGCAAAGAGTAGAAGTTTCACTCATGATATTCTGGTTGTTGAAGCTGGACGTCCCTTTTCACCTAGAACAGTATAATAGAGAGGCATAGCAATAGCGTTCTGTGCAATTATTTTTCAAATAATGTCTGCAAATTTCCTTATCTGTCTTTGTGGTAACAGTTTTCTCTTAAGCTGTTCTAATCCTTGGCTGGAAAACAGGATCTTTCTATACTTCATTCATTCCCATGAAGGAGAAAGGAGGTTTTTAAACTTTTTTTTTATACTTCTTGTCTTTATATTGACTCTTCCTCCTTTTGTGCGGCTCCTACTTGCCTACAGGAGACTTCTGGTGTCACTGCCCTTTCCCCCTGCCACATAATCTTGTGCTCCTGATTTGCAGTAAAATTCTAGCTCTTCAGCCCTGGTGAGTGTCTGCACACAGTGTAAACACATTTGACAGTTACTGTGGAGTAGTTTTACTTCCGAGCAGGGAAGTTGCCGGACTGGGGAAGTGAGATAAGAGTGCGAGAAAAGGGACATGACAGAATTCAGGAGGAGACTCCAAAATAGTTTAAATTTTTCAAAATCTAAGTCTTGGAAAAAGCATCCTGATCAAATGCAAGCTGGGCAATTTATCTGAATAGCCAATGGCAATTGGAAATTGTTATGACTGGTTTTCCTCACAGAGGTGTTTGCTGTGAGAAACCCTTTATCTTCTGTGAGGGATGAGAACCTTGTATTTTCCATCATTTTTCTCTGCTTGATGAAAATTGTTGCATTGTTATTTGCCTAGAGATACTTTTTTATAGACTCAGAACTCCAGAGCACATCTGTAGTTGGAGAGGGTAAAGAATTTTATCAAAGGTCTGATGTCCTTGAGAAGTACCAGACTACAGCAAATGGTGGATCTTGGCTGTTCTCTTTCTTCCGTAGTTAAGCTGCTGAGAACAGACATTTAACTGAGAAATCCCTGCCTGCCACAGGAAAAAGGACAGAAGGCTGAGAGAAAAGACTTTTGAAACCTTTTCCATTTCGATACAGCTGGTGTCTACTGGGCCGCACTTCAGCACACTGACAGCAACGTGAAATGTGTATGAATTCTGATAGCTTAGTGTAGCCTGCTTGACAGCATCTGATAAACTGGCATCTGTTTTGCAACTGTTGATGCTGTTCTTTGGCCCTGCAGAACTGCAGCAACAAGTGTTGGCTCATGTTTTGACAAATTGGTCTTCAATTATGACACTGGGAATTGCAGTTGGAAAAGAGTAACTTGCTTTCTTCATAAGTTTCTTCCAGCATTACTTCCCCTGATCTCAGTCTTACAATGTTTGAAAAAGTCAAGTAATTCGACAAACTACTTTGATGCTGTTGCTATTGTACCTTTTGTTTGCACTGTCAGTATTTGTTTTAACTTATGAGTGTAACTGTAACTGTCTTAGGTATTCTCCAGAGGTCATTGAATTTGTCCCCTAGATAGTGTTTTTAACAAAAATGCCTTTTAATTGAAAAAAAATACCTTATTCTGTTTCAGTAATAAGTCAGAATGCTTTTTCCACACTGAAATGTTATTTGTTTAACCTTTTTTTACTGTCTCCTGATTTTTTGGTCATGTATTGGTAGTTGTTTTTACATAGAAACCATTTTGGTTGTTCAGTGTAGAACAGTGGTTTGCTATTTTTTTGAAACCGAAAGTCTTCAGGCAGAATGAGATCGGGGGCAAGCAATCCTCCTTTTTATTTTGAACTAATTTCCTCCACGCACACAGGAGAACTGGCAATTTCTATTGTATGTTTTTCTGAAAGAGATCAAAAGATCAGTTAGGGAAGACCTGTGCTTCACTAATTAACACTTATTTCATGGTCTGAGCTATTGAACTGAATTCAGTTTCCAGAACAGTTAACAAAACAAAGTCTAGTATGCTGTGGCATACTTGTGAAAATATCACTTAGTCCTAATTTTGGGGTTGTCATCTTTTAGTGCATCATTTCAGAAGAATTTGAAAGACACATAAGGGAATAAAGGGAATAATGATGACTTAGTGACGTTTTTCACCTGCTTCATGCAAAAAGTCTTTCTGACCCATTACGGTTACTTTTCCTATGTCTTCTGTGCATATAAAGCTGTGCAGATAATGGTAGCTCTGAATGGACTGAGGATCCTCAGATGCCACTGTCTTAGGACATAATCTGTGCCAGAATGATTGGGCAACCTTTTGAATATTTTGGAAAATTTCTGATGAAATAGTCTTCTGCTGATATTTATCAGCATGGTGAAACTGAATTGTTTTGCAGATATACCAACTTTTCCCAACATTCTAATGGAACATAAGCAGAGATGTTGCTTGTGGGCAGGTCTTTGATTTGATTCCTTTCCTGGTAACTCACCTACTTGGCAGACTGTTGTGGTGCTGAGGCTTCTACAATGTGTTGTTCCTTCTGCTTTTCTGACAGCAGCCACAGGTAGTTTTCATCCTGTTTAAGCTAGAGCATTGACTTAATTCTGTTCTGAAGAACACAGAGATCACAATTTTTAAATTTCTGACTAGGACAGAAAGATAAAATCCTTATATTATCAACTTCTATCTACTCAGTCCCCATGTGTCATGCAAACCTATCAGGCCAGGATCATTACTCTTTCCTTATGCAAAAGTTCATGGACTGATGCTGAATTGCAGATAAGGGTAGTGGTTTGCCAAGTGAAAACTGTAAGCAAATGTTATTTTTGCTTCTCCACTTTTTAAACCATGTTTTGCCATTGGTATCTTTGTCTATCACCTTCCTTCTTTATTTGCTTTCTACCACATGCATCAAATTTTGATATATTAAAAATTTTTGTGTGATATCAATATACAGCTGATAAAACAGGAAAATTCCTCTGAAGTTACTCAACATTTTGCCGTTGTTTCTTGTATGAGCAGTTTTCTTGTGTGGCTTTACATCATGGGAGGGCAACAATAGGCAGAGCATATTAGAAAAGAGACCGTGAAAACTGAAGACATACTCCTTGTCTACAAAACATCTTTGACTATGCTTTAAGATGATGATCTATATTTTTGTGCAAGTTTTTTAAGTCAGAATGAGTATTACCTGGGAAAACACAACAGAGTTTTAATGCAGAAGATGATGCCCTAAAAGCACAGATTAACTTTTTGTGTGAACTTGGCACCTGCTATCTAAGCAATGGAAAATGTTCTCAGATTTTCCAGATTGCTTAGTATTTTTAAAGGTTTTGTGGAATACTTCGCTAAAGTTAGTCAGGAGATTGTTTTCTTGTGAATATGTATTGGAAATACTTGGGTCTGTTACTGTGAGTTCTTTGTGAAAATCTCTACCATTCTGACTGAACAAACACTTTATAACCTCTTATTCGTCCATTAAATAGCACTAGCATTTCTGTATGCTGGTGTTTTAAAAATAAAATAATGTATTGCCTGTCACAGTAGCCTGTGTGTTTGGTTTCTTGAATCTAGTATACTTTTGTTCTTAAAGAAACCTGCCAAAACAAGCCTGCATGTGCAAAGCAATTCAGACTCAGATAGTCAGGGATACCACATGTTGTATGCAGAGTATGAATATTACTGTTATCTTTTTAAAATTTTAAAGTTCTTGAAGCATAACAAGTCATGCTGAGTGCATGTTGTGGGAACGTTTAGTTGTGCTCCATTTGTCGATACATTCAAACTGAACTGTGAAGACTAAGTATACATATTAAGTGTAAAACAAACAAACCTGTCAAAAATTGCAAGCAGGGAGTTGACTGACTTTTTTTCATAGTCTAAGTTTCTGCCCAGAGGTAAAAATTTTGGTGGTCTTGTAATAAGACACATAGTACTCTTTAGACTCTAGTGATGTTCTATTACTACTGACAAATATAAGACGTGTTAGCACCTTCTGTGATAATTTGCTACAGTCTTAGCCACCTACCCATGATTATTTGGGAAGGCTTTCGTGACTGATGTTTGCAATGTTCATTCAAATTCCTTGAAAGAAGCAGATGTAAGGTGTGCACATGGCTGTAATTTTCAGTTTACTGTCAATGGACATACTGAGTTGTTGGGAGACAGCCTAAAAAACCTTGCTTGTCAATAGAAAATGCTCTTCAATCTTTCTCCTCTCTCTAGTAAACTGAGAAGTTGGTGACACAGGCAGAAAACTGTATTTATGGCAGTTCTGAAGGCTTGCTGAAAAGTGACTGTTTCGGGTTGTAAATCTCATCTGCATAAGGAATTCTGTATTGTGTTCTTTGCAGACAGTTGGAATTTGGAAGTGATGGACTAATTTATTTTAATGGAGTTTCATTAGACTCTTAAGTTCATTTTTAAATTGGCATTTAAATCCTTGCAGCTGCCAGAAAGGTAAGCTGATGTAGGCTGGAACAAATCAGGGAAGGAGGAAACAGGGGAGCAAAATGATGCACTGTGAGATGGTTACAGCAACACTGTTGCTGAAAGAGTAAGTTCTGTCAGATGAGTGTTGGTGACCGGCTTAAAGGGAGATACCACACCGACAGGATGTCCAGGCAAATCTCTCTTTATTCAAATTACAACCACATATATGACCTCTGATCTGACTCCGCCTAGGGGCCAGCACCTTTGACCCTATTGGCTTAGGCTGCGTCTCTGGACATATATGGTAAAATCTGAGACCCCTTACAGGGGGTGGTACTGACTTGTTGTTTTGCTCAGGTAAAGTCCAGAAACTTCCAGGCTCATCCA
>JAWWEV010000095.1:44331701-44382346 GCA_035583235.1 Hafferia zeledoni | reverse complement strand
TTGCTCAGGTAAAGTCCAGAAACTTCCAGGCTCATCCAGGAACTGGACCCCCACAGATGAGACTTACTAAACCTGAAAGAATGTAAACTGAATAGTTTTATAAGGGTTTGATGCAGATCCTGTCGATGGGTATGTCTGTAAATGTTTTCTGAAGAAATACTAGTTCATTGTCTCCTACAGGGGGAGGAGGGGAGAAACAGCCAAACCTGTTCACCTTGGAGTTTTTCATCTCTGAGTTTCTGTGCTTCTTGTCCAGAGCTGTAAGCTGCTCTTTCATAAGCAAGCAATCATTTTTGTTTGTCATATGAAGAACAGACTTGATGTTAGGCTGCTTTATGAATTTTTTTGCATCTGAAATGCAACCTCTAGTGTCACTGAACTTACTCAAAATTTTACAACCTTTACTCTTCTACTGGGTTTGTGGAAAAACTACAGTTAAGTACAGGTGAATCTTCATTCAGTTTTGCTCAATGTAAGGAGCCTAACTGGGAATTATGAATGCAGGCAGTTCTGACCATGGAACAGTACTTTTAAAATAGTAAATAATTTAGAATAACCACAGTGCCTCTTGATCTGAAACCTGCATGAACAGGTGGTGGTTCTCTGCTTGATTTGAAGCCGGTGCTCTCTGATTAGTGTGTGTGGAATGTGTGCTCTGCAGTAGGTCAGTGATAGACGGCTCTGTCCCAGACAACCTTTCCTCTCTCCCTCTGGCCCTCAGCAGAGGTCTGGAAAGCTTGCATTGGCTCTAGTGGATGTCGGCAGGTCCTGGTGTGATCTGAAGCACTTGGAGGTGCATACAAAATACACAGCTGTCCAAGCAAGGCAAAACTGCTTGTCTTTGAAGTTCGTATGGCAAGGGGAGAAACGCTGATCGTTGCCGTGAGTGTCTGACTTCTGTGTGGAAAGAAGCTGAATGTACTGCTCACTGAGAAGAGTTCTTTTCTTTTGGAGAGAGGGGAGAGTGTGTGGTATTCATGACAGACTCAGTAGACACAACATAAGGTGCTGAAGAAACTGTGTGTTTTCACTGCTGTTCAGGGAGATACCTCTCAGAAAAGTCATCAGACATAAAACTTGTGAAGTTCTCCCCTTCTGAATTCTGTCCCCTTTGAACTTCCACTGTATTTTCCCACCTCTAGTTAGTTTTAAAATGAATTTTTGCCTCTGTCAGGCCCTTTCCTGTGTGGGAGGGTTACAAAGGAAATTTTTTTTTTCACTGCTGCAGGAAACTGCTGTTGTGCTTAAGTGCTTTCAAATGGAGTTTCCTGCAACCACAGAAATGTTGTGCAAAGAGAGCAAGGGTGGGTGTGCCCTTGTCCTTCCTGCAACAAGGCAGTTGGTTTTAACTTCCACATGAATTGAAATGAGTGGCTCTTGTCAGTTTTCAAACAGATCTGATTGTTCTGGTTAAAGGGAGTGTTAGTACATGAAGTGAACATAGCCTATCTCTTTTTGTGATTATGTTTCCTTTTCAATTTCTATTTGCTATGTGTAATGCCATCAAAAGTCATCTTAAACTGGTGCTGTATTCAGAGAAAAGACAAACATGAGTGCTCAAAAATCAGTAATCACATTTCAAGTCGGGTTTCTGGTTCATGCAGCACTTTCTTGCTAGAACTGAGAAGCAGTTTCAGTGCCAAAACTGTGTTTTTAGAAACTGGGGTTTTTTACACCTTGTATTTAAGAAGCCTAAATTTAAAAGTTCTTGTCAGACAGGAGTTTGGGCAAATGAAATAGGAGTGGATCACTGTATCTAAACACAGATTTGAATTCTTCACATTATGTATTGTTCACAGCCATTGACTTTTTTTTAATACTGTGTTTTTATTGCAGGTACATTATGTTCGCCCATTGCTCATGTGTCTGCTTTGTCTGATTTTCTGTGGATTCCATCAGCCAGTGGGTGGCTTGGGATGTGCTTATTTAAAGGGCTTCCTTGCTCCCATGTGTAGTACAGAGACTTCTCACATGATAAAAAGGTAAATTAACTGTTCGAATTTATTTATCTGTAGCGAGAGAATACTCTCGTCTTTGAACCTTCGAAGGCTAAAGATCCTAGCCCTACAGGTTTCCCTAGAACATCCCCCTCCTACCTCAAAAGAAACCACAAACAAAACAAAATAAAAAAACACCCATAAATTGAAAAAAATGTTCTGAATGGGGCTGTGAATGTTGCATATTATTAAACTGTGAGAATTTTATGTGTCCCCCATGTTTTAGTGAAGTTTTTTTCATAAGTCATCGTTTTCAATCCCATTAATTAGTTTCTTACTGGTTAGCTTAAAACAGAACCATGTGAGTTAGTGCAGCCCGGAGTAACTGTTAAAAATTATTCTTAGGTGCACTGGAGGTACAGCTGTGGCATGAAATATTATCCAGATTAGGAATATTAAAATAATCCTATTGGTTCAAATCATCTCTTCATCAGTACTAGAATCAGATCTTTTACAGTTAGTAGCTTTGCTCTCCAAACCAAGGTCTTGATATCCCTGATTCTGTTAGCCATTCTTGTTAATATGGATAATTGGATAGGCCATTTTTCACTCTCATTGTGTCTTGATTATGTCAGACATCCACTTTAAGATGTGTGTGGACTTGGTATGTAGCTGCTGTTTGGCCAACAAATATCTTTGTGGTGCTGAGTAACTTACCTACGAAAGACCCATTCAGGATATATTAAATCCTTTCTATACAGCTGTGAGGATTATATACATTTACATATGTATCGTTTACACAAACACAAATTCTTGTGAGTTACAATATGATAACCAATCTGTATACCTCAGAAAATGATACTCAAATGTGTTCTGCAAACAAGTACTTTAGTGTCTCCCAGTATGCTTAGTCTCAAGTTGCTCAAGTTTTACAATGGTCAGAAGAGTAGGTCATACTTTAAATATTCTGAATCAATAGCAATTAATTATTTTTTGCCGTGTTTAATGTTTCTGTTGTGCTGATACAGTGGTTTCTGGATGGAGCAAAGCAGGGAAAGCCAACTGTGTCTAATTGGAGACTTGTCTGCTGGGAAATACAGGTGAAAGCACTTTTCTTTTGTTTTTCACACCACTGGTGAGTGGTGACCATGTGTTTCAGTTACTTTGCAGGTAAGGCCCTGTCCATGTAACTCATTCAGTTACATGTATAAAACAGAGGCCAAGAAAATGTGTTTTCTGTTTTTCAGCAAAGAAACTGATGTAGGAATATTTCTTGCTTTCACCACTGTTGTCTGCCCTTGGACATAAAAGGCAAACTTGAAAATTATTTAATTTGAAGTGATGACACAATTTTACAAATAGTATCTCAAGATTTTTTTCACATACTTATATAGAACCTTTGAAGTTTGTGCAACAAAAAGAACCGAGTATTCTGTTACAGTATTTACTTTGCATTTTTTACTGCATTTTATTGATATTTCTCATTCTGAGGTGTGATTAAGGAAGGTTCCCTTTGTGGATTATTGAGTTTTTTTATGTGGAAGCAAAGAGGTGGGGTTTTTTTGAAAGGAAAAATGTGTTAGTAAATACACAAACTTTAAGAAGGAGAGCTAGGCACAAGCATGTGTGTTTAGTTCACTTCTGAAATTGGCCAGGTTTTCAGTTAGGTGTACAGTGTTTCCACTCAGTGTTAGCTGGACATAATATCAAGGGACAGGATGAAGGGGTCTGGCAGCTCAGGTGAAGGTTGGTATCAACAGAAGGTAAATATAGGAATATTTTAGGAAGTCTTCTGTAGTAATTAAAGAAGGCTTCCCCTGGAGAGTTAAGCTGTGCATATTTTATAAAGCAAGTGGTAGAGCACAAACATTACATCTTTCATATTATTGACATAAGTAGTGAGAAATCTTTTAAATATTATGTTGCTAGAGATGTGGATTTAGATTTTCTTCTAAAAAAGAATTCCATGGTGAGTTAAGAGATGCATTTTTTTTGCTTGATTGAACCCTTCCTTTTTAGCTATTCTGTCTTTGAAGCTAAAAACACAAATCTCATTTAAGGGTGGCTGACTCCATAAATGAGGTATAGGGAATCCTTATGTCCCCTAGATCAGGGTCTAAGGAATGTAGTGAATGACACTTGCATCTAGACATTAAGATTTATTTGTTTATTATACACTGTCTCTTTTTGTTGCTTAGTTTGGGAAGTAAAATGATGCATTTTTCTCATGGTGATGGTATCTGTTTTTTTCTTTCTCCCAGAATTACCATCATGGTAAAATAGTTTTATCCTCTGTATGTGTTCTGTCACATAATGTTCTGTCACTCATGAAGTTAATGTTTTCCTATTTTTAAGGTGTTTTGCTTTTTTTTTCCAGCTGTTGTAACTGTTGCTCTCTGTAGCACACATTGTCTTAATCTCACATAAATGTATAGTCATACACTCATCCTTTCCTAAGTAATTGTAGTTAGGAGCAGAAAAATTAAAAAAAAAAACAACAAAACCACCAAACAGCTCTTTTATGATAAAGCAACACAATTCTGTTGAAAATTGTGTTTTAAGAATGTAATACCCATCTGCCTATGCAAAACAATAAGCATACTTTTAAGTTAAATAGTAACATTTCCAAGTTCAATATCTTTATTAACTCTTCAGTATCTTCATCAGTGTCATATGCACCGGTGGAAAATTTTGGAAAGACACCAAGCTGACTATTGCAGCTGAGGGGCTCAGGGGAAGATACCATCCAGAGGGACCTTGACAGGCTTGAGAAATGGGCCCATGGGGAACCCCTTGAAGTTCAAGGAGGCGAAGAGCACCTGGTCCTGCACCTGGATCAGGGCACTCTCCAGTATGAGTGCAGGCTGGGAAATGAATGGATTGAGAGCAGCCCTGTGGATAAGGACTTGGGGACCTTGATGGGTTAAAAATGAGATGTGAGCTGACAATGTGCACTTGCGGCCAAGAAAGCCAATTTTATCATATAAAAAGAACTGCGGCCAGCAGGTCAAGGGCTGTGATTCTCCTCCTGTCCTCTGCTCTGCCCTTGTGAAACTGCACTTGGAGTGCTCCTTTCAACTCTGGAGCTCCTAGGTAAGACATGGACCTGTTACAGTGAGTCCAGAGAAGGGCCACAAAAATGGTCAGAGGGCTGGCCCTTCTGTGAGGAAAGACTGAGTGAGCTGAGGTTGTTCAACCCAAAGAGAAGGCCTCAGGGAGACCTTATTGAGGCCCAAACCATTTTGTGAATCTAAAAATCTAAAAATTCAAGTCTTTGTAATTGATGTCTTGTTTAGACCTATTTTGCATTTTCAAAATATGAAATGCAGAATTCCATATAGTAATTACTTAGAATCAGTTTTAATAAAAGCAAACCTTATAGACTGTGATCAAAGCTTTTATTGTGAGCATGGATTATACTCATGAAATTGTGATGGTGTCACAGAAAAGCAAAGACATTCTTCAGCTGGCTTTTGGAATATGCTATCCAATCTCTTAACCTTTTTTTTCATTATCAAATGTACCTGTGGTTATATATATTGTATTATAAGTGTCTTCTACTCTGATAATGTTTAACAGAGAGGATTGTGGTGATGTTGGAAGTCCCCCCCATTTGTAGGTACAAACCAAGTCTGCTTACTTAGATTCTCATCTCAGCATGTTTTTTAGGTGTCTGCTTAAGAGTAAAACTCAGTTGAAAGGTGCTTTTCCTACCCTTCTCTTCATCAGTGCCAGCTGGTAGTTAGGTCTTCCAAGTTCTCAGTGCAATATTTGCACTTAAACTGGGAATATAATGAGTTGTATACATGTCATTAAAGGGTTTCTTTTGGCTTTCACGTTTAACTAGTGTCTTTCAATTAGACAGGTAAGCACACGGTATCTAAAATCCAGTGAGAGGTAATAATCCTCTAGTTGAAGTCCCAATGAATATTTTGTTTTCTGCTGTGTGACTGTCTGTTAGTCTTCATCTAGGGCTATACAGTAAATAAAAGAGAAATTTAGCTTTTAGTAAACCACCCAAGTAATTCTCTTGTTCTCAGGTGTTCATGCTTTTCCTGTGTCAGAACAGTACTGTCATTAAATAGGAGTGTTACAAATTGAGTACAGTTAGTCAAGAAGTACTTCTTACATTTCTTTTAGGCAAATGCTCTGAACAGAACCAAAGCGAACTATGGCTTGTCTTACAATGACAAATATGGAAAGCACAGCAACTTCTGCTGTCCACCACAATGGTGACATCCATGGGAATACCAGTGCACCCAGGCAGACAGAACCATTGCTGCAAGTGTACCTTTATCATTCTCCTGGGAAGACAGGAGGAGAATACCTTCAGTTTTCAGCTGGAGAATATGTTGCAGAAGAGATTTGTGCTGTTGCCTGTAAAGCCTGTGGTAAGTATACACGTAACTATTTCCCTAATAAATTATTGAAATTCAACTTCATACAAGAAAGTCTTTAACAATGCAGAGCTCATCAAAATGATGGGATTTGAACCAAAGGGCTAATTTCTCTCTTCTTTCAGAAGTAATTAGCACTAGGCAGTGAAACTGCTCCTGGTAGAATAGTTGTGAAACTGAATTATAATTGGGTGACTGCCATGTTTTATCAAATAATTTAATGTATACTATCCTTTACTAGGAAGTCTTCTTTCATTGAGTTGAGATATAGTTTGGCTAGTTAAATCACTGCAGAAGCCTGGAAATTACTTACTGATGCAACCCTGCCAAACAGATCGGTCCTGAAAGTTACAGATATGTTGTATATTATACATGCTTAATTACTTTGCAGATGGAAACTGTTCTATTAGATGAAACATTACTGCTTGTGTTTGTGGTTAATGCTTTTCTTAATTGGTTAGTAAATTAAGCATGTAAATAGCAGGGTAGTATATTTTAATATGTGTTGTGTATGGCATATAGTGGCTGATATGGATACTAGTCTGTCTCAACGTTATTCTGTAGTTGCATGCCAGTTTGATGCCAGCAATAGCTCAGCCTTTTTTCAACTTTTTTTTAGAAACCATTTTTTGAAAAATATAATAAATATGAAACTTCTGTAGTTTACTTTTTTAATATGTAAAACTGTCTGAATATGAAACTGAGTATCACATTTTCCAAGCAGATATTCAAAAATAAATCAAGTGTTTTGAAATTAATTTTAAATTGACTAGTCAGTCATGGTTCCATTCTTGTATGTTAGTGTGTTATTTGCTGTGTAAAAAATCATAAATGTCACACTGAAACAACTAAAAGTCATTGCTCTCAACCTGAGGGAAATAGTGATATTAGAGGAACCACCTGATGGTAGAAATTAAATGTGAAGAAGAAATGGTTCTAGAGGTTTACAGAATCATTGTGTTAGATGTATCTTCTTGATTCAGCATTAGAGGCTTGTTTTCTCAAAATATGATCTGTAACCCTTTCATCTTCTCTGATCTCTCTCAGTGTTAAGTGGAATTTCTCTTTTAAGCTGTTTTTCATGTCTTTACAGTTTATAGAGCAGTTAAACAAAAGTAGATGTAACGATTCAAGAAAGCCACCACAGCTGGTGCAAGAGACTGATAATACAAATTTGATGTGATAGTTTACAAAATACATAAATGTGATTTTTTGCAGAAAAGCTGTAAACTTTGTCCGTAATTTTTTATTGAAAATGTAAATTATGAAAAAACCCTAGAAATCTGTGTTCAAAAATTAGTGGGTGTAATTGGAAATAACATCAATTGAATTTTGTTGTGTTGTAGGTGAATCAGATGCAGACTTCTGGAAGCTTCTGAAATCTGAATTTGAATGTTGAATGTACTTTTTTGTATACAGAAAGAAAGTTAGTAGATTTGTACACTGCATTAGTGTTACTGTGCTATAGCAGTAATTCTGCAGTCAGATACTTCTCAGTGTCTTTAAAGAATTTCAGAGTATTTATCATTTGATAAGTAATTAAAAAAGGTTAAAAACACTATAATTTACCAGAATAATACATTACACAGAAGATGAGTATTACATGAAAAAATAGTTTTCTTGTAATATTGAAGCCAACAATTTGTTTATTCGTTCCATTGGCTAAATAATATGAGTAAAAAATACGTGCATTACTTTTATGTATAATCCAACTTTTTACTGAATGCAAGTTAACAAAGTGTAGATATTTTTATTTGACACTAGGTAAGTGAGTTTGTAAATCACAGTTAAAACACCTGCAATTACAAGTATAAAGCATTGCTTTGGTATTAGCCAAACAAATTTATGACATATTCTTGAAAATCTTAATAGATAGTAGCAAAGTATGCAGAGAGAGACACTTTAAATTGCACAACATCATTTGAGCAGCACAGTGAAAAATGTTTAGCAAGTCAACTAAGGAGCATGGCTTTGTTAAGTATGTTGCTTTCTGTCATGGCTTTTCCCCTGGTATATAAGAATCTTAAATTTCTGTAGGATATGTCTGACTTTATTTACTGTCTGACAGACTTTTATTTTCATATCCTCATCTCTTTCTGTTAGGGTCATTATACTCTGGAATCTTACCTTTGTAATGGAACTAGAATCCCAAGACAGAATGAGTTTTGAAATCCTGATAGTTGCTGAGTTTTGGGCAGCCAGCAGTTAATAAAAGACCTGGAATTTATTGGCTTCTGTGTTTGTGGTTTGTTTTTTTTTTCATGTTGATATCCTGAAATTCCGGCTAGGAATCTTTTAATTCTCATCCATCTGATTTGCAAGTAAATGGGAAATTGCATGGTACTTTCCAAGAAAAAAAACAGAAATTTTTTAATTACACCAAAGTAAAAACATTATTTCAAAACATTCCATGTGACTAAGTGCTGACAGTGTTTACAGTCAAACATTTTCAAGGGGGCAAGGGTGTTGCATTGATTATGATGCCTTGTAGTGCCTCTCTGCCTGTATGCCTCAAGAACAGATTCCTTCCTACTAACAAGGGAATTTTAAGCAGATTTTCCTTAACATGCTGAATTTCCAGAATTTGCATGACTCAGAGTTATCATTGATTGTAACTGCTCAGTGGGGGATTGTCTTTTTTGTTTGGGTTTTTAAGTTGGGTTTGTGGTTTTTGTTTTGCTTTGGGATTTTTTTTGTCTTTTTGTTTTGTTTTTGGGTTTTTTTAATCCTTACATGATAACGTTTCCTGAATGTCCACACTGAACATGCTGCCCTCTGCTGCTTCCCCCATAGATGAGGAATGAATTAATCAGAACTCTGGGCAATTCTGTTTTTCCAGGAAAGGAAATATGTGCTTTGATTGACTATTCAGAAAACATTTTGTTGACAGGATAGTGACACTAAATGTGATGTCAGAGTTTGGTAAGCCTCCAGTTCTTATGAAAGATGGGGGTAAGCTATTATTTTTATGGAAGAAAAGGCTAAAAATTTCTGTCTGGTACATGCAGGACTTCCTAAGTTTTAATGAATTTGCTTCCAGTTGTGTGTGAGAACTGACTAATATTTGTATTAGACTTGGAAAATTTGAGATTTTTAAAAAATTGTTGTTAATCATTCAACTAATTGCTTTTATCTCTATATGTCTAATGACTTACATGCTCGAAATGACAGTTTCATAAAACAGTATTTCTGCTGTAGACTGTGCATGGCTTTCATGTTTCAAAATGGTGTCATGGCTGGTTTTAATTTACACTTTCTGTCTTTTAATTTTTCTTTAAAGAGGCACATTACCCTGTGAAAACATATTGTGTAAGAGAAAAAGTACCTAATGCCAATGAAGGAAGAGATATACCTTAGCTGCTTCAGAGTGAATGAAATAATGTGACTTGTCTGGATGTGAAATTCTAAAATTCTTATGAGGAAAACAAGAAATTACTATGCAAGCAATTTGGGGGGGTGTTGAGGCTTGAAATAGATGTTTGAGGAATAAATTTAGGCTGTGTTTCAATCTTCCATGATGATACCTGACACCCTGTATAGTATAGCAAGGCTCCTTTCTTTAGCCTTATGTAATAAATAAATGGTCAAGATACAGTCATATTGCAATAGCCCAGAAAATATTTGATTGCCCTTGCTGTAGAAGCAAAGTGGAAAAAATTCTGCTTAATTTTGTCTGAGTCACTGTCTTCTCTCTTTATTTGTGATTGACTGAATTGATAGCATGGTTAGTACAGTGCAAAAATCCAGGGGAGGCTTTTCAGTACCTCTTGTGAATAGCTTTTATGATTTTACTTGTGTTGAAGAATACACTCGGCAGAAGTTTTCACTATTGTTGACATGTCTAGCTTTCAGCAGAAGACTTTGATTCCCCACTCAAGTCTTTCTGTTTTCATTGTTTCTGGAGAGAGCACTTAGATGCTACAGTTCACTTGAAAAGTCCTAGCAATTACATGGCCTCTTGCTTATGTCAGATTTTTGTGAACAATTTTGGAGACTCCAATAAAAGGATTTGCTCTGTTTTTATAATTTTTTAGCATTAAGTGTACCAGTGCAAATGCATAGTTCTTACGGGGAAGGGGAAAAAAGGGGTAACTCCTTTTGATGAAAAACACATGATCTGTGTGTCTTTGAGTACTAGCAGTGAATGATGTAAGTTACCATTCAGAATTACAAATCTATAAATGCCAAAGTGTGAGAGATGGATGAGTGCAGTTTGCTTTTCATAGAAAGGCAGGCAGCAGGGAGGATTGTTGTTGTTGTTAATATAAACATTTCGTACTGATAGAGGGAGTACCAATGTCATGATCCTTTCTTACTGAAACTTTCAGAATGGCAATAGTATGATTGGAATGATCACAGAATAACAGACTGTTCTGAGTTGGAAGGGACCCACAAGGATCATTGAGTCCAACTTCTAGGTCGATGGCCCACATAGGGGATTGAACACATGACCTTATCTGTGGGGTTCTTTATTTTGCTGTGAGTTTTTTTGAGAGGAGGATGGTGGTGAGGGTGTCCGTAATGTATTTGGTGAGATACAGCTTAACATTTCAATTTAATAATATGACTTGGAAATTTTTTCCTCTACAATGTGCTTATATGGGCTTGCTAGGAGTTTGGGTATATGTATTAGTGAGACTAGGTAAATATTCAGCATTTCCTTGAATGCTGCTTGACATTTGGATAGAGTCCTGAAACAGGATAGTAATTCTTACATGCAGTTGCATCAATTACAGCACTGTAATTGATGTTAAATTATTTGGGATACAGGCACCACACAACCTTAAAACTGCTAAGGTTACTCTTTATAGAAAACTGATTTGTAATGTAGTATAGTTGATCCCACTTCACACACCAAATGAAAACTATGTTTAGTTGTTGGGAGGGGTTTCTTTTTAACTCCATAAAATATTTCTCATAACTTGGATGGATCAAATACGTCTTTTTGTGCCATTAATTTGCAACATTTAGATTTACAGCTAATTCTACAGTTACTAATCCCTTTGGGTTTATGCCTATAGGGAGGTTATTTAGTTTTGGTTTTTCTTTTGTTACTTTACATAATGTTTTCCATTTCTGTAGTTTCCTGTAAGTCACTGACTCCTTCTCATAGAAAATTGTGTGTTATAACCTACAGTTCTGGTATGTTTTGGTGAGCTTTGATTCAAGAAAGCATCAAATGATTACCCTATAGATTTTAGCAGTTTAATCTTCACAACAGAACTCTTGTTCTTAGCCCTTTTACTGAACCCCTTCTTTGTATCAAATTTAATAAACTAGTTGTTATTTAAGACATGTTTTGTTCCACAAGATTATGTGGCTTTACATGTGAAGTTGGTTAGTTGTTGCTTCTAACTGATTGTCTTACATGCAGTTTAGATGTGATGAAAGAAATTTGGGGTCTGCCTCCTTCAAAAAGTACCTAGATATTGTTCAGAACAGAAAGAAATAAAGGATATCTGTTTTTCTCCTAGTTCCTTGTGGTAATTTCATTTATTTAATTCCAAGTCTTTGGGGCAAGAGTGTGGGTTCTTTGCCTTTTCCTGGAATTTTTGTCTCTTAGTATCATTTAATTTACTTCCATTTTCTTTACCAGTTTTTTGTTGATTTTTTTTTTGCATTATTTTTTGACTTTTCATCCCAAAGTGTATTGCTTTAATGGAAAGTTTTCTTTAGATATGGCCTACTGTGACATTGACATGGTAATCTTTCATTCTACTCTCTGATCTCCAGACCTGTGTCTCTTCCTGTCTTCGAAATATGTTTGTCAGCTCATCCTTTTGTGCTGTCAGTTCTGTCATTTAGCCTGTTAGATGCATAGCACTGCACCATAGTACAATGCTGAGGCATCTGTTGTATGTTAGACTGTGCTTTCAGCTGGAAGCCTCAGAGCCAAATTAAAGTTCTGGTGCTGCCGAAGAGCTGATGCTCAACTGATTTCCGTACCTTGTGATTCAGTAGGATTGCATGTGAATTGTCATTAAAATAATCTAAATTGTTGAGGGAAAAATTCTGTTTTATTAACAATGTATGTTTAACTTTGTTCTCAACTGAATTACTAAAATGGAAATGACATGTGGTTGTCCTAGTCATAACTTTGTATTGCTTTACTACTTGTTTTTTATGAGTCTGAAGTCTCAAAATCAGTCCCTAGATCTGATTTTGGAAAAGGAAAGAAAAAAAAGGTAATATACTCTTGTTAGCTGTTTCTAAACTGAGAGGCTAAGAAGACATTTTGTTAAATGCAATATAGAGAAAAATCTTGTAATCTAACAGTGAAGTATAGGGTAACAGGTGAACACAGTCTGCAGTCAGAGTACATACAGGAAGAATGAGAAATCAAAAGCAGCCTCCAGGTTATGGTGTAATGATTGCAATGCTGTTGGCAATATTGATGCCTGTTGCTGACAGCAGTAGAGCATGGTGTAAATGGGCTACTTTTAACCCACAATATTTTTTAATACTTTGTGAAAACACTTTCCTATAGATATTTGCTTCTCTATTCTTCCTTTAGGTATCATGCCAGTGTACCATAACATGTTTGCACTCATGAGTGAAACAGACAGAATGTGGTATCCTCCAAATCACATCTTCCATGTAGATGAAGCAACTAGACTCGTCCTAATTTACCGGATAAGGTAATCTAAATCGAATGTTGTACAACTTTCATGGTCAAAGAAAACTATGTGAGAAAATACCACCAATAAGATATTTAGCTGAACCATAGTTTCTCTTAGAAGTTATTAACAGATTGTTGGTCTTATCTGGAAAAGGGATAGGTAAAAGAATCAAAATTATTGGAGTGGTTTAAATAACATATTTTATCAATTTTCTGTATCCCATATATTTACCAATGTCAGATTGAAGAAGCAAATAGTAAAAAATATAGCAGAAGTAAGAATACTATTTGTCTTAATATTTATACATCTCATCTCCTCTGTGCTTGCCTGTTTGAAATTAGTGACATTTCTGAAATGTAGAGTAATTACTCTGTGTACTCAGGCATGTGTCTGCAATAGAACCATTTTTTCCAGCCTCATGTTTGAATGTAGACGTGTAAAGATACAGTCACAGTTTTCCTTTTGTAAAAGGTTTTGTTTATTTACATTATATAATGTGGCCTCAGTTTTTCTTTAGTAACCATTTCAGAGGAAACTGGAAGACACTAACAAAATTCTCTGTATTCTGATTAGTCAGAATAACTTTGCAAAGGTCCTCATTCCTATCACTACAGTTTATTACCTTAGTTAAATGTTGTAGTACTTTGACACCAAGAACTCAATGTGAAGCCTATGTTGACTAACTGTGGCTTCATAGTAGTCCTCCAAACCAGCCAGCACTAATACATGTATATAAGATCAATAATATCTAATGTTGATAAGCAAAAGTATCTGTTCATTGACATTTGCTTACATTTTTCCTGACAGGTTTTATTTTCCCCACTGGTATTGCAGTGGCACCAACAGAGCATATCGGTATGGCATTCTTCGCGGTGCAGAGAGCCCAGTTCTTGATGATCTTGTCATGTCTTACCTATTCGCACAGGTATGATTTGCTTGCTTATTTTTTAATGCAGATTGGTAAAGGTTGTCGGTATTTATTCCCTTTCTGTCTTCTGATAGTAATTGTGTAGGCTCTTGACAGCTTGAAGTCCACTCAAGATGAAAATTAAATTCCATGCCCTGTTGTATGTTTGGAGAGATGAAACTCAAATGGCAGTTGTAGTGGGAGCATTGAGAATGTGTAGGTTGAACTGCCACTGTGTAGAACATCCTCCCCATATCAACCTTTTTGAGATATGAAACAGAAGTATTTTGAAAACAGCATTTCTACGCATGATGGCAGCTGGTATTCCTTATGAGTAAGGCCATCTTTTTGTGGGTGAAGGAATTCATTCAGAAGAATGCAATTGTTAAAAAACCAAAACCAACAAAAATCCCCAAACAAAGCAAACCTAAGCAATCAAACAAAACAACAACCTCCCCCCAACAACTGCACCCCAAAAGCCTTTATTGATAAGTAGCAGTGCTACAGTTTTAATTTGCTTTCTTGTGTTTTTTCTCAGTGGCGAGCTGATTTTTTGGATGGCTGGGTACAGATGCCTGTTACTCATGAAACACAAGAAGAATGCCTTGGAATGGCTGTTCTAGATATGATGAGAGTGGCCAAAGAAAAGGACCAAACCCCACTGGCTGTTTACAATTCAGTCAGGTGACTCCATAATTCATAACTGTTTTACACCTATCTGATATCTAAAGGCAGCATTTTTGCACATTAGCATCTGGGAGGAGATGTTCAGCTGCTGGCAGTTGATGTATTCAAATGGTTAGATAATTTACCTGTAGTCTGCACTAGTAATTAATAGAAGACTTCTATCATCATGGCTATTCATTTTTTGGGGACATGGATTTGGTTTCTCTTAATGAAAAGTAAGGCAGCAGCTTCTCACTGTGGGAAAGTACATAAGCAGTGATTTGAGGTGAGACACCCCTCTGAAAGACATCAGATCCAACCCTCTGTTCAGGGCCAACTTGAAAGTAAGATAAAGTTACTCAGGACCTCATCCAGTAAAGTTCTGAAAATGTCCAAGCACGGAGATTCTGCTGTATCTGTGGACAGCTTTGTCCTGTGTGCGACCGCACTCCTGGAAGAAGATTTTTTTGGTATATCTAGTGATGCTGATAATCCTCTGTTGCCTCTTATCCTTTCACTGTGCATTTCTGAAAAGTTTAATTTGGTCTTTTCCATAACTCCCCATCGATTGAAGACAATCAGTAGAAGACCCTACTTGGGCCTTCTTTTCTCCAGCCTTAGTACGTCAAGCTCCCATATGCCTCTTCTCTCATGCAATGTGCTCCAGGCTCTTAGCCATTTTGGGCAGATCTCTGCTGAACTTGATTGAATTTATCAAATTCACTTTGGTATATCAACCTAATCAGTTTCTACTCTAGCTGAGTAAATTCTGTCCCTGCGTAGTACTTAATCCTCTGTGTTTATCTTTTAATGAAACCTAGCAGGAAGAGATAAAAACAGAATGAAACATTGAATTGGCCAGCTCGTTGCAGGTGATCACTGCAACATTTTTGCATCTTGATACAGGCTATTCATGGACTGTGATACAGGAACTTTAGTGAGAACCAAACACAGTGTTGTATTCTACCACCTGTATTTTCAGCCAAGAAATTTGTCCTTTATCCATACAGTTGCCTCTATGTGTGCAGTATCCACTTTCCAGCTTCTACACCAAACCAAGCCAACTGTGTAACTTCTGCAGCCTTACCTTAAAACTTAACTAAAGGAAGAAAAGACATCTCTGGATTTATGGAAAATGCATTATGTAATATATGTTGCTATTGAGTAGGGGAAAAATGGATGAAGACACAGGGCCGTATTTGAAAGAGCGTACTACAGGTTGAAGGATCCTTGTTATTCTACAGTTTTAAAATAAGGGTACTTCTAGAGGAAAAGATATTTTCATGTTGACTTGTTTAGCACAGAACTAATTGTCTTCATTGCATTTAATGGATAAAATTAATAGTTTTTTTCTGGTTATGTATTCACAGCTACAAAATGTTTTTACCTAAATGTGTGCGAGCAAAAATCCAAGACTACCACATTTTGACAAGGAAAAGAATCAGGTACAGGTTCCGCAAATTTATACAACAGTTTGGCCAATGTAAAGCTACTGCCAGAAACTTGAAACTTAAGTATCTTATAAATCTGGAAACCCTTCAGTCTGCCTTCTATTCAGAGGTTTTTGAAGTAAAAGAACCTGGTGGAGGTCCTGGAGAGGAAAGTTTTGCAACCATTGTAATAACTGGAAATGGTGGAATTCAGTGTTCAAGAGGAAAACTTAAAGACTGTGAGACACTTGCAGAGCAGGTAATTTTTTAAATTATATTAATAGCTGTGCAATTTGTCATGTAACAGAGTAATTACCTTATGTTAGAAGTTCTGATTTACCCCAAGTAAGTTCAGTAGGTAAGTTTTACGTCACAGTAATGATACAATTTCCATATGGCTGAGGATCACAAAAATATATTGACTTTCATTACTGTAAAAACTGTGGAAAAGTAGTGGCCCTGCCCCCTGATATAAGTAAAATGCACGAATTCCTCAAATCCTCTTTGAAAGCAGGGGTTTAAGGACTCCAAATGCCAGGCAAATTTCCCTTACCTCTTTCATGCTGCAGGTAGAGTCCAAGCAGTGTGTGAGTTAGCAAATTTAAAGTAACATTTCCGTTACTGTGTCTTTGTCAGGACTTAGTCTTTGTTCAGGAATTAAATTCGAAATGGTTCCTATAAGTGCTAGTAATCATGTACTGCTGCATTTTTATTTATCAATATTATTTCTCCTGTGTGTGATTTCCCATCATGGCTGGTCATTACGTTGAATTTACCATAATCTGATACACACTTACAGCAGTATACATTGGGAGTGTAGGAGTTTTCCCAAGGTAAAAGTAAAAGCAAAGTGGAGCACATGTGAGTTTTCCAAAATGATTGCATCTGTTTGGTACCTTTGATTCATAAGATATAGCAATCAAGACCAAACTACAAAAGGTTGTATTTTTACTGTATGCTGTAATAATTAATAAAGATTATATATGCTGGTGGTTTTTTTCAATAGTTAACAAAAATAAATCTGACTACATACCCAGGTTTTTAAAGTGTGATGTTCTTAGAAAATTTTTGGGTGGACATTGGATACTTTTTTGTGTATCATCCCTCTTCCTTTCCTGATTTTCCTCCAAGTGCCAGTTCATCTGGCAGGAGCTATCATAAATGTCAGATTTTGTAATTTCTAGTTTTAGCTGTACACAGTTTATGCATACTATGCTCTTTGGGCCTGGCAACCAAACCTTTAGTAAGAGTAGTGTTTAAATGGATCATATTTCCCATAGAGATTGCTAAATTATTTTTTCATAGTTAAAAATATTATCATTCCATTATTGGGAAAAACTGTATATATTTTCACTGGTACAGAAACTGTTTAAAAAGTTGGCTATGAAACCCCAGTGAAATAATATGACTGCTTGTAAATGTGATCATAACTCTTGATTCAGCAAACTTTACTGATGAATCTTTATTAAGATACCGAATTGAAACAAAATTTCTCCTTGTTTGTATGGAATGATATATGTGGGGTAGATTTGGAAGAAATCTGTTTGCTTAGGAAGAATAATTTTGGATAGGCAAATGTAGCTTTCTTTAAAGGTCTTACTTAGCACCTAAAGTTCTACTGAAAACAAAACAAAGTATGATTTATATGACAGTGTAATTTGACTTGTGAAAGACTGAAGAAAGGGGTACAAAATGTCATAATGTTAAAAAGTACCTGTACTTGTTAACAAAGGAAAATGTGTCTTGCATTTCCTTTTCATTAGGATGGTGCTTCAAGTTACCTAGTCGGTGATGACTGTAGCTGATAGGGCAACCTTCTTTTAGACTCTTTGTTCATTCATACTAAATCCATCTCTTTTCTATCAGATTTTGCAGCTTGTGTCACTCTGAATGAAGACGTGACATTTTGTATTGTTAACAGACTTTTTAAACCTCTTTAATCAGAATGCAAATAATGAGTTTACAGGAGAAAAAGCACTCTCAAAAAAATAATGAAAATGTTCCATTGTTAATCCTTGCAAAATACTACAAAAGAAAGAAATATCTACAATTATAAAAAGCCAAACCCATATCTGGATATTTCTATTCACAGTTCCTGGATCACTCTGCACTCTTTAAATTATGTTCCTAGTAATGGTCCATAAACACAAAACTCCTTTATTTATTTGTAATTGTATGTTTAAGGATTTATGACCCTGTTTGTTGCCAGATTACATGTTCAGAATTGAATAAATTCCAATGCTGCAAATAGGTGAGGCTTCTTAATTGCCATTTATGTTATTACTGACATGGTATAACCCATATTTGTTGCAGGATTTACAAACATACTGTGATTTTCCTGATATCATTGATGTCAGCATTAAACAAGCCAACCAAGAAGGCTCCAGTGAGAGAAGAATTGTCACCATTCACAAACAAGATAGCAAGAATCTGGTCTGTTAACTATGGTTGCTGTTCTTTCAAATAGATGTTGTTTTGAGCAGACTGTGGTTGTTATATGTTTAGTATTGTCTAGCCAAATACCATGTTAATTAAGCACGAGCTAAAACTAAATGAATTTCAGTAGTGTAAGTGGTGTATTGGAATACTAAACATCTTCTGCATTCAAAGATTTGTGCATGGAAAGGGACATTTATATCTGAGGAAAATTTGTGATACACAGATTGATTCTTTGGTTATTAGAGTCTTAACTTGAGTCTGTGGTTGTAGTTCTCAAGTGTACTGTTTCCATGACATCATGGTAAGCTCTCTGCTAGAGACCAACTCATTGAAAAATGCTTTAAAATTCTCCAAAGGAATTACACACAAAATAAGTATTGGGACAAAATCAAGGTCATTGCTTTTACTGTTTAAGTTTCTTTGAAGAAGATCCTAGAAAAGTATTTTATACTGGAATGTAAAAGGCTTTTTGCTTGAACTCCAGCATTGCACCTGAATCAGGCTTTCTAGCGGGTGTAACTGTCATGGAATTGTGTGGTGGACTGACCCTGGCTGGATGCTGGGTGCCCTCCAGAGCTGCTCTAGTCACTCCCCACCTCAGCTGTACAGGGGAGAGAAAATAGGAAGAAAGGCTCATGGATTGAGATAAGGACAGGGAGAGATCACTCACTGCCACGTCATGGGCAAAACAGACTTGACTCAGGGAAATTAAGTGAATTTATTGCCAAGCAGTTCAGAGCAGGGTAATGAGAATTAAAACCAAATTTAAAAACACGTTCCCACCACCCCTCCCTTATCCCAGGCTTAACTTTATTCTTGATTCTTTACCTTCTCCCCCTCAGCAGCACAGGAGATTGGCAATGTGAGTTGTGGTCAATGGATCATGCATTGTCTTTACCACTTCTTCCTCCTCACACACTTCCTCTGCTCCAGCATGGGATTCCTCCCATGGGGGACAGTCCTCCATGAACTTCTCCAATGTGAGTCCTTCCCATAGGCTGCAGTTCTTCATGAACTGCTCCAGCATGGGTCCCTTCCATGAGGTGCAGTCCTCCAGGAACAGACTGCTCCAGCTCCCTAGTGGCCCATGAGGCCACAAATCCTGCCAACAAACAAGTTTCAGTGTTCCATGAGGTCACAGCCTCCTTGAGGCTCATCCACCTCCTCTGGTATGGGGTTCTGCACAGGCTGCCGTTGGATATCTGCTCCACAGGGGACCTCCATGGGCTGCAAAGGCACAGCACAACCTGCCTCACCATCATCTTCACCACAGGCTGCAGTTGTTTCCAGGTCCTCCTGGAAGGAGTTTGAAAATTCCTGGCACTCAGAAGCTTGCTTTATTGTTGTCTAGCAAGGACATGCCAAAGAATCATGTTCAACTTCTAAGTGGGTTCCCATTGTCACAGGCAAACTTGTGCAGCACATACTGAAGCCTATTCTATTGGGCTGTGCTACTAAATGAAATCTGGGGTGACTCAGCCAATGGCAAAATAATGCTTCTCTATTTTTCTTTATTTGCAGTAATAAATATGTTGTTGCTGATAGATTTAATTTTGCCCTGCTCTTACTTATTCAGTACACTGTGCGTAGACCTTTTCCACACCCGTTCTCCTTTGGCTACATTATTTCTTTCCATGCTTCCATCCAGTGTACCTGTCTTTCTAGCAGTTAAAGGTCAGCTGCCATCCATAATCTAGCTCAGGATGCCAGTTTTTGCTGACCACCAGTTACCTTTTCGGGCAGGTACTTTCCTAGAGATTTTTCTTTGCTAATTTGAAGGCAGCCATGTAAGTCTTTGATAAGTGAAGGCTTTCTTTTCAGAAGAATACCACTGTGTTGCCAGTGCAAGTAGGCACTACTCAGTTTTTCCCTTTCAAATGTTCTCATGTCATCATTCTTCTGCTATTTCATGTATTTAGAGTAGGGTTGGGTTTTTTTTAATGGCAGATTTCATAGAATCATGGAATGGTTTGAGTTGGAAGGGACTTTAAAGATCATCTAGTTCCAACTCCCTCACCATGGGCAAGGACACTTTTCACTAGACCAGGTTGCTCGAACTCCCTTCCAGGGACAAGACATCCACAGCTCTGTTTTGTTTTGTTTGTGTTTGACTTTGAACACTGAAGATTGGTATCAAGTTTTGAGTGACAAGAAGAAGGCAGAATATACAAACAGCAGTTAAAAATACTTTTATTCATGTCTTTAATGTGTGCATATATGTATTATCTTTTATACAGCTAGCATATCCAGGAATGTTGTGTTACCTACTAAAAGTTGGAATTCTCTCTCTCCTCCCCCTCTGCCATTGTTCTCTGGCAATTTAACAGGAGGCTGAATTTCAGTCCTTAAGAGAAGCTCTCTCCTTTGTATCATTAATTGATGGATATTACAGATTAACTGCAGATGCCCACCATTATCTCTGCAAAGAAGTAGCACCACCATCAGTCCTTGAAAATATCCAAAGCAACTGTCATGGACCAATTTTGTAAGTAATTTTTTTGGCAATTTAACAAGATGATATTTGAAAGATGAGCTTTAGTTGACTGAATTGTGCTGGACATCTTAAAATATGTATTTATTACATTTATGTAACATACAATGCTAAAATTTTTTCTCTTTATTTTTCACTTTTCAAAATACATAAGCAGCCACCCTAAGCATTGAAAAATAAAAGGGCAAAAAAATTAACTTAAAGGAAGCTGTAAAAAGTCACAAGTTTGAATTGTTGTTACATTGGCATCTGTTATATTGTTCATTATCCAATCTGTGTTATTCCTGAATTTTGAAATTATGCAGTATTAAACATTTTCTTTTTTCTATAGCATGGACTTTGCTATCAGTAAACTGAAGAAAGCGGGCAATCAGACTGGTTTCTACGTCCTTCGCTGCAGTCCTAAAGATTTTAAAAAGTACTTCCTTACCTTTGCTATAGAGGTTTGTATTCTATTTTATATAATGCCTGTTTAATCTTTATTGTGATATAATGATGAGCCTGGGATGTTCTGTAAATAATTCTGAATTTTTCCTTCAGAATGTCTGTCTGATGTGTATATTCTTAGCTACATCTGTCAGACTGGTGAGCTTGCAGGGTCTTGTGAGAAACATCAAAGTGCTTGTATGGTAAAGAATTGCTAATGGCACATGTCATCTGCCTAGGAGACCAAGACAGGAAGAGGGAAGTTCTGAGGATGGTGATGTTGGTCTTCGGATTGTAGTAAATGTTTGGGAGTTGAAGTAGTTTGATGGCGTGTTTTATTTTTTTTTAAGTTTGGGGTTTTTTAGTTGTTTGTTTTTATTTTTCTTCCTGGGATTTCCACATACCTCCTTCCCCCTCACAAACTGGACTGATAGACAGAGTGTATAGCCCTTGATGATTGGAGAGTGTCTCTCCTTCACAGATTCTTCTGGGTTTGGGTCCTTTCCCCATCTCCAGTGCTGGGGAACCATATTATTTGGCAGCTGTTAATCACCACAGTTTCCTGGAGTTGTCTGGTGTTGGCTAGAGAGAAAGATACCCTGGAAATGCACGTAGTTCTCAGGCAGGCAAAGGACCAGATGTGCCCCTCTGTGACATTTCAGTTAGTGATAAGACAATACCTTAATCTTGCTGTTAACATAATTGCATGATCTTATTCCAAGGATGGACTTCTCTTTAATTATATTAACACAACTTTGGGGTTTTAACCTTTGGGTTTTTAAGTAGGCGAGGTAATACATGTTTTTTTCTGCTGGTGTGCAGCAAGCTAGCAGGTTTGCTAATACAGAGATGTATACATCTCTTAAAATGACAAAATCATGTTGATGTGTGAATGAAGAAGTAAACATCAGTTTCACAGAAATGTTATGTTCAGTCAATGGAGTGAGTTTGATAAGGAATTTTGTAGACTCAGATGAGTTCCTGAGAAAGCTTAGAGAGGCACAGTATGAGAGTCAAGCTTGCCATGAAGTGACTTAGCCCCATCTTTTCTCCTTGTTCTGAGTCTTGTGCAAGTCATTGGAAGGCTTTTGAGAGTCAGAATTTGTTGGAACATTTGCTGCAGTATTGAGAGGAAGGACCACAAAAGCACTATTAAGAGCTCATCTTGTCTAAAAATGTTTAATGGTATCTTTTCAAGACTCTGTAAAAATAATTCAGTGCATAGTGAAAGTCTGTGCTAGGAACTAATTTCTTAGAACTGTACTGTAGATGACAGAAAAACAGAACTACAGCTGGGATCTCCAAATGCCTGCTAAAAGAACATGGAGCAGGTCTCTTTGGGCTATTGCTTCCGACATAATTTTGTTTTGATATTACCCCATGTCAAGGTGAATAAGCTTTTGTTAATAGCTCTGAAGGATTTTTCCTGGGATCGATTATCTGTTTTCTCAGCTCCATCTTTGCAGATTTCATTAACATTTGTTTTTCTCTAGCATCAACATACTAGTTCCAGTGACAGGAGTAGAGTCATGTTTTCTCAGAATCATTACATAGTGAGAACAAAATAACAAATTATGGTTATATTTTGCTGAAGCATTCTTTCTTTATTAGTAGAGTGCTATACCTTTAAATAAGCTTTCAAATACCAAATATTAATCAATTATATTTTTAATGGAAAAAAATCTCTGCAGCGTGACAATACCACAGATTATAAGCACTGCTTAATTACGAAGAATGAAAATGGAGAATATAATCTTAGTGGAACCAAGAGAAGTTTTAGTAATCTAAAGGATCTCTTGACCTGTTACCAGACAGAAACTGTACGTTCAGACAGCATAATTTTCCAGTTCATCAAATGCTGTCCCCCAAAACCAAAAGGTAAGAGAAATATTATTTCTAAGCAGAAGGCTTTCCAACGTCTGGATTAAAGATTTAAAAAATAAGGTAACGCTAAATGGCTCTCAGGTAGAATTTCACTGACCTATTTGTTCATCTTGTTAGTCACAATGTTCAGTCTCAGTGTCTGCCAAGTTTTATTTTGGTATAAGATGGTCTTCCAGAAGTAACCATGGAAGCCAGTTTCATGATGAGAAGCAAAGCTGGTTTCTTAATTGCGGTGGATTGTGTAAAGCTGCACTTCTTTTCAAGTCAAGTGTTTTCATGTCTTGAGAAGGAAATAGGTACTTAAATGTATCATTTATCACTAAGGATGATTCCATAAACAGTGGAACCAACAATGCCAGTGAATTTTTGTCATTGCTGACGTCTTAGCCGAGTTATGCCAAGGCTGCAGTGTGATTAAAGCTCGTTTTTAACACTGAAAAATACACTTGGATCAGATCTCCTGCCTAAGGATTGGATTTTCTTTTAATTATATTAATTTTTTAACCTACCTTTATTATTCATAACATCTTTCTTTTATAAATTCTGTTAACATGTGCCCTTCTACATGGTATTACTTACGGTTAATATTGGTTAGTCTTAGACTCTGTCGGAGTCTCTATTTACAGAAAAACTTGTGACAACAGACTATTTGATATCACTTTTGCCTCTTTCAAAATTGATTGAAAATAGCCAATGGGTTCAAAACCTTAGAAAAAAATTAACAAGTGAATATATATATGGGCATTATAGAGAATAATTTTATAGACTTATCCCATATGAAACCAAAAATGTTTATGCATCAGAATTATAAATTATTCAACAAATATAAACATGTGTGCGACCAGATAACTACAAAGATGTACTTTTCGGCTTTAGATTTAGTGTCAGACCTGCTATGCTTTGTAATATAAAAGAAGGTGATATACATCCCCTTTTCCATCTGTGATTGTTGTTATAAATACAGCAGCAATTAAAATGTGAAAGGAGGTAGGAATATTTTCAGAATGTTTGTCAAAAGTGGAATACTTAAAAAGCATAAAATAAAGGAGTAAACCAGATGCTTTTGCCTGATGAGAAAATATCAGAGTCTGAATTAAATTAATATGTGATTTTTGAATAAACTGATCTCAATATGATCTCTTATTTGAGTTGAATGAGCTGTCCCTCATTAGCAACCCTTCTGAAATTACATTGATTTTGTTTTATATTTTACAAATTTAATGTGGTTTTCCTTTCCCTCTTTCTTCTCCCAGATAAATCAAATCTGCTGGTCTTCAGAAGCAATAGTGTTTCTGATGTACCTTCATCACCAACGCTACAGAGACACAATAATGTCAATCAAATGGTCTTTCACAAAATCCGTAATGAGGACTTGATGTTTGTAAGTCCATCAGTTACTTTTTCCACTGCAGATGTTTGGTTTAGTACACACCAAGTTTTAAAAACCTCAGTATGTGTTTAAAAGAGTCTTATCTGAACCAGGAGATTTTGCTGTAATCTTTCTTTAGAGAGGAAACAAAGTAAGTATTTTTATTTTCCATTAATGCAGATAATTACTCTTTTAAAATTAAGAAGCTTAGTTTTGACTGCTATAGCAGTTGCTTTGCTTCTAGAGCTATCTAAATACTTACTTGAGAGCAATTCTTCCTCTCTGGTTCTTACAGCAAGTTATTCTGTGAGATTCTTGAGGAGTCAGTAAAAAATAAGCAAAAATTTAAAATGTTTCCGTTACAGTTGCTTCTTTTTCCTATCAGTTTGACTCTACAGCCAGCACACCTCTAAAGATTTGCATATATTTTTTAAGAGATCTTTTGCCAAACAGGGATATATTTCTGATTTTTTTTCCCGTCTGTATAATTCCTTATAGGAGGAGAGCCTTGGACAGGGCACATTTACTAAAATTTTCAAAGGTGTAAGGAAAGAAGTGGGAGACTATGGCCAGCTCCATCAAACTGAAGTTCTTTTAAAGGTGCTGGATAAAGTGCATAGAAACTACTCTGAGGTTGGTGTGATTGTTGACTGCTATCTAACTTCTATCCAGTGCTAATGCTGCTATAACGTGTCCAAAGCATTATTTCTCCTACAATAAATGAGTTTTGGTTTTATAGTGGAGTATTGTATTGTTTAACCAGTTTTCTTGGACTTGTGACACTGAGATTATGGATTTGAGACTGGCTTTGGGAAGTACGTTTACGTACTTTGTTTCCCCTCTCCCTACCACCCATCAGAGAATTCAGAGCTACACAGCGAGAATTGAAGAACAGTTTATTTATACCATAGAATTACTATGGGAGAGATGGTATGGCCACAGAATTGTCTTAACCAGTAACTTGTGTACTGATGAGGGACCAGAATTTATGGAAAAATCACTTTCTTTGGGTAGACTTTTTTCAGTGTTTTGGAGTCATACTGGTTCTCCAGTAAAATCAACATTTTGGATCAAGTAATAAAAAATCAGAAGTATTTATGTATGAGAAACACTTGCCATACATAGATTCACTCGTATTCACTGAGACTTGTCACTTTTTGAGTGAGGCTGTTAGCAAACCTGAAATGGCTTTGTATAAAAACCAGTACATTAGTAAGGTAATTGAACCCAAGACTGTGTGTGTGAGAATTTATTTTACAGACTTTCACAAAATGTAGTAGTGTTTATTTCATTAATGGAACTTCATATGACTGTTTATTGTTTATTTGAATATATAAAAGATTCAAATTCCTAATTAGTCTAGCTGTATTTACAGCAGGCCAACAGAACCAGTGTACTCTTTACTGAACTTTTCAATTGCTGAAGACAAAATCTTTGAAAAGATCAGGAAACAAGGAAAGAGACACTTCAGATGGTTAATATTCATAAGCTGTGTAGGCAGACACTTTGGACAACAGAAAACAATAAAGAAACCATAACCCATATTGTAATTTTAATAAGATGGGTAATATATTCTAAAGTTGAGTGAGAATCGGTTACTAAAAGCTCAAAGCTGTAAGAGTATAGAAATAAAAATATGGGCAGCTAAAGGAAAAATTTACTCATTTTGACCTTGGGTAATAATCAGTACACAAGCAAGTGTAGTTGGAGATACCAGTGAGGTGAATAAAAAGTGATTGAAGAAATAAAAGCATTTGAAACTGTCCTGACCAAGTTAGGTAAGGTCTTGCAGTAATGGATGAATTATATAATACTTGTCTTTTAACTTAATAGTGTGCTAAAAAGAAATAAATTGGAAACTGAATAGCACATTATGACAGAATAAATGAGAAACTGAATAGTGTGTTGTGATTTGTCTGCAATTTACTTTACATAGCTAACTGACATTGAAGAAAAGATTGTTTTTAAAATGTTGGGATACACCTGCCTGCAATAAAAAAGAGATTGTTAACTTACCTGGAGTATGGATTATCCATTACCTAGAAAAAAAAATCAGGAAACAAACCCCACAATGGAGAAAACAAAAAAAAAACAAACAACCCAAATAAGCAGAAAAACCCTACCCCTAAAAAACACATAGGCCAACAAACAATATAAAATATGTTATCTAGGGTCTTTGCAATGAGATGGAAATTGAAATGTTTTAAAAAATGCATATGGGTTTAATAAATCTATTAGCATTTTGGAACTTTGTTTTCACTGATACTTATTTTTTCTCACTCTCTCTCTCCTACCAAAAAGTCCTTCTTTGAGGCAGCAAGCATGATGAGCCAGCTTTCTTATAAACATCTGGTGTTAAATTATGGCGTCTGTGTATGTGGAGAAGAGAGTAAGTAGAAATTAATGATCTTTTTCCAATGATTTTATACATCTCTCACGAGAGTTTGACATTGTTCTGGGTAAAAGTAGGGGAAAAAACAAATAAAACAAAATAATTTGGCACACCAGCTGGACAGCCAATACATGTTTACATTGCAGTAGTATTTGCCTTCATGTCTGAGAACTAGTAAATAAGGTGGTAACAAAGAAAAGGAGAACATTGTCTTAGGTACAGTCAGTGTGAGTAGTAGCCTCTATAAATGACTCAGTCACGTCTGTTGTATCTGAAGATCTCACTTCTGAAAAGCTTTGCTGAACCTCTGAAACAAGTTTTTGAAATACCAGAAAAAATTGCACCCCTACATTGTATCAGCTGTGGTTAGCTAGAAAGGTAAGTGCTTGGTTAGCTAAAAAAAATCATTTACTGTGGTCAGAAACAGCCACCCTTTTCCACACATGTGCTGACTTTGTGAGCCTAAATATAGCTTTGGGAAGTTTAGTTTAGAAGTCCCATTCTGAAAACACAAGGTCCTGTTACTTCAACAAAAAACACTAAGAAATATTAAGAGCAATAAAATCTTTGCATTGTCTGCAGAAGTTGAATGTCTTTTCAGTTTAGCTTACTGCCTTTTCACTGTGTATTAATAAGGCTTTTCTAAGAACATCTGAAATACTTTTATCCCATCTTGTAATGGAATCTTAATTTTGGATGGTTTTCGTGTGCTGATGTGTGCAATCTTTGAATATGCACTGCTGGGTCTTGCTTTGGCAGTATTTCCTCTTCATTCAGTCTTTGGGCACAAATGTCAAGTTTGCCCTAAACCCAGTTTTTTCTGTGATTAGAAATTTGTACAAAAGGAAGCATTTTATAATTATTGCATAAGCTTACTGTGTAGATGGTTGCCTTCATGAGGAAGAAAGAATTTCCAAAAGAGAGAGTGGATTATGTATCAGGAGTTACCTCTCTTAGAAGGCTGGAAAAGGTACAGCACTATGTTTAGCCAAGAACTTGTGCAAGCTTTGTAAAAACAACCCTGGAGGGTTTTTTTCTATTTTATGCATTGTAGCCTGCACAGATATTACACCTAAAATTTTAGGTAGATCAAATTTATAATTGAGAAAAAGTTATTAAAATACATACGTGGTTACTTATTTCACCTTTAGGTTACATAGATTGTTCTGTTTTTGAAGGCGAGACTTACTACAGTTTAGTAAGTTATGAAGAAGTAGGAACAAGCAGCTGTTATTAATTCTGCAGTTTACACACTTGATGTACAGATTTGATTAAAATGATCTCACATAATTACAAAAAAGAAGTTTGCTGTCTGTAAAATGAATTTGTTAAAAAATCATTTCTTTGTTACAGCCAAATATAATACCAGTAGATTCTGGTGTCTTTAGAGGCTAAATAAGACACACTGCAATGTGAGCATCTTGCAGCTTAGGGCAGGAGTTCAGTCATGTAATGGTTGTGTTGAAAGTGATTAAGGCAACAGTGCTGTGAAATGGACCATGTTTCTGGGATTCTTTGCAGGATGACTGCGTGGAGACATGTGATATATACACAATTTTTTTTAGTGCAAGTACTAGTCTGTTTTCAAGAAGCGAGCATCTTTTGTCAGTAAAGCATTGTATTTGGCACTAAGAATATAGATTGTAAACAACAGAGAAGTGAATTACTTGAATGCTATTTGACTTCCTACATTGATACTGCTGTACACTACTGTCCTATGTCAGCAGTTACATTATTTATTGTGCCTTTTAACTGAGGGTTGAATGATTCTCACTGGATTTTATCTAACCAAAGCTATTAAGTCTAGTTTGAGATGAAATTATGTGAACTTCCACACCTTTGAAGAAGTATAAAAAACATAGAATGTTTGTGGTAATACTCAGATATCATACAGCTTTAAAGTTATAGTAAGGCCAAGGTATCAAAAAAAGAGTAGTATAGAGTAGTGTGGTGTTGGATCAAGGGTCGGACTTGATGATCTCAGTGGTCTCCTCCAACCCAGTTGTTTCTATGATTCTATGAATCTGTCCCGAAACTTCATTATTTCTTGGTTTTGTTTTTAATTGTTACTCTTCTTACTGTTATAAATCAGACATCCTTGTACAAGAATATGTAAAATTTGGATCCTTGGACACATATTTGAAAAAGAACAAAAATGTTATCAATATTTTGTGGAAGCTGGAAGTAGCGAAACAGTTGGCATTAGCCATGCATTTTCTGGTAAGTAGTTCCATTTTGTTAAAGGCTGGCTTCAAGTGTTTCAGACTAATGCACGTAGAAAGGCTGAGCTATTACCCCAAATCTTGAAAATCTGAAGTGTATTGGAAAATAGATCTGATATTTGGTGGGATAGCCAAGGGCAGGCTTTACATCTTGAGCAAAGTGTAATTGACTGTCCTGTTGGTTTTTAATGCTCTGTGGTTTAGCATGAAATAAAAACACATTTCCTGTAGTGTGTTTTTTTCCCCACACATCAGTCATTTCTGGACTTCTCACTTAAGCTCATAATGCTGAATATAAACTATTCCCTGATAGTGTTAATACTTACCCACTGGGAGGGGAAAACACTGTACTATTCACATTGCTAATACATTCTTCTTGGGCATTAGTTCCCAAACTTACAGTCTGTTTAATTCAACATAAAGGCCATTTATTCCAGACAGGATATGTCACTAGGTGAGTCTTTCCTTTAACAGAGTTTAAATGTTTTTACATTAATTTTAAGTGGATAATACTGATGGGTAAGTATTCTTCTGAATTAACATACATCACATGGTTTTAAACTTGAAAATTTAGGTAGGTAATGAAAATTGCCTGGAAACTATACCTTTGAGAGGAACTGATTTAAGTATCTGAAGTTTGATGAACTTAATTGATGATCACCAGTTTATTTGCTGATGATTCCCTTATGCTGTTCAGTATTGCTTTTAAATACCTCTTCAACCATAAGACTTCTTTTGTTGATATGTAGAAGGTGCATTTCTGTTTATAGGAGGATAAAGGCCTTGTTCATGGGAACGTCTGTGCGAAAAACATCTTGCTTATCAGAGAGGAAGACAGGAAGTCTGGGAATCTTCCTTTTATCAAACTAAGTGATCCTGGCATCAGTATTACAGTTTTGCCAAGAGACAGTAAGTCTTTGTGTCAGCTTTCTTGTTCAGTGCTTCTGATTTGAAAAATAAATTTGTGGTTGGGTTTTTTCCCCAGACCACCATCAAAAGTACTTCTGTTACAGTAAGTTCCTTGATCCATCTGTTATTTTATAATATTCTCTACAGTCCTAGCCAAGGAGTTTTGAGTGTATCTTCTTTATCAGAAAGTAACTACAAGAAACAAAACTACAATTCTCCATTCTCCGTTGTGTGAGATTTTTGTTTTTTCCTGCTTGTTTTCATTTTCAACTTTTTTTCACTGGTAGTGCTATTTAGTATGCTTATAATGTAAATACAGTCCCTTGGATTTGCACGTAGCTGCTGACCTTAATGTCCTGTAACTGATCAAGCATTTTATAGCTTGAAAAAATTTTCAGAACTGAAAGAAAACACACTTTTGAAAATGGTAATTGGCAGTTAAAAATCATCTTTGTGCATTTCTTGGTGAATACCTGGAGCTACTTGATGATGTTAAAAATACTGGGTTATCATCCACCATTGAGACTGTTCCAGTGCTTTACTAACAGCATAATTAATTAAAACAAAAGTGTGTGCAAGATTGTTATGCTAATGGAACTTGAAGTAACCTTACTATTCTTTTTTGTGATATTTTTAATAATTTTGGAAAAATCAAAACACTTCAGGCTTGGTGATTTTATACAAGAAATAATGCATCAAAAAACCTATAAGCAATGTGGTGCCAGCATTTTCCAATAAACTAATTAAGTTCTCCCTGTTTAAATGTGAATCCTATATTCATCTCATATGATCTCATTTTTAGGAGCTCTAAATCCACATCCATACAATCCCACATTTTGAATTGTTACTAAAGTCAGTATCAATAGTTTAAAATCAGATACTGTGAAGTTCCTTTCCATGGTGCCTTTTGTTGTGCCATAATGTGCCAACTACTAACAAAGTACTTTTTATTATTTGACATTAAATTCTTTTGTGGTAGCTACTAAGTCTTGGAAACATTGGTGGAAATACGGAAATCGAGAAAAAATGTAATGCGGAAATGGGGTTAAGGCAATTTTATACTATTAGGCTTATTTTACAATAAAACTCATGATCCCCACTCTGATTCTTAATCTTGTCCATCTTTTTTAGGCAAGAAAAAAACTTGGTAAAGTACTCAAATCACATTACAGAGTGAAATACCTATGTATGCCAAAGTCATTTTTACCAAATCAAAGATGTTACGGAATTTTCTGATTTTATTATTTATCTTAATGTGTTTCCTTGGTATGATTGCACAGTTCTTCTTGAAAGAATACCATGGGTTCCTCCTGAATGTATTGAGAATCCCAAACAATTAAGCCTAGCCACAGACAAATGGAGTTTTGGTACCACTTTGTGGGAAATCTGCAGTGGGGGAGACAAACCTCTGAGTGCACTGGATTCTTCAAGGGTAAGTATTACTGGATCTGCAGTTATCATAACTGTTCTTTGAACACTTCTAATTTAAAACATCTGCTCTTGTAATTATATCAGCATGTAAAGTAGTGTGGTCCATGACCACTGTAGGAAATATGGTTGTAAAATGTAAAATGATATGCCTATTTAATTCCAGAAACTACAGTTTTATGAAGATAGGCACCAGCTTCCTGCCCCCAACTGGACAGAACTTGCAAACCTTATAAACAACTGTATGGATTATGAGCCAGATTTCAGGCCTTCTTTTAGGGCAATTATACGTGATTTGAACAGTTTGTTCACTCCAGGTGAGTCTGTGATACAACAGGAACACACTAGACAAAAAGAACCCTTATTCCTGTTGGTTCATTTTCGTATAGTGCCTTCCTTTTAGGTACATTTTTTGCAATACATCTTTGTCTTTAACTGCAAATTCCTGTAGAGAAATTAAGGTGGCTGTTAATATTCTACTGAGCTTGAAGTGTGCCAAACAAAGGTAGAACATGCCATGATTGTAATAAGGTTCTTCCTTCTCTTGTTCATTACCCTGTGCTTGCTGTTCCCTTTCTTCTCTCCTTCTTTCTACCTGTCAGATTATGAGCTGTTGACAGAAAGTGATATGTTGCCAAATATGAGAATTGGAGCACTTGGATTTTCTGGTGCTTTTGAAGATCGGGACCCAACACAATTTGAAGAAAGACACCTGAAGTTTTTGCAGCAGCTTGGCAAGGTAGACTGTTTCAAAATTCTCTAATAGTCTAGGATATAACTCTGTTTTCAGTTACCTTTTGATGACCCCATATGCATTATTTACTTTGAAACTTCTGTTGCAGGAATTAGTAATTGCAGTCATATCTGAGCACCACGTGCAGTTCCTTTTTGCTCTTTTTTCACTTTTATTGTATCCTTAGTAGAAAGTTAGAATACTCTTGAGCAGTCTTGCACAGCACTAGAGGGATTAGGGTTTTTTGCATGCAAGATATGTGTAGGCCTTGAACCTTTTGGACTTTACAAAACAGCATTTGGTAACTGGTTTTGGAAGTCATTGTAGTCTGGCTGTGTGAAAGCATGCCTTGACAGATTACCAAGTGCAGCTGGCAGATCTTCACAAAGCACCATTTTTCCAGAATAGTTCCTTGCTGGTTTGTGGCTTTTTTATGAGATAGCTATATATTCCTTTGGCTGCAACTACTACTGGAAGCAAATCTGAAAGCTAAGTAGCAGAACTACTTCTATTTGCAGATGCTTGATTGTCGACTGTAAATGGTACTGTAGCATGGGGAGAACAGCAGAGCAGTAAATGATGGCAGCTTAAAAGAAGACAAAGACAATATAAATGGAGAAAGGGAAGAAGGTAGAACCAAGAAGCAGAGGAGAATTAAGAACCAAGAGGAAGGGATTTATGCAGGAGCAGGAAAAGGAGAATGCTAGCTTGATAGTTTTGAAAGTGCAGGTGGAAATCTGTGAAGAAAATGATTGAATATCACACCCTCTTCTTGTCCTCATTTCCTGTGCTGTTATCTTCCTTTCTTAGAATATGCTTCTTTTAGAACTGATACCCGTGATTCCTACCCTGATTTTTCTGAAGGAGGTTTTGTGGCATTTCACTTAAATAATTAATCACAATCACCTTAGTGCTTACTACAGTGAGCATTGAACAAATACTACAAATGCTATACACTAAGAAACACTAAGAAAGAGAGAATGATGTGAACTTGTTTTTAATTCCCAAGTTTTTCCATTTGTGATCTAGGGAAATTTTGGCAGTGTTGAGATGTGCCGGTATGACCCCCTGCAAGATAATACTGGGGAGGTGGTGGCTGTGAAGAAGCTGCAACACAGCACAGAAGAGCACCTTAGGGACTTTGAAAGAGAGATTGAAATACTTAAATCTCTCCAGCATGATAACATTGTTAAATACAAAGGAGTATGCTACAGTGCAGGTATGTGCTATATTGAATATACCTTCAGGTATATACCCAAGTGTGCCTTCTGAGAAATTCGGGGAGGTAAGTCTTTATGACAGTCTAGCTTTACCAGGACTCAGAGGGTACAAAACAAAGTAGTGTCTGTTTTATGCTGCATCTCAGTACAAGCTGGATATTTTATTTGGTCAACTCGTTGGATAATTTGATTGGTTTAGAGAAAGTACCGTTTTGACTATTTGCCTAGCTTCTTTATCTGTAAGCATAAATGTCATTCTAGAAAAGAAGATAGAATTTAAGTGAGAAAATGCACCATTTTGTAACTGTTATTGGTTTTTTGCTCAGTGTAATACTCCAGAGTGGATATTACCAGTTTCTGGTACAGCCCATACAGTAGAAAAATATACAGGAAAAAGCTTCAGAAGCATATCTATTTGTGTGAATTGGTGAAGCCATTGAATGAAAGCATTCCAGGAATGAAAGTATAAATGAAAATACGGGTTCTGCCCAGGAACTTACTGTAAAAAGAAAAATCTTTGGTTCAAAATCAGGCTAAGTTTTAAAAGCTGGTAAAGTTGGTGATAAGTTGATGTTGCTTGCCATTGGTAACTGAGTTGTCATTTCATCTTGACAACACAGATGTATACACTTTTAGAAATAGTAGCTAAAGTATTGATGAAATGATCTTGAGTAGTGATATACTAGTATATCAAGCATATCCACTTTGTTGTTAAGTTTAAATAAGTGGCATTTCCTGACCAAATGTGGTTAAATAATGTATGAAAAATTGTGTAGGATGGACAAATCAGAAACTAATTTTTGTTATTAAGACTGTTTTCTGTTACTGCTATTGATAGGTGGTTTAAAATATTTGTATTTAAAAACTTGCCATTGGAAAATTAGAGAAAAATTAAGTGCAATTTTTACTGTTGTTGTAAAAGGTCGCAGGAATCTAAGATTAATTATGGAGTACTTACCATATGGAAGTTTACGAGATTATCTTCAGAAACATAAGGAGAGGCTGGACCACAAGAAGCTTTTGTTGTATGCATCTCAGATATGCAAGGTAGGAAATTTCAAATTATTTATAGTTTTTAACAAAGTTTTGTCTTTTTCTCTCATCCCATTTGTCTCATAAAAATTGTAACTTTTATAATATTGTTGGCCTGCTAGCACCACATAACACTAAAAAAGGTAGCAAGCTGGAAAAACTTCTGAGTACCTTAACGCAGGATGCTGAGACTGGCATATCTGCTGACTGAGGCAGAATATCCTCCATTTATTTTTGTGTATGTTCTAGTTTACTAAGGTTGTATTTTACTCACAATAATTAAAACCTCTTTTCTCTCTGAGACCTAAAATAAAATTAGTAAGTGTTAATGTTCTCACTCAGGTAATCTGTTTGTGACATACTATAGCTGATTTATCAGAACTGTGACATTCAGCTATATAACAACAGGTATATGTTTAAAATAATTACTTTGAATTGTCATATTAGATTATTTGGCAGGAAGAGCAAAGATACCCGATTTGTCTATGAAGACCTGGAGGCCATAAAAATGCCCAATGCTGTAATAAATTATTTGGTACTGAGCATAATTCATAAAATTCTGAAAAGGGGGAGCAAACATCTGATCTTTATTGTGATATCTCATTTCCTTAGAAAGAGGGCTTATGCGTACCCTAGTTTTATTCTGTAATTATGCTTTAGATACAGGAAACTACAGACACTTCAGATTTCATTAAGTGTTCAGTAATTCAGGGAAAGAAAAAAATGGGGGTGAGGGAGAGAGAGAAAAAAATACGACCACACACCTAAAGGCATGGACCAGAAGTATTTTTAAATTCCTTTTCCCTATAGCCATATCAAAGACATGGAAACAGTAGCATACATGAAATTAGTCCATATTCTTTAGGCTATGAAGCCCACAGATGACTGGTAATTGTGCCCTGCCACACTCAGAGCAAAAGACTTTCCGTTTGCAATATCCACAGAACAGGCCTGACAGGAATCAGGAGAGAGTCTCTGCCAGAGCTGAGATCTGCTCCAGACGTTCAAACTTTCATATAGTAAAAAGAGTTTGCTACTTCCGTGCTTAAAACTGGACTAATCCATTAGCTGTTGTAATTGTTGGACCTGGTGCATGTTGAGAGGGACGCATGCAATTTAATAGCTTATCTCACCTGTTACGTGCTTCACTGAAGGCAGTGTGGGCAGTGTCCAGCCAAAGCTCCTTGATGAGCACATGGAGTGGAAGAAGGTGGGAAAACAGAAAATGTTAGCAAGTCTGTGGCAAGTGTCAGTCTTTTCACAGAAAGAGTCTTGGGTTGAGCTGGCAAAATGCCAACTGCCCAACACAGAGTGTCAGAGCTTCTCTTCCCCCACCAAGAAAAGGGAGGAAAAGAAAAAACCCTCAAAGTAGGTTTAAAACTTTAACTAACTATATATACTTATACAGAAAAGAGAAAATTGAGAGGGAGCTACAGTATAATACACACTTCACAAGTTAGAAATGACAAGAAGTAACTCCCCAGTGAACACAAATCCCACTATTCTAACTACAAATCACCTTAGAAAACTCAATTCCTCAGAGACAGAGCCAGGCAGAGAGAAAAACCTAAGAATGTTTTACTTCCCTAAGATAACATGGTGGTAACCCGGTGATGGGCCTGCGCCTCCCTGTCCCTCCCGGGACAGCACAGTGTGTCCTTCTGAGACAACAGATACAAAGGACCTGACCAAGCCACTCCCACACCGGCTCTTACACTTTGAGATGATGTCGGAGTATGGTATAGAATACCATCGGCTAGATGAAGTCAGCTGTCAGCTAGCCCAGCCCAGCTCAAGTCAGCCAACAGTCCCGAGCCTAATCTGAAATCTAAAGCCTAAATTGAGGCCTACTTTGCTAAACCCATAACAGAAAGGATTGAACATGTGACCACCCACTCAGAGGGTTGAAGAGCCCTCTGATCTGTGTTTCCAAAACAAAAAATCGTTCTACAGTAACAGGCCTAAGAAACTTTGTCAGAATTATTTCTGCAACAAAATGACTGTTACGATGTTGTCACCAAAATCAGTCTTTGTTTAAGCAGAGCTGGAAGAGTCAAACACTTAGCACCAAGTCTGAGCATGGTGACGGAATCTTTCATAGAGTAGTGATGCATTAGGGACCTGAAGGTGACTGCCATATGTACTTATATAGGAAGATGTGAGACGTACGTAAGTCTTCAGGCCTTTATTCAAAACATGGAGGATCAACCGTGGCAACATATCGCAGGACCCAGGTCTCTGAGACAGCCCTATCTGATGGGAAGACTGAAAGGTGGATTTAGGTCTTAGCAGGCTATGCAAGTATGGCAGGAATCTTTGGGAAGGCAACTGTATTCAGAACGTACAAAGGAAAAAGATCTTAATGTGTATGTACATCAACATATATAAAAGAGTCTTGAAAATATTACAGGTCTCTGGGATGGTGAAAAATCAAAATTGTAGATGAAATGACTGCTTCCTAAATACCAAGCACCAGCGAAAACAAAGGGAGCTAAAATATCCCTCCTGCAGAAACTTAAGTGGGAAACTGTCCTGCTTTCTTGTGACAAACCATGGGTACAAACAGGATGTAAACGTGGGAAATACACATAGAACTTGCTCTGAAACAAATTTGTTTTCATTTCTGAGAGAAGCAAAGTCTAACAGTTACAGTGCAAATGCCTTGCTTTGCAGTATCCACATTTTGTTGTTAGCAAAAATAATTAGGTGCACAGGTAAGAAGGGGTCATCAGCAACAAAAGGCAGGATGGCTTCAGACCAGTGTTTTCTTACAGCAGTCCATGGAAATAAAACAATAAGCAGAACTCTGTTGTTGAATAATGCCCAATACAAAAGAGAAACAAGACACATGGGTGGGAATACAGTCAGAAATCGTCAAATTCAAGGAATCATAAAGTTGCATGGAAGCAGTCAGGAAAGCAGATGTACAGTGTGAAGAAAAAAGGGTAAATGAAATGGGTGTGTAGACAGTCTTCTCGCATGTTCTGGATTGTGTAGGTTAGCACAAATTTTGTTTTCCTTCTGTATATCACCAGAAAACTGCATTTGGCCACAGAAAGGAGGTGTAACAGTTATCCAGCTACATAATAAAAAATTACTTGATTCTGGCAGGTGCTCAGTCTATGTCCCATCAATTAAGGGAGTCCCTGAGCTTGGAAAAAGTAACTCCTTGGCGAAGACAAATGTTCAAGCACATCGACTTTAGCATTGATCTGGTTTTGATTTTAACGCTGAGATTAATTCATCTTCTTAGGGCAAGTGCAGCTATGTAATGGTAAAGGTAACTCTTTTCTTATTGTTTTGTGGCTTCTAAACCTAGGGCATGGAGTATCTGGGTACTAAAAGGTACGTTCACCGGGATTTAGCAACAAGAAATATCTTGGTGGAGAATGAAAACAGAGTTAAAATTGGAGATTTTGGATTGACAAAAGTCTTGCCACAAGACAAAGAATACTACAAAGTGAAAGAACCTGGTGAAAGCCCTATATTTTGGTAAGTCTTATTTTGGCATGTGAAATCATGATGTGTTTTCAGTTTTCACTGTTTCAGCCAATTGTTTTGCATATTGTGGAATTTTTAAGTGCAAACTCAACTTCAGTTTCCCAGCATTGGGGAAGTCACATGCATGATGTTTGACTTCATAGAACACCATCCAGGACTTTTCAACACGCTTAAAAAAGCCCCATCCAAAACAAACGCCTGAAAATTACTAACACATTTAGAAGAAATAGCATCTCATGGGAAAGAGATAACGGAAATCAAAAGGGTCTCTTCCCCTGGCTGCTTGCAAATTTTTGGGTCTTTCAGACTGACTGGTCTTTGATGTCTTCTAGCTGAGATCTGTTGGATAGAACCTCTGTTGACCAAGTGGGGTCAAGTGCCATAAACTATAAGTAGCAAGAATAAAGTGCTGAGAGTTGATATGTAAGTAGATACCTATATTTTGTCACCGAGCTTCCAGAGAAGGTCTGAATTACCCCACATTACAGCAATGCTCCAACCAACTACACTTGATTTGAAAAGGAACAAAACCCTTTGTGCAGCCAGGGGGAAACTGAATAACTGTGACATTCAAGTTGGTAGATTACATTCAGGATGCCAGAGGTATACTTAAGCTCTGTTCTATTAAGATGTAGAAATACCTTAGAAAATACACTGGCAGATAACTGTTTTAAAAACCATTTTGTCTTGATAACAGAAGAAAATGCCATTCTGTATTTGTGATTTTAGTCTATATTTTAGTTCTGCCTTAGGCATTGTTTACCTAAAGCATAAATGATGCAAAATGGCATCTTAATTGATGTTATTGGAGATGTACAGTTGAATTTCAGAATTACCTGGGACAGTTCAAGGCTCACTGGAAGTGATGAAAGGGTATAATTGTCTTTCTTTCCAGGTCTTATCACATCAAAATCTTGTTTACTTGCACTACAGATAAGAAAAATATTTACAACTTTGTTGGAAAAAACCCTCCAACTTGCTTCTAGTAATCACTGTGTTTGTTTAAGGTGAATTTTGTTTTAAATACCAAGTAACTATTATTAAAGGAATAGTTACTCTGTGAAGGCACTTGGAAGGAAATGAGAACATGCTCATATCTATGCATAGTGAACACTTATTCATGGAAAAAAGTCAGTCTTGTTAAAACAAATGTTTTCAAAACCAGAAAGACACATATTGCACAGAGCAATTTTTCTTTTACCACGTGTTGCAGGTATGCTCCAGAGTCTCTGACAGAAAGCAAATTTTCTGTGGCCTCAGATGTGTGGAGTTTTGGTGTGGTCTTGTATGAACTCTTCACCTATATTGACAAAAGCAAAAGCCCGCCAGCTGTAAGTATATAGTTATTAGTTCTGAAAGGTTTTTGTTTGTTTATTTAAGTTTTCTAGAACATAGAAATTGTTCATATACCTAAACAAGTTAATATTTATTGACCATTTTCTAGAGATACCTTAGAGTTTATGAGGCAGCATCCAATGAAAAGCAGTAATGTGCTAAAAGGTATTAGTATAAAACCATATGTAGGAAAGGAAATCACATGATAGTCTGCAGATGTTACCCATCCTGTAACTTCTAACTCTTTGAAAAAGATTTTAATACCTCTTACTAAAGGTTGTTCTTTCCTGTCTTTCATGAAGAGTTATCCTAGACACAACAATTTCATTGCAAGATGGCCATGTGTTTTTAATGCTATTCCAAATTTAGGGCTGAGCTAAATAAATTATAAACATATATGTACACCTATACATAATAATTAATTTAAATAAGGTAACTTAAATGTATTTTGTTATGTTATCAGAACTCAAGTTAGTAAGTCAGTGAAGTTCAAAGAGAAAGGGAGTGGCTTTTTGCAGCCTGTTAACAGGCATTTTAAAGACAGACTGACAGTGAGTGGAGAAAAATACTAGTAACAGTTCTCCAACTGAAAATGAGATTCATGACTTTACTTAACACCTAGCAGTCCTCTGCAGGCATAATAGAGGAGACTTGAACCTTTTATATTTACTGGAGCTGACCTCACCCTTGGCCAGTCCATCCTAGCAAAAGAAGTTTTGAGAGCTGAACAGTGATGGTAGGCAAAAATGCACTTGGAGAATACCTGCATTGGCCTCAGTGGACCTCTTAGTGATTTTATACAGTGAGATCTCAGATGTATCACAGAAGAACTCTCAAGGCAGGGGCAACTCTTCCAGCATAATGGCATAAATGTTGCAGACACCTAGAGTTCTTCTGGATTATGAAATGAAAAGTGGTAGAATAAGTTATGGGCTCAGGTGGACCATACTTGGAATGAATCATTTCTATATGTGCATTCAGCCTTTCATCAAGTTGATTATCCTCTTGGTATGTATCAAGAGAAATATAATTTGTTTAAATTAACAAAAGTGGTTTGTTTAGCTCTTGGAGTCTATATAATTAGACATTGTTTTCCCAACTTGACAATTTGCACATTCAGCCAGGGGTTGTTTCGCACTTTCATGTCAAGGATCATTAAAGAAATTTAGGTAGCATTGGAGGAAAAATAATTCCTTTACATTGTGCTTGGAAATTATTTTTAGTTAATTGTACATCCTCATTCACTTTAGATCTCTGGCAGTCTCAGTGAGGTTTTAATCTTACTGGGTTATGTTGATTTTTTTGATAGCAAGATTTATCTAAGCCATTTTTGCAGGCTTTAATTGTAGTAATTTTTCTGCCCAGTAGTTACAGATTAGTCCTGCTAACTGCTTTCTGTGCATCAGTATGATAATACCTGTTTTCTGTTTGGCATTTTTCAAAGCATTGAGATCTTGTTTTAATGTTTCAGGTTGCTCATTAGAATCAACTGTGAGTCTTATCCTTTTAAAACTAGTTAATCATAGAATCATAGAAAATTCAGGGTTGGAAGGGAACTTAATGATCATATAGTCCCAACCCTTCCTGCCACGTGCAGGGACATCTCCCACTAGACCAGGTTGCCCAAGCCTTAACCAGCCAGGCCTTGAACACTAGCAGGGTTGGGACATCCATAACTTTCCTGGGCAACCTGTTCCATAATCTTAACACCCACACAGTAAAGAATTTCTTGCTAACAGCTAACCTAAACCTATCCTTTTTCAGTTTATTCCCATTATTCATTGCAGTCCCTGATGAAGAGTCCCTCTCCATTTCCACTGTAGACCCCCTTCAGACGCTGGAAGGTTGCTATGAGGTTTCCATGCAACGTTCTCCAGGCTGAACGACCCCAGATTTCTCAGGCTGTCTTCATAGGGGATGTGCTCTAGTCCTCTTAATTAACTTCATGTCTAGTCCTCTTATTAACTTCATGGCTCTTCTCTGGACTTAGTTCAATAGTTCCATGTCCTTCTTATGCTGGAGATACCAGAACTGCACTCAGTACTTTGGGTGGGGTCTCACAGGAGCAGAGCAGATGGCAGGGAATCACTCCTTTGACCTGCTGGCCACAGTTGTTCTGATGCAGCCCAGGACGTGGTTGGCTTTCTGGGCTATGAGCACACACTGCTGGCTCAGGTTGAGTTTTTGATCAACCATCACTCCCAGGTCCTTCTCTGCAGGGCTGCTCTCAATCAGTTCTCTGCCCAACCTGTAGATTGTGCCTGGGATTGCCATGACCCACATGTAGGACCTTGCACTTTGCTTTGTTTAATTTCATGAGGTTCACACAGGCCCAACTCTCCAACCTGTCAAGGCTTCTCTGGACATCATCCCTTCCCTTCAGTGTGTTGACTGCACCACACAACTTGGTGTCATCAGCAAACTTGCCAAGGGTGCCTTCAATCTCACTGTCCATGTCACCAACAGAGATGTTGAACAATATTGGCCCCAATACCAACCTGTGACGGACACCACTCGTCACTGGTCTCCATGTGGATAATGAGCCATTGACCAAAACTCTGCGTGCAGTCATCCAGCCTGTTCTTTACCCAGCAAGGAGTCTGTCCATCAAATCCACATCTCTCCAATTCAGAGACAAGGGTGTCTCGCAGGACAGTGTCAAATACTTTGTGTAAGTCCAAGTAGACAATGTCAGTTGCTCTGCCCCGCTTCACCAATGCTGTAGCCCAGTCATAGAAGGTCACCAAACTTGTCAGGCACAAATTTGTTGCCTGTTGGCTGTTACCAATCAGTACAAAAACAAATTTTTGTTTTCCTTTTTTCTTAGCGTAGTTTCCAAGAAAATCTGCTCCATTGTCTTGCCTGGCACATATGTAAGACTGACTGGTCTGTAGTTCACTGGGTCTTTCACTTTCCCCTCTTTAAAAATTGGGGTTATATTTCCCTTTTTCCAGTCATTGGAAACTTCACCTTAGCAACCTCATCTGCCAGCTCCCTCATCAGGTCCCACAGACTTGCGCACATTCAGGTTCTTTAGATGGTCTCAAACCTGATCCTCTCCTCAACGAGCTTAGCGTCTTCATTCTCCCAGTCCTGCAATTGCCCTTCTCAACTAGGGCAGCATAGCTGGAGCACTTGCCAGTGAGGACTGAGACATAGAAGTTGTTGAGAACCTCAGTCTTCTCTTTATCTGGAGTAGCAAGATCATCAAATGATGATCAGCATTTTTAAAGATTTTTTCACTTACTGCTTTCAATTGTGTATGTATAATTGTATTTTATTCTATTGTGTATTATTACTCTATTCTACACACACAGACACAAAATCCGTAATTATTGATATGTTCTCTGGACTTACAAGTTAGGATTTCATCATTGTGGTATACTATTGTAGTTAATCTTACTATTCTTATGAAGAAGTTTCTCTTGATATGAATATTGCAGCATCTTTTTTTTCCTGTAAAGATTATATGTGACAGTTGGTCTTCTGTTTCAGGAATTCATGCGCATGATTGGCAATGATAAACAAGGGCAAATGATTGTATTTCATTTGATAGAGCTTTTGAAGAATAACGGACGACTGCCAAGACCAGACGGATGTCCTGATGAGGTGAATTATTGTGTTAATACATTACTATAGTCTGAAATTTAGGGAGAGTGCCTCATAAATGCAGAACTTGTATTTCATTCTGCTTGGACTACTAAAATATTTACTCAAGCAGAATGGCTGTGCTGTTGTTTTGTCAGTTCCATGATGAGTATGATCATACTTCTTTTCTGATTATTTAGCTTGCACTCCCTCAGGAGCCTAGAATGTAGTCTTGCTAAATACATGCAGTGGGGGACTATTATGACTGACTGCTGTACTTGAGCACTCAGGCTTCTATTTCAAAAAGAAATTTGTTAAGGCAACAAGATTGGTATATAGAACTTGTTCCATGTAAGTCCCATATGGAGTTCACATTCAAAGCTGTAAACTATGGATTGATTCTTTTGAAGTCTGTAACATTTAGCAGAACTATCTTAATAACTACTTAAGGTTTTCCACATTTAATTCCAAAATTTAATAGACTACTTATCTTGATTATTTCCTTTATCTTGCTTTTCCCTCCTCAGGCATAGGAATACCCATGTTTATCATGTATATTATTCAAGTATGTTAAGTGTTTTCAGCTAAGAGCTGCCTGCAGGCTGTAGAGACAGTTAAATATGTGAATTAGATTTTGTGTTTTCAGGGTCTTCAGATTGGTATTTATGTTCTTTTTAGATACTGAATTCTATGTGTATGTGTAAAACAAGACACACAAAATAATTCGGTGTTCATTTGGTTTTGCTAATACTGCAGATGTTTTAAAGAATACTTTCATACTTCTTCTAAGTCTTGTAGTTCTCTGTTCTTCAGTTTATGGTGCACAAAGTCATCTTCAGTCAAACTGGTAGGGCTGTGTAGGTGAGTCAGTAGTGCAGAAAAGGAAGTAAAACAGCTATGTTTTTTAATATGTAACTAGCTCTGATTGCTGCATCCATTTAAAATCAAGCACTTGGCAATAAATCGAGCAATATGCATTCAATATTGGCAACAGGTCTAATAGAATGGTCTGTCGGAGAAGAGAAAGGATGGTACAAGTGGGGCAGGGAAGCCACAGGGGAAGAAAAGTCTGTATAAAGAATGACATGAGAAGTCTCTGAAGTAACCTTTCTGGCATTTTATGTATGGGTACAGCTACTGTTGAATTGCAAAGGTTTGGCTTTTTGTAGATAACCTGAATGTCATATGTGCAAGATAATAATAATCTGTTTTACTGAAGCTGTATCCAAATTAACTGAAAGTTTTCAATTTCTGACATTTCTTCAGTTATCAAAGAAAGGTGGAAATGTCTTTTGATCCTGAAAGGCCAGTCATCAGAGACAGTAAATCTTTCAGATATGTGTAGCTTACAGCAGTTTATCTTGTAGCTGACAAGCTGCTTGAGACTTGTTTCTAAAGCAGCTTGGTTAATGCAGATATTTCAGATTAGCTGAAAAATAAGTAACAGTTTCTACTTTTTTTCCTGGTGGCTGTACAGATTGTTCTTAAGCAATCTGTGAAAAATTGCTAAAAGTACAAGAAATTAGTAATAATGATCTGGATTGAATTAATGAGAAGAGTACAAGTGAAGAGCTTGACAAATTGTATGAGATCGGGTATCAGGTACATGTTTGGGGAAAGAGAAAACTGCCAAATAATTATCGTAGTGGAAATATCTTCTAAAAATCATTTAAATTGACTTGTACTACAAGTGGGTTCAGTTTGCATGGTGACTTTTCTGGCTTATTTCTGATTATATATGAAGTATCATTAAGAATTTAATATATAAATGTGGGAAATTGTATGTTAACTTTGCAGGGGAAGCTTAATTTAGAAATAACTGCCTTTGTAAATCTGATTTCTGGTCAAACTTGTACTTGTCATGTTAAACACTTTAGAGCTTTTACAAACTAAGAGCAAGCAAGAAGATAAAAACAAAGCAAAATAAAATAAGTCTTGTAAAATTTTCAAAAACTAGCTGAATGAATTTTAATATTTCCTTTTGAAAATAATATTTTATAAAAGGGCTTTTAAAGACCCTGCTATTTTCACTTCTCACTGTCACTGGGATCAAGCAGATGAATGAACTGGTATAGCAAGAGTTTATCCACACTCTCTTGCAGCTGTTGCTTGGAAGCATGAATTTAAGTTGGATATTCTTCGGACCATTTCAAAAGAAATACTAACTGTGTAGTATGTGTTTACCTACTACCAATTTTTCTTGTTTCTCCTCCAGATTTATGCTATCATGAAAGAATGCTGGAACAATAATGTTGCCCAGCGCCCCACCTTTAGGGATCTTGCTCAGCGAGTGGATCATATAAGGGAAAACATGGGTGGATGAGACAACTGCCCCTCCTTCAGAGGATGTGTTGGAATGCAGAACAAAATGTAGTTGGTCTGCTGTGTATAATTGACATATGTGCGTATCTTATCCTTGCTGGAAGTAAAATCTGTGTGACAAATATCCTATCTCAATCTGCATACTGAGGAATCCTGCTGGGGTTTTTTTATCTGGATATACTTCTTGCTATGAGAATGTGCTGGAATTCTCAATAGGGAGAGAAATTATTTTTCTAACTAAAATAGTATTTGGTCATTCAACAACACCATTATTTGCCTTACTTGGCACTGCAAAAAAGAGGTGACTTAAAATGTGGTCAGATTAAGAGATGAAAAGACAGTATTTTTTCCCTGTTGAAAGGGAGGTGCACAGAAAAGACTTCTAGAAATCCTTTCACACTGAGTATATAATGACTTGGCACCCTTTTTTGTGTGTTACACAAGGACTTTTGTTTGTTAATACATTTTTATGATATTTTCATTGTTGATGCAGAAATGGCTTCGCTATGTAACAAAATAGAAGTGGTTTTGTAACCCAGGAACTTCTAATATGCCTGTCTGAATCATTTATCAGCCAGCAGTATATCCAAAGAGATATGAGGCTGTGTGATGTACTGTAAGTATTTTGAGGGAAAGGGAGCAAATTGTTCTTAATTTGAAGAGCCAAAAAGTGTACTTATCCACGTGAACATTTTAATTTAAAAATGAAAAAGCAAAAATGTTATCCATTTTTTTTTACTCCACTTCTCCTTTGTTGGGTAAGTATTAGGTTCTCCTTGTAGAATTGAAAATACAGTGATAACATGAAGAAGTGAAGCCATTTTATACAAGGCCATGTCTTCAGTTTGAATAAGATAAAGCTAAACATACTGCTTTTAAATGCTGCTCTTATATTCTTTCCATCTTGGTAATTTTCATGCAGTCATAAGTGTATCTATGGATTGGGAACTTTAAAGCAGGATTAGAAATCTGGAAAATGCCCTCCATTTCACAATTCCTCTCTTTGCTGTTAATATGGTCACCTTATACCTTCCTTCCAGTACAGAAAAGGAACACTTATGGCCCAGTATCTGATACATCCAGTCACAACCACATCGAGCCTCTTTTGTAATGAAGTGGCCCAAGTCACCCCTTATTTCTTTCTCTGGTGATACCCAACATGAGACTATTGGGAAGGAGGAATTACAAGTGCAATTGCTCCTCACTCAGCGGAGGGCAAGGACATGATTCCAGTTACTGAGAACTGGAAGGAGATCAGAACTGCCTGAATGCTGTATAATTCAGCTTTTGAAATAAGTCTAACAAAAATTTATGGACAAGACAGTGCTTCAGTTTTGCCGTCAGGCATAAAACTTGGGGATAATCTCATATCTGAAAGCAGTAAAATTGCAGGGTTTGTGTATTTTAGTTCAGATAATTTTGTTTGTTTGTTTGCTTTTACTTAAGCATTATTGTTTGCAAAGTATGAATCTTGTTCTTCTTGGACTTCTGCTGAGAGAAGTTCAGTTAAGGGGATATACAACTTGGCAAACTGACTTGTCATCCAGATTTGTATTTAAAGTGAAGTGTTCATTTTTAAAATTTGTAGCAATGAGTGAAATAGAGGAGTTACGTTCACTGTGGGGTCTCATTAAGATTTGTACGTAACTACATCCATCATATCAGAAGTTTAAGAACCTCAATTTTTAAAAAAATTTGAAAAATAATCCTTACTTAGTGTAACAGTGCCAGTATGGCAGCGTTTCGAACCACTATGATGTTTCTCTCCCACAATCACTCCTATGAAATTACGATTTTATACTATGAGAGAGTGCTAAGTAAGGAGAGCAGCAGCAGCCCTCTTTCTGCCCATTGCATTTAAAAGTATTTCTGTTGGTTTTCTGGCCACCAAGCACTTGAATAGATGATTTTTCAAAGTAATTTCACAGTCAGTTTTCCAGCTGCAAAGAGCTTTGAAATGCTTTGTTCAACCGAACACGTTTTCTCAATTTCTGTACATTGCTTTGAAGATCTGAAATTTTGTGCAAAAAATGTCTTCGCATTTGTAGTCTCAGTTGTGTGTTCATGTTTTTTGTAACAAAAGGAGATAAAGCTTTAAAGCATTGAAACAGCATTTTTAGCTGGATAACATATGCAGGAAATATGTAAAATGTGCAGTGTTATGACACTCAGTAGCTAACTGGTTTCCATTATGTAGTAGACTAAGCATAATTTATGTAAAAATCTCAGGGAGGTTTGTGTAATACAATGAAGAAATCTTCCAGTCTGCTATTTTTTCCAGTGAATAAAAGGTCTTTTTCTTGTTCTACTACAGTGTGACTGATTACATAGTATATTTGATTGCATAAATGTAGTGTTGAACACCAGGATAGTTTTTAAGTGTCTTGTGGATTTTTTTTTTTTTTACTTTAATGCTGTATCATTTTTAGAGAAAGCCATATCTTTACACTGTCGTGTAAGTTTGACCTGTTGGTCAGGAACATACAGTCTTTTCTAATAACCAATGGCCTGTGCATGGGCTTGACCATTTGGGGTGAGTGTTCTTGGCTGGGTGAATAGGACCAAGTAGTGCATAGGACTCTCGGAGGATGTGTGATCATCTGCAGTGTTGATATTTAAGTCCCAGAGCAAACCCAATTGTTTTCTCAAAAAGCTGTTGAGGATGTAGATGCAGTGATTTTACTGAATTTGCTACTGCCAGTTGTAGAATTCTAAAAAAAAACCCCAACAACCAAACAAAAAAAGCCAAACAAAAAACACTGGATTTTGAAGGTGTTCAGATCTACAGTAGCATTGATAATGTCATATTTTTATATAGCCTTTGTATTAACAGCATAAGTTCTTATTTTTAAAAACTTTCTTCTGTTGGCATTGCATTTGTCACACTTTAGTGTAATCATTATGCTACCTAAAATGCAAAGGGGTGGAGGGGTTTTTGTTGTGGTGTTTGTTTGTTTGTTTGTTTTTTGTATTGGAAGTGCTGGTTTATGTATACCTGACTGCTACTACAATGTAGAATTAAAATATTAACTACTGCTTTGCACTTACATTTGAAGTGAAAGAATTTTTTATAAGTGCACAACATATCTTACAGAATCTCTGCAATTAAGTATTGTGTAGTATAACATTCGTTTCTTGTCTATCATTATGTTAAGTTTCAAAATTAGTTTTTAAACATATTCCACACAATATTTCACAAACTTGCAACAGTCATGTAGTAAGCCAGAGGTGGAATGAACTTTCAGGAAACCCACATTCTTGTCAAGTCCTAGTAGTGGTTAAAAGCTTCCATAGTTGACAATTGTTACTAAATATACAGATGAATTTAACTCTAAAAATATATGTAAAAACTATGTTTTTTCCCAAAAATTAAGTTTTGAATTGTTGCATTTGATTGAAATGTTGCCTTGAAATATATAGGGAAAGATGTTACCATATGAAGTATGAAGAAATGTAACTCTTGCGTAAAGAGAGCAAACTTTTTAGGAACATGGTATCACAAACACCCAGAGGATAGAGTTCTGAGAGCAAAAGTAGAGGTGTAGAAGAACAAGACAACTAAAGGAAAAAGGCTGAAGGTCAGCACTGAAGAAGCTTTCTGAAATGTGAAATGCACAATGAATTATGGAAAACCAATGTCTACTGAAAATGCCATACCATGACAAATATGTGCTAATGTATTTCTAAATTGTGTCTTGTCTGCCTTAAGTCTCAAATACCCACAGAGACCTAAGCTAATTGAAAAAATGACAAGAATGTTGTGCCATGCCAGATAACAATTTTGAAAAGGTGTTTGGTTAAGAAGTTTTCTTCTGAATTTTTCTTTTTGAATAAGAGGTTTACAGTACTTTATATTAAAGTAAAAAAAGTCCCTTGACAGTGGAGAGGTGGAAGAGAGAAGACAGTTGCTATTTACGGTTGAACTGAATGCATAGTTTACTGAAGAGAACATGAAAGGGGTATTTTTTAGAAAACTGTATCAATACCTGAAACTTAACTGTGTGATTTTTTTGAGTTTGGATAGTGAAAACAAAAACTAAATACATTGAAATGGCACAGACCTGCTAGCATTTTCTTTTATACATTGCCTGAAATTTGTAACTGGTGTTTAAATCCCTGCTGAAGAGAACCTGTCTGTTTAAAGACGTAGAACACAGCACATGCAACTTTGCGACCTTTCAAGAATAGCCATATGAAGTGTTTATGTTCTGGAAGAAACTTAGATGTACCAAAGTAAAAGTAAGTGGTATATTGGGTGTTCCCTAAACAGTAAGACTGGGGTGGGGGTGCAGTATTAATTTTTTTTAATAGTTTTCATAGAGCTAATTAATTTGGGATGAAGAAGCAATTCCTTTTGTTCTCATTATTTAGAGAGATGTCTGTAAGGCAGAGGTGGCTAACATTGCCTATTATGAAGCCACACTAATTTCTTAGAAATTCCAGTGGCTTGATTTGCATTAGTCATCTTTCATATGACTTTCCTGTAACTTAACAGGAAAATTACCACCACTTCCCTTGAACAGAGTCAAATGCACTTGCTAAATTTTGAGAAATACAATGGCAAAGTGGAAAATACACAAATACAAGCATGCAGACACATACTTAAGCTACTCAGCTGTGATGGAAGTAACAATTAAGCTAATTCAGTTGTCCCTTATTGCACATAAAAGGCATTTTATTCTCAGAGCAAATTGCCTGAAAATTTTATAGTCCAAGGGGAGTTTCAGAGAGAGTTTGCATGCCTACTTTGCAGAGGTTGCTGTTGGGTTGATGCATGCACAGGTCCCAAGGCACATACAGTCTGGAGCTCGGAGCAAGGCTTACCTGCTCTGTCAGACACAACTGGAGGTGTGAGGGCCAGGGCAAGGTGTGGGGCGAGGAGTCCCTGAGTCTCTGAGCAGCTGTGTGACAACCAAGCATTTGCAAGGGCATTGAGCAGGAGACCTTTCCATGAGGCCTTTATGAGCCCTGGGCTCGCATTTTTGGCGTGCATCTTTTTGCACCATGGCTGTGTTACAGGTTGTGATAGGTGACATAGATAATTCATTTTTTGGTGTCATTAAAAAAGATTAATTAATTGAGCTAAATTTTAATTGCTAAGGAACATTGCCCAAAGCTGTAGAAAGCATATCTGAGCTTCTAACCTAGAACTGAAGGAATGAGGTGGCTACCAGATAGAGCTAGGTCATGCAGGAAAAAAACTAGGGAAAGAAAAGTGCAATTTGAAGTTAATTTGGCTAATTCAGTTAGGGATAACAAAAAGTCCTTCTATAAATACATTAATAACAAAAGGAGGGGTAAGGAAAACCTCCATTCTCTGTTGGACTTGAAGGGAAATATAGTTAAGGAAGATGAGGAGAAGGCTGAGGTACTTAACACCTACTTTGCCTCAGTTTT